>OY747722.1:15510000-16040000 GCA_963556495.2 Valencia hispanica | reverse complement strand
TTGTACCCACAACCATCTGCATCTATACCAACTCCTTGAAAATTTTAATAGTATGAGCTACAACACTTTTTAATGTTTACAACAGATTACACTAACAAGAGAACAACAGATAAAACAAGAGAAAATAAAAGTAAAAATAAAAGATAAAAAAATTAAGTTACACACATAATTGTATACCACTGAATAGACTGAATAGACAGTTATATTTTTGAATTATGCACTGCTGCACTACAGAAAGAGCAATAGAGGTCTCCACAAGCTCTCCAACTCCTCTATTTTCTCTTTGACGATATAAGTCAGGTTCTCCAAACTAGTCAACAATGACATTTCCTTTATCCACATACTTATTGATGGTGAGTCTATATTTTTCCATGTTAGAGCAATGACTAGTCTTCCCTGTAGAAGCCCAAAGTCGATTATTATTAAAGGAGTAGTGTGTGATGGGTAGATACCCAGTAAACAGAGTTTGACGTCAAGCGGCACCTGCATCCCAACAATGTTCGAGATGTCATATACCACCAATTTCCAGTAGTTCTGTAATTTAGGGCAATCCCACATGCAGTGATACAGTGAGCCTTTGCATTCAGAGCATTTAATACAGACGTCTGGAATGTCAAGGGACCACTGGTTCACCTTTTTAGGCGTAAAATAAATCCTCATTAACCATTTTGTAATAATCTCAGCATCGTGTTAATTGAATATTTGAGCTTTTTGACATGCCATTTCCCATTCATCCTGTGTTACATCTTGTTGTATATCAGTTTTCCATGCCTCTAATCTATCATTACTACATTCTTTGTAATAGGTGGTAAACATATAGAACATGGAAATTTGGTTTCCTTTTTTCCGTTTATTTATTATCAGGTTCTCAAGGTGTGGGAGCTGCAGTTCAGACATACTTCATTGCTGTTTGGTTTGAATGAAGTGTCTCAATTGTATACTTAAAGAAATGTTTCTTCGAGATGCCAAAGTTTAAGTATAATTATTTAAATGTCATAACGGAGTACCATCCATGTATAAGTCTCCCACTATCTGAATACCCCTACCTGCCCATATTTTAAACCCACCATCTGCTCTTCCTGCTGGGAAAAGTCCATTACCATGGATTGGTGATGAGAGAAAGAGTAGGTGTATCTTTACAATGTTTATGAGTTTTATACCAGATGTCAATTATGTTCTTAAGGAATTGGTTTTTGTTCTTTTTATCAATTGTTAGTAATCTGCTGAATTGATGTAGGAGCTTAATCCAAGGTCTCCCGCCGACCTCTTCTCAATGTCCACCCATGTAGGTAGGGGATTTTCGAAAAATAGAATGTTGCAAAAAGCTACCGAGCTGACCAATAATACCATTTCAGATTAGGAAGCCATAGGTCTCCTCTATCATAAGGTAGGAATAGCAATCTCAGACTTATTCTAGGTTTTCTGTTATTCTAAAGTAATTTGATGAAAATGGTGTGGACCATATTGAAAAAGGATTCTGTTAGAGGCAAAGAGATTGATTGGACTAGATAAAAAACTTTCGGCAGTAACATCATTTTTATCATATTAACGTCCAATTAGAGAGACAGGCATTGCCATCTAGCTATCTGTGATTTTTTTTATTTCTATTATAAAGGGGATCAAGATTGTTGTTCACAATATTTTTTTTTCAGGTGTGATTCTGATTCCTAAATACATAACTCCTTCCTTTGTATTTTGAAAAGGTGATTTTGATTCTGTTCTCCATAAATCTTACAAAATCTGCATCGTGGAGCCACTGAATTGGAAATCGACAGTTATATGGTTAACACAAATTTACTATTAACCAGTGGCGGCTGGCCAATAGAGGGCGATAGGGCGCCGCCCCCCAGGGTTTCCCAAGAGTTTTTGATTTAAAAACATTTTTTTAACAATAATCACACATTCTAAGTTAATTGTGTGTTTAAATTCGTAACAAAGTATCATATATAAAAATATATATAATTTTTGCAGAAAAAGCTCCCGCTGCTGAGCGGCTGGCTGGGCGACAGAAAGATCGCCCCAAGCAGTACAGCAGCCAGCCAATTACTGACAAAAAATTTGCAAAAAGCAACAGGAATCTATCCAATCAGCATAGCTGATTCAAGATATCCTGTGGTGACATTGGCAGTGTGATTTCTCGGCCAAATGGGGGCGCTGCTGTAAGAGTTGACAGCTTTGTGTGTAAAATTTTTGTGTAAACCTAATAAGTTATTTGTTTCCAGTTTGGTTCTAAACTTGTTTGTGCAATATTGTTTTTATGTTTAGTATAAGAATGCCTCAAGTTGTTAATATTGGCATTAAAATAATCAGTATTTCACATAGTACTGGTCCAGGCTTTAATGTTCAATTGTTTTGGGATGATTATCGAAAATGACTTGATAAGCTATATGCACAGCTCCACTATTTCCTGAACTAAGTACAGCCCTTTTATTTTCTGTCTGTATTGGACAAACTGATCAATCCAGGTGTGTCTGACCTCAGTAGTAACAACAATAATGGTCATACACACCTGGATTAATCAGTTTGTCCAATGATGTAAGACAGGAAATAAAAGAGCTGTACTTAGTTCAGGAAATAGTGGAGTTCTGCACAAAGCTCAGAAAGCACAAGTTTGATTTAAAGAAGAAAAAAAGCATAGCCCCACCAAAAATATTTTTCACCAGCCGCCACTGCTATTAACATAATATCAAAAGAAATTGGAGCATGATCACTTATCACTATACTGTCATAATGATAGTTTTTAACATTGGATACTAGTTCTTAAGAGACTAAAAAAGTAGACTATTCTAGATTGAGATTTAAGTTGACTTGAGCAGCAGAAATATTTTAATTTTGTGGGGTTCTGTTCTTGCCATATTTACTTAGATTTAAGTCGGTTTTGTAATGATTAATTTGTGTTCTTTTTTGAGACTTAGCCACGTCTTTGCCTGTCGATAAATCCATATTAAGATTTAAAGTACAATTAAAATCACCTCCAATTATACATGGACCAATTAATGAAGATATTGTAAGAAAAAGATTCTTAATTTTTTTACAATCTTCATTGGGGCTGTAAACACTTATCAAATTTAGCCTAAAAGATAGAACACTTCCCTGAGCTATAACATCTCCCAGTTGGGTCTTGAATAATCTTAGTAATTTTAAACAGTATTGTTTTATGAACAAGAATACCTCTACAATATGTATTAAATTACTTGACCAGACCATCTGTTTTAAATCAACTTCATTTCTGAAGCAGTCAAATGTATTTCTTGGAAGAAGACTATCTTAGATTTTAACTTTTCTATTCTGTTCATAACTTGTTTTAATTTCGTCATTTTTCGGAGTCCCCTAACATGCCAGCTCGTAACACACACCATTTCACCTCCATCAACCATTTTCTTCTTCAACAGTAATCAGTCGCAGGCATAATATTAAACAAAATATGTGGGCGTACCTTAGAATGCAAAACAAACAGTTCTTGAACAGAGAACATCAAAACCTCTGTTTGAACCCGTGGCACAATCGCCCCCCCACCCCCCTCCCTTACTCAGAACAGGTCTGTAAGGGCTGAGCTGATCCAACAATTGGAGCAGCAAACTGTGAACCAAATCTGAGAATTGACCAAACTCAATCATGTGTAGTATCGTAAAAAAGAGATTCAAAATTTAAGCCATCAGAATTGAGAAGGTAGCATTTTTACATTCCACATTTAAGGGACTCCCAAATGTTAATTTATAAATTTTTTCCTCCCCCTTTAAACTGTTATTAGATGTACTTTTGAAAAAAAAAAACATCTGCTTCCTTTGGTGTGACGAACAGGTGTATTTTACCATTATGAAGCACTCTCATTCTACATGGATTTACTTGAAATCCTCGGAAAGTTCCTTTTTCCATGAACTTCTTCCTGACAACACTGAACTCACTGAGTCATTGGACCGTTTCTGTTGAGAAGTCTAGGGAGAAGAAAACCCTGTTGTTTTTGTAGAAGATGGACTTCTGTTTTGTTGCACATACTACAATCTCACAATCCTGGAAGTTTAGGAAACGGACCAGTATGGCCCTGCTTTGATTCGGTCTTGGCAGGACTAGGGTGCGAAGGGCTCTCTCCAAGACAAAAGATTGGTCTGTTTCCAACCAGTGCGGCAACATCTCTTCCATGAAGTCCAGGATCGTCTTACCAGCCTCAGCTTGTTCTGGGATCCTGAAAATTTTGAGGTCGTTTCTTCGGCTCCGACTTTCAAAGTCTTCAACTTTGCTTTCCAATGTTGCGACGCGTTTTGCTGTCTCGTCTGTGATGGCGCTGTTGCTGTTTAGCTGTTCCTCAGCTAGAAGTCAGTTTTCAGCCTCTAATTTGCGCTGCGTTGTGTTCTACCTTTTGTTTAACTTCTATCAAGCTTTTCTCTAGTGCTTTTATTGAATTGACCATTTTACCCAGATTGTCGTCGATGTTGTCCAGTTTGGAACTGAATTCGGAGCAGAGTATTCAGAGTTCTGTTAGTATGGCTAGCCAGCCGGCCATGTTGTTGATATCCTCACCTGGTTTCGTTGGCGTAGAAATTGTTTTAGGCTTCTGTGAGGCGCGTTGCCGGGTAAAGATGACACCGTCTTTTACTGCTGTCGGTTTCAACATAGTGGTACTGTGGACAAGGAATGTTTTCTGAGGGTTCAGGAATAATTTATGTGCGATTGAGTGGAGTTCTGTAATTAGGCTGCCATCTTGGTCGGTGGCTCAAATGCGATCCTCATTGTTGCATTTTTAATCATCTGCTCGATTCAATCGCTTCTTCTGATCGCTTGCAAACAAAGACATCTTTTCTTTGCCTTGATAGCGGCGAGACGATGAAATGCGCGTTTGTTGTTATCAAAGCAAGCAACAGTAAAAGACAAAATTGTGTCTCTTTCTGCAGACTACACACACAGCAGAGGAGGGAGTTATGTAGACTGATAATCCATAAAACGAGATGTCACATGGAACCATGGATGCAGTTCGCGTCTGCCATGCTGTTTACGAGACGAGCGAGAACTGAAAGCAGCATGGGTTGATTTTTGAAATAAACAGGACAGGTCATTCTGTGCATGTGGTAATTGCATAAAAAAAATGTTGCGCATTTAATTCTATTAACTAATCAACCATGGTTAACGAGTTAATTTGGACAGCTCTAATTTCAATCTAATCACACAAACACTGAAATAAAAGAAAATAAGGGTTTTTCTGTTGCCTGTGCACCATGTTATGAGATTAGTTGATAATCACGATAAAGATCTGCCCTCAGAAGAGAGTACAAGCTATCAGCACATACTCAGGGTAATATCAAAGGGTATTAAATCTATTTTTATTGTCATGGTTCAAAGCAAATGACTGAGCAGAGTACATCTAAGGCTACATATAAATATAATTTCACTGTAGAATACATTAGCATAATCCAAACACACCCTTGTCATGGTCTCTCACAAAAGCAGCCAGAGGGCTGAACGAAAGCCAGCACACCCACTTCTGGCATCTGGAGAGATCTGCTGCCTCAGATATTTAACTTTGGACATCAACAGATGGGTCAGCTCACTCTTTTCCTTCTTTTCTTTTTACCTCACCCATATATCTCTGTGGTGAAAGCAGAATACTATCTATCGTAGGGGACTTCAGGGGGAGCAGCTGAGTAAGCATGCAGACTGAATTCACTATTTTTTTCTGATTCAACAATATTTTATGGCTGTGCAGAGGTACTAAACTAGAGCTGCTGAAAGTGTAAAGGCAGTACATGTGACCCTGTGGATTTAATTGGTTGCATTACAAGTTGCTGACATTATAGTGTTTTAAGCAGAATCAATAAATGCAATTAGGTCCTCACAGTACACTTTAGTACAGTTTTTTGAAAGCTGTCATTGTGAAGCAATAGTAAAAACGATTATTACTGCCACTACTTAAGTACCTGCACAGCATCAACCTTTGGGGAAATTAATATCTCCTTGTTTTTAGCTTGTTTTGGAAGCCTTCCAACTAACTTTTTCTGCAACTGAATGATACAATGGTTTTAAGGCTGGTTTTCAATTTTCTTAGTTCCTAAATTAAACGTTCTTTAAAATTTCAACCACTGTATGGAATAACAGGATTTACTTGTGGTTAAAAATAAAATAAACCCTCTCATACAGCCTCAGTAACTTTATGCGTGTGTGACTGTCTCTGGCGGATATGCAACAGGCAACGCCGCCTTAATGAACGGGCGAACCGGGGAGGTGGCCAGGGGCCTATGATGCTCAGGGGGCCTATCATTTCAGGTTAACCCCCCCCAAAAAAGAAACGTTTTACTACTTGTCAGGTTTTCTGTCAATCATCTTATATGTTAATTTAATGCTGCTGATTGATCCAAATGACCTAAGTGACCTAGCTACTTTACCCACATGGCCTCTAAAGTTCCCATTGCACCATGAGCTCACCAATCAAACAATTTAGACAATTTCAGGGCGTGGTCATCTGGATGTAAAGAAACGTTGGGGAAGAAATTTGAGAGCAGTGGTCAGAAAAGAAAAGCGATTCGTGAGAAAGAGCTTCGAGACAAAGAAATAAAATAAAAAAATGCCTAAGCTGACAGAATTCTTGAAGTCAGCTAAAAAAGTTGGACATAGCTAGCTCTCTGACACACCGGGCAGAGAGGAGGATACAGTAGCAGCACCTGTAGGCATGGAGCACCCTGCGCAGCAGGGAACCGCAGGTGAGGAGGCGCAGCCGATAGGAGCGAGACATGTGAGATTTCTACTGCAGGTTTTCGTTTTTTTCACTTTATCTTTTCTAAAAACACACTGGATATTTTAGTTATTCTGGAAATACAGTCATATCACGGTGGATTATTCTTTTCAGCACGGAAAAAACAAAGGTAAGGAAAAATTTATGCTCTTGTTTTTCAAATGCTGTACATATTCTTGGGCTTATTTTGCTGCTCTGCTGAATTTTGCACGTAGCGTGATGAAACTTGCAGCTTTAGAATCTGTGAGATGCTGGCTTTCATGGAAGGCAAGGTTTGCTCGGTTCTGTTCGGCAGGGTGACCGACAGGTTCGTTGACTGTGTTCATGTAAAAATCGCAAAATAGCACAACTGCTCTTATAATTGCTTGTTATTTTTTTCTGGGTTTGGAGGTCACAAAAACTATTTATGAGTCTTTAGCTGAGATTCTAAGGTTTATAATGATAGGACATGCTTAGCAATCAGTGACCACAGGTCAACTAAATTCGGACATTCTTTCTGCCCTGTAAATAAATAAGCACTTGCTGACATATTGGCCATATTGCTGCCCATGGTGCTGAAAGGTGTGTGTGTGTGCGCATGATGCTGTACACACAACTGTGCTGCTATATATATATATATATATATATATATATATATATATATATATATATATATATATATATATATATATATATATATATATATATATATATATATATATATATATATACCAGTCAGTATCTGGTGTGACCACCAGCTGCTTGAAGTACTGCAGTGCATCTCCTCCTCATGGACTGGACCAGATTTGTCAGTTCTTGCTGTGAGATGTTACTCCACTCTTCCACCAAGGCACTTGCGGGGAATGGCCCTAGCCTTCACCCTGCGATCCAACAGGTCCCAGATGTGCTCAATGGGATTGAGATCCGGGCTCTTCGTTGGCCATGGCAGAACACTGACATTGCTGTCATGCAGAAACTCACGCACAGAACGAGCAGTATGGCAGGTGGCATTGTCCGGCTGGAGGATAATGTCGGGATGAGCATGCATAAAGGGCACCACAGAGGGAGGAGGATGTCTTCCCTGTACCACAAGGCAATGAGATTGCCTGCACTGACAACAAGCTCAGTCCGATGGTGATGTGATATACCGCCCCAGACCATGACGGACCCCCCACCTCCAAATCGATCCCGCTCCAGGCTACAGGCCTCGGTGTAATGCTCATTCCTTCGACGATAAACACGAATCCGTCCATCAACCCTGGTGAGACAAAACCGTGACTCATCAGTAAAGAGCACTTTTTGCCACTCCTGTCTGGTCCAGCGAAGGTGGGTATGTGCCCATAGGCGGCGTTGTTGCCGGGTGATGTCTGGTAAGGACCTGCCTTACAGCAGGCCTACAAGCCCTCAGTCCAGCCTCTCTCAGCCTATTGCCGACAGTCTGAGCACTGATGGAGGGATTGTGTGTTCCTGGTGTGACTCGGGCAGTTGTTGGGGCCATCCTGTACCTGTCACGCAGGTGGGATATTTGGATGTACCGATCCTGTGCAGGTGTTGTTACACATGGTCTTCCACTGCGAGGAGGATCAGCTGTCCATCCTGTCTCCCTGTAGCGCTGTCTTAGGCGTCTCACAGTACGGACATGGCGATTTATTGCCCTAGCCACATCAGCAGTCCTCATGCCTCCCTGCAGCATGCCTAATGCACGTTCACGCAGATGAGCAGGGACCCTGGGCATCTTTCTTTGGGTATTTTTCACAGTCGGTAGACAAGTCTCTTTAGTGTCCTGTGTTTTTAGAACTGTGACCTTAAATGCCTACTTTCTGTAAGCTGTTAAGGTCTTAACGACGATTCCACAGGTGCATGTTAATTAACTGATTATGGTTTATTGAACACGCATGGAAAACATTGTTTAAACCCTTTACAATGAAGATCTGTAAAGGTATTTGGATTTTTACAACATCATTGTTGAAATACACAGTCCTGAAAAGGGGATGTTTCTTTTTTTGCTGAGTTTATTTATATATATATATATATATATATATATATATATATACATATATATATATATATATATATATATATATATATATATATAAACATAAACTCAGCAAAAAAAGAAACGTCCCCTTTTCAGGACTGTGCATTTCACACACTTTAAAATGTAATCAGTCCATCATTCCTTAAAAATAGCCCAAATTCATTTCCTTTAATCGAAGCACCTGAAACTGTCCCATTTGATCCCTATCAGTTCCATGTCCCACGGGCTGTGTATTTTAGCAAACCCCTGAGCTGCTCATGATATTAAATGTGTGTATGTGTCTCAGGGTCTTAGGACAGAAGATGAGGGCTCTAGGAGGAGACCGGTGGAGGGATTAGCTTTCCTGTCCTGCTCCAGCTCTTTACCATTTTAATGAGGCAGGGCTGCAGGCTCTTTCTTCTGCCCCAGCCAACTGTGTCATAGACCTGGCCTGGGGACAGACTATGACTGCAGGGGTTCAGGAACAGTTGCAATACAGCACAGCCATTGTGTGGAGAAATGGAGTGAGACATGGCACTTATGAGGGGGGAATGAGAAAAGGTGAATGAGGGAGAAACAGACAGTGATGGGAATAGGTGGGTGTTGAATAAGACTGCGTTCCCTCAAACTGTCATGTGTGTCTTTTCACAGAATAATAGAGTAATTCAGGTCTTTCATTAGGTCTACCTCCAAAGCCCCTCTGGTATCCACCCCGATAACACAGAAAGGGCACATGTGGATTAACTCAACTGAGGGAACTGTAATTACGTTCTGATATGATTATTACCAATATTACCAGGCAAAAATCTTAGAATTTCCTATTTAATAAACCACAAAACAGAGAAAGGTTAAAAGGTCAAAAAAAAATTTGTGGCAACATTTCAGTGGATATTTGCAACATCTCTTACATAATTAACAATTTGACCAACTTTTAGAATATTTATTGTTCTTTTGTTTTGTAAACCCAAATCAGGAATGAAAATAAAGCACCTTGCAAATTCATTCACATCCTCTGAACTTTTTTTTAATTTCATCACATTACAACTATAAAATGTCACCTAATGTGATACACCAAATACTTGTCAAAAAAGGTTTGAATAAAAATCTGAACACTATGGAGTGCTTGTTGGAGTGTTTTCTTTATGTTACAGTGTTCTTGCATGTAGAGCAGGAATAAATTGTTGTCCTTTCTGACCAGAGCTCCTTCTTCCACATCTTTGTTGTGTTCCCTCCATGACTAGTGGTAAAGTTCAAACGAGATTTTAGTAATTTGTTAACCAATTATCTCAAATAATTATTCAAGTCTGTTGCTGTAAAGTGATGACATTGGCTCAATTTACTAAGTTATGCAAGCCAGGTGGTCTAAACGTGGGTGTGTAACTGCCATAGAAGAATTTTTAAAAAGCTGAAGCATTGCCACACTGTTTGACAGCAGTGGTCGAGATTAGCAAATGGATATAAAGATTCGAGCGGTGAATGTGAAGATCAAAAGTTGCTTTATTTTCTGTGCCTGGAGTGTGCACGTGGTTTTCTGCACTTTCATTCAATGTGCCATCAACACTATCCACCCCACCAAAAACAAAACCACTCCCACAGCAGGGGGTCTGCATGAGGCCTCTCAGTTGGACAAAGGGTCCGACAGCAATCACAGGGGGTCAGGAGGGTGGTCAAAACTCAAGCAATACTACAATGCCTCTTTGAGCATCCACAGTGGTATGTGTGCACAAACACACTCCTTAAAAGGAATGCATGGCAAATCAACCTAACAAAAAAACACAAATAACCTTGAACTGATGATATGCGTCTGTCAGTGATGGAGGATTTCATAAAAAGATGGGGTGCTTCTGAATGCATGCATCTATGCTATTGGAACTGGTTGTAATACAAAAGCATATGAAGAGGATTCATTGATACAGGCTTAAGTCCACTTCACGGTGGTTTTGGCAATAAGAGGGTGAAATTGAGAACCATTTTACAGCAAAACACACTTGGCCTCAGGGAGAAATGCCTCTGGAGCAGAACTCAGCTCACCCCTATGACATGGAGGTTTTAGTATAGAGCACAATCATTACTCACACCACCTCTTGACTTGGGCTTTGTCTATCTGTCTCTATCTTTCTCACGCATTCACTGAATGACCTTTGTTGACAGCAAGCGCCCATGTCAGTCAAGCAAGTCTCTTTGTAGTCATTTTGGAATCTAATGAAAGAATACACTAGCACATTTATTTATTTCCATTTCCTATCAGTATTGGCCTCTCTAACCTACTCTAGAAACACAAATACTTCTGTTTTTAGATACTATAATGACCATTTCTGGCACCTGTTCTCTTTCAGACACAAACCTATGTTCTGAAAGAGTTTTTACTGCTTCTCATCTTTTATTTCCAACAATGCTTTTTCTTCTGCATCAAGGCTCTACAGTTGTAGACCAGTCGGCCACCCAAAGGCACAAAAGAACAAATTTCTATGAAGAATCGAGGATACATAACATTTTCTTGATTTGTTTGTATACTGCCCACCCTTACCTTGCATTGTATGCAGTTGAAAGTACAGGTGCCAAAGGCCTTTACTGTTTCCAATTAATAAATAGAACCAATACTCGATGTAGAGAGAAAGACGAATGATGGAAGTGGAATGTGGGACAGACAGATTCTTGCAGCAGAATAGTAGAAAGAATTTACTTGGACAGAAATACTCTGAGGCTAGCAATTACCTGGGAATTGTATGCACATAACAGTTTACCGTTTAAGAAAAGATGGATGTTAGTGAGAACAACAGAGAGGAAGATTAAAGAGGGCATGATTAGGATAATATACATTTAATTTTATGTTTTTCTGTAGGTATATGATCCTGCTGTGTTAAGTCAAGCAGAAAGGCAGCCTGAGACAATAATCCAGCTAAATTTTGGAACAACAACTATAGGGTGGAAAAGATATCTGAAAAACCAATGTGTTGTTTGTGACTACAATTAGTGCACACATCAGGAGTTCTGCAAAGTGGAAATGGTGTATTTGTGTTTTTTTACACTTAAAAATGCAAAATATAAGTACTATGGAAATTTAACAAGTATTCAAATCATTCAGATAAATAATCATAGTCTTTTATTTAATCTAGGACTGGTTACACCCACTGTGACTTTGGAAGCTATAAGTTTGTAACATCAGGTATGAATTTTAAGTTAAAACTCAATGTTATGCTGGACTATGTCGAAATTCAATTCAATTCAAATTCAATTCAAAATGACTTTATTAATCCCAAAGGGAAATTAAATGTTGTTGTAACTCATTATGCAAGTTCCTTCAAAGATTTGTTGTAGATGCTGATGGCTGTGGGTAGGGATGATCTCTTGTAGTGCTCTGCAGATCTGAAGAAGCCTCTGACTGAAGACGCTCTGTAGTTGTCTGATGTAGAGGATACATCTATGGTGTCTTCTTTTCAACTCATCAGGGTTTTGTGGCTGGAGTTGAGGTATTATTTGAGTTTTTTTATGTTAATCAGCTGCTGCTAGTTGTAAACCACCTTGTTGCCATGGTTATGCATCATAACAAATATAATACAAAATAAATAAATAAATAAATAAAGTATCAGCAAAAATCCTTCCAGCTGCACAGCATTCAAAACCAGAGAGAACAGTTGTCCACAAAAACAATGTTTCTACCAAAAATGGAAGAATTAAAGTTTTAAAAAAGAAAAAAATATGAACCAAAGTAACAAAGCTACTCCAACATGCTGCCACCTTGAGCGGCGCAATTCCGGAATGAAATGAAATGAGAACGTCCATGACTACAGATTGATGCACCTGCCACTTTAAACTCTTCTCTCCTACTATCATGAAGGCAAGTATGATTGAAAGACCAGCACAATGGTTTTTCTTTATGTGCTTGAGTGAGGGTTTTATCAGCTGATGCACACAAACAGGATCAAGATTTTATTAAAGAACAACATAATGTTTGTAGTGCATTTAAAGTCTTAGCAAACTGACATTCTGGATAATTTCGAACTCATTTTGCTTTCTGGATACTAAGTTCCAGTTGCCAGTTCACCCAGAACACAAACAAGCTCCAAGTAAATTTCACTCAATTTAAAAGGAATTTTGCATCGTCACAATTTACCTGAAAAGAATTCTGTCCCAAGTTCGGAGCTCGAAAAGTAAAAAGTTCAGGTCCCAGCACTACTTTAAGCCAGCGATCTAACCATCAGTCAATTCACAAATGACAAAACATGTTTTTATACAACAGGGTGCTCTCTATGGTTCAGACATGGATGTGCATCTATACCCTACATGCCTGTGAGTGACTAATTATTATTTTTTCTCTGTGTTAGTATGTGTCATTGCCCTTGGCTGATTGCCCCCTGTTCCCATGTAGTCCTCTTACTTTGTGCACACAGATGAAAGTGGGACTTGTGGGTAATTAATTGGATATGTTTGTAATTAGAGGACGAGCGAGGGAGAAATGCACGCGAGCCTCTTTTTGTTTTGTCTTTTGCACCTAACAGCAGCACAGGAAAATAAAAACTGATTACACAGAACACTAATTACCGTGGAATTATCCCGCTCACTTCACAGGGTAAATTCTTATTCATTGTGAGTCTTAGAGTATGTGTTTATATTCATATACATTGGTCTGCATGCCACATTTTTGTGCTACAATGGGTGCAGTATTGACCAGGTTGATTAAAATAAAATGTACCTAAAAATAATGACACCATATCTTTTAGACTAAGCCCCCAACAAATGAGGTCTTTAGTCCATACGCTCAAAAATGTAACTCAAAAATTAAATATTACGCTTGTTTGACTGACTATATCTCGTATGTATGACTATAACAGAATTAACAGCTACCAGCCTTATTTTTCCTGGGGAAAGATGCAAGACAGACACAATGAGATTGAAATAATTTTGAATATTAGAGGATGCAAAGCCTTTCTTGTGTTCTGAGAAAATTTAATGTGCAAGGAATCTACAAATAATTGAGTTCACAGACTGATCAGTGTGTAAAACAGCAGTCAATGTTCACTGAAAAAAAACGGAAGACTTTCAGAAATCCCCATATGAAAGTTTATACATGGAAACTTTACATTTTAAAGTGGAAAAGAGTTTCCAGCAACCTATAATTTGCAATCCAATAAATTTTTTCCTGGGGTTAAATATGACAACACAGAAGAAAATTTTAAGCCACTGACCACTAAGTTGAACAAAGAATCATATTTATCTTGTCCCCACACACAGTAAGGAGGTTGATAGTGAGGCGGAGCAATACCTAGAACTTACAAGACGAGATGAGACGAGACGAGAGACAATATTCAATTCCTGAGAATGAGACAGGAGATTTTAATATAACTTTCAAGAAAATTTCAAGGATCAAATTTATGCTAAATAAGAGGTATAGGTATTCTACATTTTTATTGATTTTGCCACAAACTCATTCCTTTTTCCTTTCTTCAGACCTTAGGGCTGTGCTTCAACTGTGCATGGTCTGCAGTAAAACATTTACCTTTTTCCCAATTTCTGTCAATTTACTGATTCTGTACTGGTATTGTGAGGTTGCTCAACATACCACTAGACGTCCAGTAATCGGTTCTCATAGCGATGCTTTATGCCACCCTTCAACGTCTGAACAACTTGCAGTGCTTACATGTTGTTTGTCTTGTCTGTCACTCTGTCACCATTCTTCAGTTCTACTGGAAACCCAAAACACTGCCAAACAAATGGTTAATAGTAGTTGGGGCATCTTGTATTTCAACTTCATCAGGAGAAGCCATGATGGCCAAAACTGGCTAGTGCTCAGGAGAAGGCAGCCACTTTAAGGAGAAATATTAGGATATTTTAATATCATAAGATCTTTATATGAAGAGATTCTGTTACACCTCTAAATTTGATAACTTCAGCAAAGAATGGCCTTTCTGGGTCACCAAGTCTAGATAAAGACCACTAGACACTATTCTAGCTGTCAAACAACTTTTTTGGGAGACATGACAGAAAAAAGGCTTTGTTTTACCATCACAAACATAAACATGTACATTTCAGATGTACATTTCCCTTTCCAGCAAACATGACCCGTGCTGGATCTGGTGTGATTAATATGAAGTAAAGCAACTCATTTCAACAGTTGGGCATGATGAAGGACCTGTGATGCTTTGGGTGCTTTCTCCTCTAAAAAGGCTTTGAGAACCTTGTTAGACTGCATGGTATTATTAGGTCTTTAAAATACCAAAATATATTAACTAAAGTTTTTGTGACCTTATTGGCCATTAGGCATTTAAGATGGATAAACATCCAAACCTAAATTTCCAAATCAACAATAAAATGGCTCAACCAAGACAAACTCTCCCTCATTTAATGGAAATCTCAGTTTCTGCAGCTCCATTCTACAGAAGCTCTATGGGGAGAACTAAAGAGAAGAGCACATTATAAAGGATCAAGGACTCTGGCTCTTTGTTCAGAGGAATTGTTAAATATTCCAGTTTATTTATGCTGTAACTTTGTAAAATGTTTTTGAAGGCCTATTTGAAAAAGAAGATTGTACGAATGATTGACAACATGGGTAAAAATAATTCTACCACTTGTGATTTTGTTAAAACAATTTCTTAACCTGGGATTATTCCCCACTAGATAAACATAAAAACTGAAGTTATTGTGCTTCTGTAATAAAAAGTATATACCTATAAAAACCTGAGATGCTGTCAAAATTGTAAGTATCTGGGAGTGCTTAATCCAATGTCACTATCAAAAACACACGATGATCATTAAGACATCATAGAAAATTGTTAGATCAATGTCACAATGGTCTGATCTGATGGGTACAGAAACTTCCACCAGCATTTTGCCCCTTACAACAAAAAGAAAAGTGAAAAATCTGAAATTCTCAGTCTCCGATAACATAACATGCCCAGTCTTTTTCTAGTGAATGGAGGGCTCTGACTGTGAGTGATATTTTCATGAATCTAAGACTTATGTTTTCAGGCAGTGTAGAGTGAACTTCTCTAAAGCTCACACACAAGTGCAGTTATCTAGATTTCAAGATTTAACTACACCAAAGAAGACAGCTCATCAAGTCTTACTGACAGACTATTTCTAATTTTCTTAGTGACACTAGGGCTGGTCCTAGCCTGTTTGGTACGTTGGGCAAACCCCCCATTTTTAACACCAGCAGGTGCAGAGGACAACAAAACAGACCGCTGTTTGTTGGTTTGCATATGTTTTTAGATTATTGTATGAGCTGCACTTCTAGTAAAAACATGACTTCTAGCAAAACTCGCTCTCTGTTGGCCATTGCTCCTTGAGTGGATGTGCGTTTAACAAGCCGAAGTAAATAAACTGTGGTCAGTCAGAGATGCAAATGTAGGTAGACCCGCCAGAAAAGGTATACACACCCTGCTGTCCTGGTGGGGAATTGCTTTGCAACACTGACAGACCAAAGGAGAAGTATAAAAGGAAAACGTCTACATCAATTCGTGTGCAAATGATGGATAAGTAAAAACCAGCATTGAGAGGTCAGCTTGGAGACTTAATTTCCAAGTGTGCTATTCCCAGTACAGACAGCAGAGGGCTAGGAGCAACTTTATTCACCCTGTGATAAATCATTTTACCATATACCAGCTTAAGTAGAGGCTTCATTAAATTGAAAATCCTGCCTTGTTTGTCTTTAACACGTTACTATACACAAAGTTGTCAGAACTATACTGAATTAATTCAGATAAAGATATATACATTTATAGAGTCTACATATATACATACAATAACTTAAATATAAATAGAAAATATAACTATTACATACAAAAGTGCCCCCCATCCCTGCACACAGCCCTTGCAACAGGCAAAGCTGGCAATACTGAACTACACTTTAAAGTGTGAGCAGATTCGCACAACCCAAGAAAAATGTATTTAAACGTTATGGACTTGGATTGACAATATTATGAATGAAATGTGCTTTATTTGGAAGCCGTTACTAGCATGATTTATTTTGCCAACTTATTAGTTACAAAATTTGATGCATGCTTGCCTGTAGCCAACCCCAAGGCTGCCGCAAGTAAGCCAGAAAGACCCCCCTCCGCACACCCTTTGAAATTTAGAAAATGCATTAGTGTTTGTTGTTTTTTGTTTTATTTTGCGAGCTGGTCAGATGGTGTTTCACAGCTGCTTCATCAGGCCTGGGCCCCTCCCTTTGCAGCACCAGCAAGCAGCAGAGCAAATGCACCTTGAGGCTCCCCAATCCACAAATGGGGGATAGAAAACCGAGCCGTGCCTATGTTTTCCAAAAGAGGCATACACTGGCGGGACATTGGGGCAACACACTCTCAAGGGAATACAAATTAATTAAACAAATAAAAAGAAGAAGTAAAATTTATTTTTTAAACCCATTTTGGCGCCCTAGCCCCATATCAAGAACCGCTACTGACACTGTACAACAACAACATTGCAAAGTTAAAATTATTCCTCCTGTTTATGCTCTCGTTTTTTGGGCTCCAAATGTAGGTGGGGTGAGCAATTATGGGAATTAACACAAAATCTGTAAAAACAAGCAGGCTGTATGTTATTCTGGAATTATAAAAACTGGTAAAACTGGCTTAAAGCAGAAAAACAACATACCCCTGTCATAATTTTGCAACATGAAAGCGGAACTATTTCCCTCAATAGTAGACATGCACCAACGACTGCAGATAAAACCTTTCTGCTGGCTATCTTAACTCATTTGGAGATCTTCATTTGTGCTGTTGTAATTTGTTTGATGTTTACATGCAAAAACTATGCCATGAAGGCGTAACCACGCAAATGTAATGCAGGGTGAAAATGCAAAAACCAAGTTGAGCGGATCACTGACAGCATGTCTAACAACAGCATGCACTTCCAATAGGAAAAAAAAAAATCTGTTGAATCTAATTTTCTACCAAGGTGGACCCGACGGGCAACACCTTCCCTCCCTTTAGATTACAGAAATGGAAGAGTGGAGGATCCCTCTGGGCTTCACTCTACTCCACTCTTTTCCTCTATTTCTTCCTCTATCTTTCCCCCTCTCAGTTCTGCCCTGTGCTACCATGGCAACAAGGACTGGTAAAACACGATGAAGGCTTCAGAAGTGGGAAACAAAACAGGAGGGAAAAGTCCACCAGTGGTACTATACCCTTTGGGACTCTTGCATCCATGGCAAAGGGGACCAGAGTAAGGGCTAACTTCCTTTGTTAACACACACTTATGATTTTGGATCTACAGTAACTTATCTTTTCTAATCTTTTGTTTTCATTTCGATTCTCCATATCGATACTTATTTCATCATCCCTATCTCTACTAAGTTTTTCATTTTCATTCTTGGTCTTTTTCAATCTGTATCGTTTGAGCATTGGCAAATCTTTTCACTAACAAATCTACAGCAACAGCAAAAAAACAGCATGGTAACAAAATATTGATTTTAACTTATGGATTTTGCAAAATACAATGTTTTAAAAGAAATACACAAAAAACCCAGTAGTTCTCCTTTGTGAATATCTTTGTTCATGAAATCAGAAAAAGGCCCAACAATAGAGCTGATTGGGTGGTTTTGTTAAACACCAAGATTTTTGAGAAACTTTTGACACATTGCTTCTCAAGTCTTTGAGTTACAAGGGGTTCAACCCTTTGTGTCTGAGCCATAGTTTGGATTGGGCTCATAAGTTTGCAGAAAAGACCTAAAGTCCTCTGGAAGTGGAATGATTAAGTGATTTAAAACATGCCAATGGACAGGACAAAAAAAAAGAAAAATACATATGGATGTATCTAAAGATCTATCATAAAGTTGCCTTTTGTTAGAGGTGTGCAACTCCAGTCATTGGCCGTTTTCTATCCATCCATCCATCTTTACCCATCCATCCTCCGCAGGGTTGGGGGGCGCTGGTGCCTATCTCTAGCAGGCATGGGGCGAGAGGCGGGGTACACCCTGGACAGGTCACCAATCTATCGCAGGGCAACACAGAGACATACAGGACAAACAACCATGCACCCACACACTCATACCTAAGGGCAATTTAGAGAGACCAATTAACCTAACCCCTCCTTTCCACCAGACGCGTAAGCAGCACGTCATACGCAGCTGATAGCCACCACTGTAGTCAATAGAGCCCTTTCCACCAGAGGCGAAAGCAGCACGAGTCTGCCGTGTCTGAGGAGCGTCATGTCACAGCACTTTTCTAAATATACGCGGCAGTCCTATTTTCTACGCAGTACGCCTCTGAAACACGTAAATTTCTAAATTTTGGATAGGGGAGACAGGAAATATACGGCTCAGCACCGGAAATTTTCTAAATAAAAGAAACGTGCTGCTTTGCGGTTGCTTTACTTAAAAAAAAGTCACTACCTGTGCGGCCCGGTGAGAAGTCAGTACCTCGCGGGAGGGTCTCATTTGTGTGTCATCACACAAATGAGCGATTTTGGATATTCCCTGACATAACATAAACTTATTGCCGAATATAAAACGGACATAACATAACAGGAGGGGTTGGAGTCATGTTTTTGGACTGTGGGAGGAAGCCGGAGTACCCGGAGGGAACCCATGCAAGAACAAGGAGAACATGCAAATTCCATGCCCCAGGAGGGGATTCAAACCTGGGCCTTCTTGCTGCAAAGCAACAGTGCTACCAACTGTGCAGCCCTTGGCGGTTTTCCTGTATCCTTTAAGTGTTTCTCTGCTCAAACACACCTGATTTAAATAACTGCATCATCAGCAGACTCCTGCGGAACGTGGCTACAGGCTGAGAAAATACAATAACCTGAAATAGGTGTTGGAAGATACATGAAGAAGCTGTAGGACACTCCCACTTGAGGAGCGCAGTTGCTCAGGTCTGCTCTATACAATATCATCAGAGGCACATGTAGGTTGAAGCTTACTTTTAGGAGGATATTTTTTTTCTTTATTAAAAAACAATTTTCAGCAGCACAGCAAAACTAATATAAAAACTGACAAAACTATATCTAAAGTGGGTTTCATTAAGTGAAAAGTCTGGCTAGTATCTTTATTCATTTCAGATTTTTTCTACTCCTCTTGCTTCTTTTTTTCCAAACCTTCTTTGCCTCCAAATAAATTGGTGATGATTACTTTTTCCCAGAGGTGTGGACTTGAGTTACATGACTTTGACTCGAATCATTAATTTTGTGACTTGAGAAATCTTTAAAGACTTGGACTTTTACACCAATGACTTGGGACTTGACTCAGACTTGAACCCATTTACTTGATATTTTCCCAATAATTAAAGTTTAAAACATCAAATAGGCTGAAAATTGAGCACTTTTACATCATTTCACTTGCGGAAACTGTGTCTGTGTACGGATATGTGCGAGAGCTGTAGTACAGCCAATCAGATTGCTAGATTTAAAAAAAGAAGCCACCCTAATCCGCTGTCTTACCCAATAGTGAATTCTTTCTTTTACATACACAGTCCAACATGTAAAAACATGCAAGAGAATCACAGACAGAGATGGGGCAACATCCAACTTCTGTTGACATGTGAAGTTCTAAAAAAAAAAAAAAAAAAAAAAAAGGTAGGTAGTATTTATTTTATTTTTTGCTATGATGCCATAGCTGACTTTAGCTAATTTTGTTAAATTAGCAAATGTTTTGCGGACTACATTGATGATACTGTTTGGCTTTAACATGTATGGTATTTTTCCTCATGCCATTTTAAGTCCAGTTTTCCGAGCACATCCAATATTTACAAGCAGCTAATTAGTTCAGGATTGTCAGTGGATGGAAAATGGATCTCTGTTTCAGAAAGCGGGTTCTTTATCTGAACTCAGGGAACTCTCCTCCATATCATGATGGAAAAACAGGTCAAGTTCCATAAGAGGATGGATCATATGTTTAGAGACATTTGTACATAGCTAGGAGGAATGGGTATTAGAAGTCCAGCTGTCATTTTCTTTAGGAAGTATAGCATTTACACAGTATTATAAATAGTCCTTCTTGCTTCCAAAAAGTGCAAAAGCTTCCAACTGAAACAGGTTCCCGTTCTTACCTGAAAAATCTCAGATTGTATTTTGATATTGATAATAGCACTACTATACTACAATGGGGAAACCGTGTTAGAAGTCCGTCCTATAACCGGTGGGTTGCTAGTTCGAACCCCCGCTCCATCTGTCTCGGTGGTTGTGTCCTTGGGCAAGACACTTCAGCCACCTTAACTGCTGGTGGTAGTCAGTGGGCCTGGTGACACCTGTGTGTCCGGCAGCATTGCTTCTGTCAGGGTGCCCTAGTGCAGCTGTGGCTACAATGTTGCTTGCCAACACCAGTGTGTGTATGAATGGGTGAATGACTGAATGTAGTATAAAGCGCTTTGTGCTCCTCTGACTGAAAAATCAATATACGAATTATACAGCAAAAAGGTGTAAGTAAGTTTCAAGTGGAAATCGTCAAGCCTCAAGTAAAGTCTCAAATAAATACAGGCAAGTCAAGGCAGGCAATTTTCAAGCTAAGTCTCAAGTCTTGAACTTCTAATTTCAAGTAATATGGAGTCAATTTTTAAAAACAATGTCGCAATTATATGTTATATGTAAATCCTAAACCATGTGTTCTTTTCAAAAATCTTTATTTCAACACCTGATGAAACAAGTGCAACTGAACTTCGAAATTTTAGAAAATTGTTCTGAACATGTACCTCCATTTTGTACTGTTTATTGTAACTTAGTTAAAAAGAATAGTCTTCCTTTGAATTATAATTTCAAAGATACACAGTTAAGGCTTGAAGAGATTTTACAAGAGATTACGCGTTATGTAATTTTCAAGATGATATTTAGGTTTTTAAGAGTCACAGATGTACAGTTTATACAGTACAGTTTTGATATAAAACACCACTTGATTCAACAGCATTTGACAAGTGGCATTGTATAGAGTGCCTTGAATTTTGATGCAATTCTGCCGAAAAATTAGGAACACAGTATGTTGTCTAACCGTGTAACTAAAATGGATAAACTGAACTGAATGTGGAAAACCACCCTCAAGTGTTTTGGAGAATTCTACAAGATTATTTATATTGGTCTCCAGACACCAAGTGGGTTAAACTAAATTTTTGCTTGTGCTGATACAATCTTGTGTGACTCATCAGTAGTGACATCAGACACAATGTTCACTATAAAACCATTTTCTGATTAATCTGTGAAAAAAAAGCATCAATACTGTCTTAACACTACAAAGTTGCTTATATCTTTAACTGCACTTGCTGGAACTGCATGGTTTGTTGAGGACAGAAAAAAATACGGTCATGATATGACAGCCTATCCGACTTCAGAGGGTAGTAATATAGTCTATATCTCAGGCTGTTGGAATCATAAGTTAAGGCTGAGCTGTCAAACTGATGAGACAATCTGGCCCAGGTGGGGCTACAGGGCCGAGACTCCCTTATGACTGATAACGATGTTCATAAAAGCATTTATATTGGATGTCAGAATGTATAGATTACTATCTTGCACATATACATGCAACATCTATGCACATTTGCAACACCAAATACAGATAGAGACACCAAACTGCTACCTTTTTCGTCTGTGCCATTTATATTACCCGATGACTGTGAACCGAGTGATCACACTAGCTGATTCTGGACCAGATTTAAGGCATTGGATGACAAGAAGAAATCACAGAGAGACCAGATGTGATCAGAATCAGGGACATCCTCTGATGCCTGGTGCCCACACACACCCAACTGTGTTCTGACACACAACACAGGCAGCCTGTTTATCCCATCATTGCTGCAGCTCACATTCTCTTTGAAAGACAACATAACCCAATTACCAACATCCTGTTTTTGACAAAGGCAATATCATGATGTTTCAGATAGGTGTTATTACACAGAGACGCATCCTACTGAAGGTCACACATTTATATCCTGTCCTAGGATATCTTGGCTCTTTATCCGTACGTCTTTAAAGATTGGTTGACTGTCCAAAACTGTGTTCAATAAAAATCTGTAATGTATCGTAGATTTTGTTAAGGATGTCTGCTGTCAGGGAATCAGCCTTTTGCACACATAGACAATGAACGCTATCACTGCTTCCGTTTATAATTACTATTCTGAACAGACAAATGATGAAGCAAATACAACCCATTATCATTCAGGACGCTCCACTTATTAGCAGCCTAGGTGATGATTTCTTTTTTTTATTATCCTAATTTCACCTCTAATTGCAGTAGCATAATCTAAAACTGAAAAATGTAGAAAAATAAAAGGAATAGAAGCAAAGGAATAGATTTTTGAGTTCCCAGATGATTTTATATTACAGACAGAAATTGCTAGAAGAAAAAAGCTACTCTCCTAAACTTGCTCATATCTATGCTCGGAGCAGTAATTGCAAAGTTTAAAACAACTGGACTTGTGAGTAACAAGATGAGGAACCAACTTTGTCCTGCAACCCCACACAGTCAACAGGGTGTTGTATAAAAGTACCTTCTGAAAACAATAACCTTTAAGTAGGCATTAAACATATGTTTAAGTCTGTTTCCTTTTTTTTCATTGGTCTTATGTAATATTTTAACTGTTAATGTTGTGTTTTCATTATCTGTAAGTGGAAAATCATCCCAATTTACAGAAGAAAGGCTTTGACACATAAGTCTGTATTTCTAACAATATTATCACTTTGATTTACTTAAAAACTTCACTATACTCATTGAGTATAGTGGAGGACCTTTAAAATACCAATGTCTAAAATATCAGAACATTTTAAATACAAATGTGGCAGCCCTTGCTAGTAAACAGAAGGTAGGTCTTCCATGGATTTTTCTGCAGAATAATAATGCAAAAACAAGTGGCCAAGTCAACTCAGAAAAAGAAGAGTGCATTTGGGAGAGCCCAGAACTCTACGATCTAGAGCAGGGATGCCCTCATTTAGATCGTTAATTCAGAGTACTCTGACATCCCAAACGCACTCTTCTTTAGTTGATTTCTAAATTTAAGCCGCAACAGTAAATTTAAAGGCTATTCTGATGTTAATATCTTTAACATCTCAAAATTTAGCGAAAGCATTAAAGATGACATATCATGCTTCTAAATTCTTCCTTTTTACATCCAAATCATTTAGTTGTCTATATAGTGGAACGGCAGTTATTAGGTCGGAAGTTTTTATTATAGTAGTTCTATAGGCTCCTCTTCTACCCAGTGCAGTCCCTTTAAATGTCTAGGACATGCTGCATACAATGCAACGCCCCCCTCCGGGTCACTGAATCTTCCACTCCACCCCATTCAGCCATTTGATAGAGAACTGGCAATCTAGAACTGCAGCAACTTTTTATTCCTCAATTTTATTTATTTTTTTGTGTCGGAAGAGTTGTCCATCCAGCTGTACATGTTTGAACCAGAGTCTGACCCTGAGCGAGAGGAAAATGAAGACGATAAAGACTTTCGGCATACCCAAACTTGTAGTACAAACTCACAACGAGAAATAAAGATGGTGGATTCACTCAGCATTTAGGTGAAAATCATGCAAAATCAACTTTTTGGAGCTTTCAACCATGTTGTAATGCAATTTTCTTATTTAAAAAACCCAACCAGAGTGGTTTTTGGCTTAATTCACACATTTCTCAGTAATCCTCCTGATCCTGCACTCTGAGCAGCTGCACCGCCCTCTCCTGAAAAACGACTGACTCATGACATAGTGATGTGTTTTACATAACTGTGCCCGACATGTCCACGCCCTGCAGATTAAACAACCACGCCCCCTTTTTCACAGGTGCAAGCTGCGAGAGTCCGAAGCAAGACATAAAGCACCACCGTTTTTATACTATTTTACTTTCTAAAATGGCTCGGCGAAACGGCGCATTTGGCTGCGAGGCCGGGGCTCAAAGCTACGTCATGAAATGGGTGGCACTCACAGGGGGGAGGTGGGATTTTAGTCAAACCGAACGTCTTACTTCCGGGTCCAAAAATAACTCCAGCATATAAATTATATTTCAGGAAGAATTAATACTATATAATGCCAACGGTAACATTTTATCATGTATATGCCTATCCCAGATGTTGAAAGCTGTAAAATAGCATGATATAGGACCTGTAAGGGCTAAAAAAGTGGAATTTTCATATGCCCCCTTTAAGTAATTCCCTTTTCTAATCTGAAAACTCTACATCCCAATTATATGTTACATTACTCTCGTTTCTGTTTGGGCTATAGCTTATCAGGAAATACATTTCAAAAGTCATTTGAGTCATTTAAAATTACCCCTTTTTTTAACAGTGTTCACCTACTTCAGTTTTAATTTTTCAAAAAACATGTGGAGAAGAATAAAATAAAGTAATGAATCCTCAATCAATTACTTTTCCTTGGTTGTCAGGGAATAACACAAAAGATAGTTGTTTAAAAATAGATTTACATACAAAAATATGGTAAAACTAGATAATAAATGTTGAAAACCACAAAAACCCTACAAATTGCTTAATTGTTGTTGACTCTGTAGATAGTGATAAAATGTAATAATGAGCTAGCTGATTAGAATAAATGTCTGGAGTACAGTTTTATGACTGGTGTTGCCTCAGTGTAGAAATAATAAAGAGCTTGGATGGTAAGATGGAAGTAGAGGTGGAGAGATGGAGCCAGAACCATTCATTAACAGAAGACATTACTGCATAAATTAACAGTGGAAATAGACCAAAAAGGGAGGACTAATTACAATGTACTGAGCTGATATTACATGTGGTTTAGCATCTCTGTCAAGTGTTTATGTGCAGCCTGATATGTGTCATGTGAGCTGTAGAAGTTTCAAAAAGTTAAAAAAGCTAAAAGTTATCAAGCTTGTGTCAAGGTTACAATGTGCTAGTTTAATTGATACACTGCTAGAAGGGGGCTCCACTGATACAACTCTGCAATACACTCAAACCCTTTATCAGTGTTCCAAAAACAGTGCTGCAGGCAAACAGTACTTGTGGTTTTCAGTGAAATTCAGCAATAATAAATCAAATTATAGGACGACCCATACACCACTCTAGGTGAGGAAGCAATAAAAACAAATTTAAAACAAAACACATTTGAATTCATCATTGTAATACAGATATGATCAGGACTGTTGTGGTGGTAAAACTAATTTAATCCCTTTCCTTACAAGGACACACTTAAGAATGAAAAGCACAATTATGGTTAAAAAAGGACAAAACAGAATCTATAAAGTTAAAGAAGTATTATTTCAAATATTTCTAAAGCTAAATGTAGTTTTAAATATTATATAAAGCTAGTAACGTTTGGAAGCAGAAAATAAATGTAAGCCTTTCAGTGACAAGTTTTCGAAAAATGGAAAAACAAAAGGGTTGTGTGTCATTAACAATTCTCCTAGGACATTTTTAGGAGTCCAGGCATTTCCTTTCTAATCTTTCTCATTCAATAATCACAACGCTCATTCCACAAACCTCAAACATAACTTCTGATAAAAGCTCATAGTAGAATCGTAAGGCAAAAGTCCTATTAAATGTCATACAATCTCCAAAAGGATTAGATGTATAGAAAATTACATTATATCTAGGGATGTTAAATTATCGTGGTAATTGTGAATTAATCACAGCCACATTTAGCGTGCTGTTTTTATGTTAATCTAACTTTAATTTGACTGTTTCTGGATGTGAGTTGCCTTTAAGTAAAGTCCATTTTTATGCTTTTGGTTTCTTGTGCTTGAGTTGTTAGGGATTAACCACACCCTGAAATGGACATCGATTGGCTGTCTGTAGGCCTGCTTATCATGAGCTGATGCTTCCATTGTAGTGGCGAGGGCAAGATTAGTAAGTTGCAGACAATGTTGCCAATTTAGCATCTTTGTCACTTTATTTAGCGAGTTTTTGGACCCCTCCGGCTATTCTTTACCAAAAAAGCGACTAGTAAAAAATATACCTACTTTTTCTGGGGATATTGGAGAGTTTTGAATTAAACATGCACACCTTGTTACACTCACTGAGCAGCGGTGCAGCAGTGGGCTCGTCTCCCGTTTCAGAACGTTCACAGCAGGCAGGCAGTTAGCCTCCGTGCTTCAGCTCCACCCGCCCCCAGGTCCATCTGGACTCAGAGCAGATATTTACCTCACCGAGTCCAGAACACTAACAAATCATGCATGCTCGAAGCCGAAGTTGCAGACAGGCAGCACTGGGACTAGTCTAAAAAAAACAAAGAAATTGAAATGGCTGGGACTGCATCTGTTCAAGTGTGTTAAAAACAATAAATGACTGCATAAAGCCACTTTTTGTTATATATTTGTTCTGCAACAATGTAATGAATTTAAATGAAAATACCTCGAGATGAGGGCTTTTGTCAGCAAGCATTAGGTGCGATTAAAAAAAGAGATTAGATTAATTAATTACAGATGATAATTAATTAATCTAAAAGGTTTTTTTTATTTCATGACAGCACTAAATATGTCCAAGGCAATACATTTCAACTTTCATCCACAAAGGACACTAAACAAAAATACGTAAAAATGCATTTGCTAAAATGGATAAAAAGATAAAATACAACCACAATCTTCAGTGTACTATAATTGGTTTTACAGAACAACCAAAGGTAAAAGACTTGAGACCTCAGTTGAGCCTTACCCTTCATCGTACAAAATTCCACACATACAGCCAGAGCTAGAGTGGATTGGTTTAAAATAAAAATTAATTCGCCAAAGTTTAACATAATGTAAAAAAGGGTACGAATATTTTTGCAAGGCTCTGCATATCGCTGCGACTACATATAGTCACATGATCTCACACAAGAAAGGACACCAGCAAACATAATCTCCAAGCATATGGCAAAAATGCAAATTAGCAAACAGAGAAAAAAAATTCCATACACATCTGAGGTCTATTTTACCTCCCATACCCTGTTTCAGCTTCTATTCAAGGATATTATTCAGTCGTTACGCTCAAAGATATAATGCACCGCCTTAACATGGGTAAATACAGATTTTGATACAGTAAAACTAATGTTTTATTAACCTTTTTTGAACAGAACAAAATCCATCAATTAACATCTTTTATCGTATTTTAGAGGTTGACTAAGACCAAAACCAGGCACTTTTTAACCAACTCTCCTCCATCAAAATGTCTTCTCCCTGACGACCATTTACTGCCTTGTTCCGCAACATGCAAGCAGAAAGAGAGAAAATGCAGCAGCATATAAAGAGAGCGAGGAAGAATGAAAACAAAGACAATGGCAGAAAGGGAGCTCATTAAAGAGTTCTGACTGCAGAAGAAAGAAAAAAGAAAAAGGAGGAATGAAGACTGGCTGTCAGAGAGAGAGGCTACAACTGATGTACAAATACCTATGATAAACGTTACCTTGCTAACATCAAAAGGCTCATCTTGATCAATATTAATCAAATGACTACTTTCCTTAATGCTTCATCAAAAACACAATTAAGACAAAAACAAAAGACAGTGTTCATGAAAAGTTAAAGCAAGCAACAAAGAACAAAAGGGAGATCTAATTAAAATGAGATGTATAGGCAGATTAAAGGTGGATAAGCATGCAATTTATGATTTTCTGAACCTCTCCATAAAGAGGAAAAAAGGAGGAAACAAAAAAGGAATAACTGCAAAAAAGAAAAAAAAGGTAGTGAGTCCCTATGTGTCTGACAGTGCAGTGGATGATTTATGGTCAGCACTGTCCAGAAATTTAATTGGCCGCCATGTTGATTTTCTAGTGTGAGAAGGAAAAATGGAGAGATCCCAGAAGTTGTGTGGATTCCCAGCAGCCACAATCAAAATTAAATGTAAAGGGAGAGGGGTAAAGGGGGAATAAAAACATGAGACAAACATTATTTTAAAAATTATGAGAATAACAGACTTGTTATGAATACCTTCCATGTATTTAAATGGACATTAGCATGAAAACAAAAACAAACCAACTGATGACATTTTGCTGATTAAATTAGTGACTCACACTTAATCAGAGTCCACATTTGGTGGTGCAGCTCCATGTCTGTCCTTAAGTGTAGTAACTGATTAGAGTTAAAAAAATGATAAGATTTCTGACTAATCAAAATGAAGTCATATTACCCAAGAGCGATTCAAGCTAAAAAATGTCAAATAAAAAACCAGAACAGAATATATAGGAGTTCACATTAAGAATACACTAAAAAACAAGAGCGTTGAAGAGTTCCACATTTTTTAGACGTACTGCAATCAAGAAAACACCTGAAATGTCATGACTTTGACACTATATAAAGCTGAAAAATATCATACTCTACAGTAAATTGAAAAAGTAGAACATCAACAATAAGTTTGCAGACTGATGCATTTCTCATTCTTAAAACTCTTCCAGCTTTTCTGGGGATATGTATTCCATCTTGACTTTTAGAGCAACAAGCAGATGCAGCATTCCTAGTTATGTACAAAGTATGTAGTACAGACAGGTCCAAGCCAGTTTGCCCCTTTGCGATTTTGTATGGTTTTGCTATTTTATCCCTTCCCATTTCAATTTCACCCCTATACTTGAACCCATACAAATCAGTTTGTTTTTCTTTGATGGTAGTCCTTTTCATACAATATTGAGATAACTGGTCATAAAAATTTTACATTCTAATATATAGTACTGTCTTTGAGTAAAGCAAGGGAATTTTATTTGCATTGCACACTTTCAACAACAGGGTAATTTAAGGTGCTTTACATGATTTGGTAATTAAAAAAAGAGAGAAAAAACAGAACATTGGAAATTAAAAGTCAATAAAGCAAAATAAACATCAGTAAAGCAAGAGAGCATGAACACATTTGATACATATGACAATCATTTACTCGAAGGCAATTCTAAACAGATGAGTTTTTAGTCTCGATTTAAAGCAGTTCAGAGTTTTAGCAGCTCTGCACTCGTCAGGAAGTCTGTTCCAGATAAGGGGAGCATAGAAAGTTAAAGCTGCTTCTCCATGTTTGGTTCTGAGTCTAGGGATGTTTCGTAAGCTAGAGTTGGAGGACCTGATTGGTCTCGGTGGTTGGTAAGGTGACAACAGGTCTTCAACATATTTTGGTGATAAGCAATTTAATGATTTATAAACTAGTAGGAGTATTTTGAAATATATTCTCTGAGCTACAGGGGAGCCAGTGTAAGGACTGTAGAACTGGGGTGATGAGCTCTACTTTTCTGGTTCTAGTGAGGACGCGAGCAGCAACATTCTGGATCAGCTGTAGCTTTCTAATTGACTTTTTAGGCAGACCTGTGAGGACGTTGTTGCAGTAATCAATCTGACTAAAGATAAATGCATGGATGACTTTTTCGAGGTCCTGTTGTGACATCAGTCCTTTAATCCTAGAAATGTTCTTCAGGTGATTGAAGGCTGACCTTGTGATTGCCTTTATGTGACCTTGGAAGTTCAGGTCTGAGTCCATTACACCACCTAGATTTCGGGCCTGATCAGTAGTTTCTAGCTGTATTAATTGGAGTTGTGTGCTAACTATTGATCTTTCCTCTTTAAGTCCAAAAATAATTACTCCAGTTTTGGATCTGTTCGGCTAGAGAAAATTATGGCACATCCATCCATTTATTTGATCGATGCATTGATTTAGGGGTTGAATGGCTTCAAAGTCACCTGGTGACATTGTAATGTAAAGCTGAGTATCATCCGCGTAGTTATGGTAGCTAATGTTATTGGTTGCTATAATCTGGCCTAGTGGGAGCATGTAGATATTAAAAGGAGGGATTAAAGGAGAAGCCCTAAAATGGAGCCCTGGGGCATCCCAAATGTGAGTTCTGTTCTTTCTGATTAAAAGTTTCCTATTGGAACAAAGAAGTCTCTGTTCTTTAGGTAGGACACAAGCCAGCCAAGTATTGTACCAGAGAGTCTGACCCAGCTCTCAAGTCGTTCCAATAGTATATCATGATCAACAGTGTCAAATGCTGCACTGAGGTCCAACAACACCAGCACTGTGTTTTTTTTTTTTTGTTGTGTTTTTTTTTGGGTGGTTGTACCACAGTCTGTATTTATGCGGATGTCATTGAATACTTTGACGAGGGCAGTCTCAGTGCTGTGGTGAGCACGGAAACCAGACTGAAAAATAAAACGGTTTGTCATTGTTGGTGAAACACAGCATTTTCAATGATCTTACTGAGGAATGGAAGATTTGAGATTGGCCTGTATTTCTGCATTAACATGTTGTCCAGATTCTTCTTCTTTAGAAGTGGTTTAATAACTGCTGTCTTCAAAGCCTGGGGGAAGACACCTGATAGCAGGGATGAGTTCACAATTTGAACCAGATCAGACCCAATGACAGGAAGAACTTTCTTTAGAAAAGCTGTGGATAGGATATCAAGGCTGCAAGAGAAAGAGCTTAATTGGATAATGATTTTTTTCAAGTTTTTTTTGTTTAATTCATGGAATTTAGACATTTTCTCCACATTGGTGTTGATTTGGGATGGCATTGGTAGTGGGTTCGGTATTGAGGTACAGATTGACCCTCTAATTGTTATAATCTTTAGACTTTACAAACACCATATTTACATTTATTTAGCTTTGACAGCCACTTGGTCCATCTAATTTATCAAATGGTATGAACTCTGATCAAACCAAAATACCCATCAGTGACCTCCTGCTAGTGAATTATGAATCTCTTCTAACTGTATGTTATGAAAGGAGGTATGAAACAACCTCATGATTAGTTCAAATTGATGCACAATTTAACCTAAACGACCAAAACCACAATGGAATGAAATAGTAAAAGGACAAAATGATCAGCCCTGTAGACTCCAATATAAAACCTTTATGCTGTCCTCGCAACACGTGACTGTGTGAAGCTAGACAGCCAGTGAACAAAGTAGAAGAATAAAGAACATCTCCAGACAAGGCTTGCTTTTCTTGAACAACTGAAGATCTTTTCCCTTTATTACATTAATTCTTTCTTTGTAAATAAACGCATGTTTCCCAAGGCACAAGCGCGTAGAGCACACCCAGCGTGAACATGAGCTGTATTCTCTTCTATTTACAACGTGAAAACACTTATTTAACTATTTTCCCGGAGAAAATACACCAAAGATAGTTTATAAGAATGAGCCCTCACTCGCTTGCATTACATCCCGTCTGACACAACAAAGATTGCTCGTAGTAAAGATGTCTCACTTCAATCAGATTTTAAATCTAAAATGTTTTTAACTCTTTTTAACATGAATCTACTTCACATTATTTATTGACACATTGTTTTACTGACTATTTATTAATCATTAACTTATTTTTACCTTATTTATGCAACCTAACCAAATTTATGAACTTATAATCCCTGTTTTTAAACATGAAGGCATCACAACCTTTATTGCAAATAAGTAAATATACAGGCAGAAGGACAGCCATTGCAGCCCAGAAATAATTAAATGTTTTGGACTGAACAGGTCTGCAATCACAATAATATCAAAAAGAACATCAGGGAGGTTATTAAAAAAGAGAAAGGTAAATAAAGACCATCTTAAAGTGACTGAAAAAGATGGTTTGGCCTGGTGGTTCCAAATTTACCTTGCTCGAAAGTCATGGGTAACTAAAGTAGAAGAGAAATTGATGCATCCTTTCAGTCTATAGCCTACTGTACAAACCCATGAAGCAGTGATATGGTATTAGGTTTTTCAGTTGTAGACGTCTACTTTCATGAGTTCAACACATACTTAAGTTCACAAATTTCCATTAATACAGGTTTTCTTTTTCTTTCATTTGACACCAACACCTAGAGTCCTTGGTAGTTGGATTAGACACATTTGGGATCTGCTTTAGTAGAATATTAGCATCTCTGACTTGTTTTCTCTTTGTGGTCAGGCATTGCATATTTTTCAGCAATGAGTAATCATTTTCTAAAACGACATTTTCCATTTGATCCAATTAGGTAAAAGAACTCTTCATGCAGCGAATAAATAGCATATATTGAATCATCCACTCGTTCAATTGGGCAGCCATGTTTGAAGTTTTGAAGTCAGTGTGCATAACACTGCTCTGATGTGTAAATGGATCTAGTAAAACAGTGTTATTTGGTTTGCTCTTTAACTGATATGGTCTTTGAGAAAGGACATCAAAGGCTTTTTTGGGTCTTTTATCTTTCCATCATGAAAACTGGTTTAATGCAAACACACAACAACATACACACGGCAAGGAAAGACCAGAAAACTCTCATCATGCGGACAAAGAGATAAAGCTATGTCGCCTAAGTTGCTCCTCTTGCAGTTTAATCACTCCTCCTTCCCTTTGTCCTGACTCTCCTTCTCATGCCACTCTTCCAACTATTTATGGTATTTATATAGATTTCTTTGTAGAGCAGGCCAGTATCTTCTGTCTTGAAGACCATCCTCCCTAATTTCAGTATATTTGTGGTGATGAAAGTGTGTTTGTACGAAATTTCTGATTCAGTTTAGAGGCTTCAGCAAAGTACAGATGAAGATATTTTCCGTGTGCTACAGGAGCAGCAAAAGAAAGGATGTTACTAAGAGTTTTGGCCCTTTATTTCCTCAACTCACTTTAAAAAGATCTGCCTGAGCCCTCAGAAGCATGGAGAAAAGCTTTTCAATAAACAGAGTAATAGAATAGAGAGTACATAATGACAAGAATAAAGGAAATAATACAATGAATAAGTCAAAGCAGACCAGGAGAACTACACCAAAAACCTTTGAATAAGCTGTAAGCTAAAGCTGTGAATGTATTGGCACAACTGATTTAGTCACTTTAGGCATCACTGCCAGCACCCATGTAAACATACCTGTATACATACCCCACCAGCCTGAGGCAATGCTGTCAATCCGCAAACCTCTTCCAAACTGTAATCTCCTTAACCTTCATCTTTCCAGCCTACAGTGATTTCCAAATACTTCACTGATGTTGCATCACTGCTGTGTGTAAGATGACATCGCAGAGTTACCTTCAGGGATACATCAGTGAATGTTCTACACCAGGGATTATATACACCACCAAAAATATTTCACAGCCCAAAGTTTGGAAAAAATGAAGGGTTATGGTTCTGTTGTTTGCAGATAAAAATTGTGAATTTAGGAAGGATACTAAAGCCAAATACCAATTCGTATGAAATGGGAAAATCGCCAACTGTGAAAACAAACTAGTATTAAAAGAGTTCAGGTTACAACTTCTGTCTAAACAGCATTAAAACCAGCTTACATTTATTCTGCTGGAAACAGATGTACATGAATATTCATGAATGGAATGAGTATCAGGTTCCCTTTCCAACTCACAGTTGTGTGATTGAGTGAGAGACGGTGCCTGTGTGTGGGGTGCTTCTATAGATCAGCTTCTTTGTGTAGGTGGAAAAATGGCCACTGCTCAGATACAGACAACTACATAAAGACAGAAGCAACAAAACAAAAGCAGACTGACTGCAGTGGTGAATATTAATGAGTAAAAAAGAAACTCATAGCAAATCAAACACAATGAACAGCAGGAAAAGGCTGAGAAACTCTACTAATTCCTGTCTGTTCAGTCATGAGTCATACAAGTCTGGCGCAATATTGGAGAAGACTGTCTTTTTGTTCTTTGCTGAACATATAGCACAGCATTTGAAAGGACAACCTTTAAAGTTTCCTTTTCAGATGAATAATAAATATCTCTGCCAGCTGATGTGAATTTTAATCATTATCATTTTAATCAAAGAAACTAGATAGTTCAGTAGGCCAGAAAAAGTGGGAAAATTAGCTTAGTGTGCAGGGAGATAGAAAATCCTGAATGTTGGTAAAAAGAACCATTGATGAATTTAATCCTACTCTGCTTTGGTCTTTGTAGTTTATGTCCATAATTAATAATTATTCTAACAACAATTTTCTCATAAAAGCAACTGCTGCAATGTGTGACCAAGCCAGATTTGTTATCCAATAGTAAAGACATTTCAGTGTGCTGTCATCAAATGACACAGTAAATATCTAATCAGAAAGTAAGACAAAAATATATTTTGTCTGTGCAGTGCCGACCTACAGTATAAGGGAACTTTGCACCTGCTTAGGGCCCTCTACTGGTCCAAGAATGAATGAATTTTCACAGGAGATGATATGAAATGTGTCAGTTGTGCAGATTCAAAGAAAACCTTCCAATTTTCAAAGTTATGTTTAAAAGCTTTCTGTTCAACTGGGAAACAAGTTGAGTTAAATGCAGAAAACAAAAAAACAAAACCATAGATAATATTTAGAGAGCAACTCACCCCCAAATCAACCTTTTTTTGCTGATTAACTGTATAAATGAGTATCTAATAGTGCTGTCTACATTTCTGGTAATTATTTTTGTATTCTTGGGCATCTTAGTCAATTTTCTGCCTAAAACCATCAGTGTGGGGCACTATTAAGGTTAAAACGCTATGAATTTGAATCAGGCATTACTATTCGCTTTGCAGCGTTGGCTAATGTCAGCCCTGCCACGGTGGAAAATAAAACAAACTGAGCCTTTGCCCACGCCTCCTCCACAGAACCGTTCTCACTTTCCTCTCTGTCTCAGAGCAATGTTTTGAGGTGGAGACTACCTTCACCAGAGTAAAAAGGAGCTCACGTTGCTCTCCATCTTTCTCGCCGTCTGTGCCACTGCATCAGCGCTCCTCTCAACATGTCAATCATAGCCCAGACCACACCCATCCCTCTTCCTCTGCGTTCACTGGTCTGCCAGGCAACACCTGCCTTTGGCGCATTTTTCAAACAGGAAATGTGGGCGGAGTTAGACTCTGGTAGGGGAGTGAGTTGCTCTTTAAGGAAGGCCTGTTTTGCTTTGGTGAATGACAAAAAAATGAAAACAATTCTGCTTAGGGCCTCAACTTTGGCTAGCTCTGTGTGTCGGATAGGTAAAACATATACCAAGAGGCTGGTCTGGAACAACAGATATCTACCAAACTCTACTTTCCTTCATTTAATGATGATAATTTAAAGAAAAATCAAGTTGTAGGTTCTATAAAAATGCAACAAATTAGGTTTTGTAATAAACAATTAGTGAGGTTCAGTATAATAGAGAATGTGGTGGCTGCTGCAGCTTTATGTGATTAGCTCTGTGTTCAGACAGCTGTCCTTGTGCAGAGGAACAACTAAAACACTACAAATTAGATATTATATTCAAAGCAAGGTTTGTGAAGCAGGAGACAAACCTTTTCTGTAGTGGTGTCATGAGATTAAAAAAACTTTGAGATTAATTATGATCTGTAATTAATTAATCTAATTAAATCCCTTTTTTAATCTCACCTAATAATTGCTGAGAAAAGCCCTCATCTTAAGGTATTTTCTTTTAAACTCATTACATTATTGTGGTAGAGCAAAAGTTTGATACATGTAATTAAAAAAAATGGCTTTATGAGGTCCTTTATTGTATTTAACAGACTTGAACAGATGCAGTCCCAGCCATTTACATTCTGCTGTTTTTGTGACTAGTCCCATGTGGCGCCTGCAACCTTCTGCTTTGAGCATGCGCGATTGGCATTCTGGACGCAGTGGGGTCAATATCTTCTCTGAGTCCAGCTGTATTATGGGTTAAAACAACATGTAAAATGCGCATTATTTTTGATACCGATGGCTTGCCAAATTGGTGGACCTGGGCGGCCAGGTGGAGGCGAGCTGCAGTGTGCAAGAGATGGGAGAGCGCCCCGCTGCTCGGTGAGAACAGGAACAACGTTACATGCTTCACCCAAAAGTTTCCAATAACCCCATAAAAAGTTGCTAGATTTGCCATTTAAGAATTTGTATTGATATGTTAAGAGATGAATTATCACTAAGCCATATGAAAAGAGAGTAAGCATGTTGATGTTAGCCTAGCACTTCAGCAAACTACAAAGGAAAAGTGTCGAAAGGAACTAGAGCTTTTTAAAGACTATAATTGTATGTGTCAAGTTAGATTTTTGCTTAAGATATAATGCTGTCCTGCAGATACTCCTGTTGGGAAAAAAATGTCTGTCCTTGTCAAGAAAATATGTGCTTTATTACACATAAGAGTCATTGTAAAGCAGATTCTTTAGATCAGCAGAATAATATTCAACTTGTAATAACCGATAATACGGTTATTAAAAGGTGTGATTTTTAGAAGAAAACTCCAGATGAACAGCTCACTGAAGGCACAGCTAGGATAATTTATAAACGGTACTCATCAACAGATATTAGGAGCTAGATTTAGACAGGGAACTGGATACAAATTATTTAGGGATCAAGACTCCAATTGAATGCTTGGTATATGAACATGCCTAGCAAAAATTAACAAATGGGCCGTCTGAAAATGTAAGGGAGATGTTTCCACAAGTTGAACACAGAAATATTTAGACAATCTTATTTAGTACATCGAAATTTAGCTATCGAAACAGTGTCCTAACAGCTGGTTTGCATGCAAGAAGTCGGCATGCAGTCTACATAATTTAAGCTGCGCTTATATGAGCTTTGTCCACTCACTGATCTAGTGGGAGAAATAGCAGCCATGCATATTTCAAAAGAAATAAGTGGAAATGTTTTGAGAAATGCACCACTAAAGATGCTAGAAAAAAAATCAAGATTAAACAGGCAAAAAAGCAACATTTTCTAAAGGTTGAAAAATTCTATTGGCAATAAATCAGAAAAAATACAAACTGGTGAGCCAAGAATAAAAAGGAAAAATGATGGAAGCAAAAGAGTGATGAGGAGGCAATTTAACCCACGAGGAAGACAAGAGAAAAGAATTCATCTTCTGTGCAAAGAATATGATGGATTATTTATGTACTCATCTGTTTTCCCCCCAATCAGAAGGGGATGTAAACTTTTTCCAATGTGAAATCAAGAATAAAGACTGACAGAGGAGTGCATGAAGACAGGAAAAAAAATACAAATTCAGGAACTGAGGACAGTGGCTGCTGAATACTTGATGAGATTAGCATTTTAATTTATTAATGAAGTCTGTGTGATACCAACCTCTCAACAAGGTTTCAATAATGATGATAGTTATAATAACATTAATGATGCTGCACTTAAAACTTACACAGCTGTGCAGAAAATGTAGAGAAACTAGTTAAATCAATAGATATATTCGAAATCTTCACTAACAGACCATCCTTTTTTAAACTTGGGACTATTTCCATAGGCGATTATTAACCATTCAGAAGTAAATGAAGTCACATTCAGGCAGCATAATACCAGCAGCTAAACTTCAGCAACTGTTGACATGATTTATAACTTTATAGCTTATGAAGTGGCTGCTGCTGGGGCTGCAGATCTATAAATCAATAAACCTCTGACATTGGTCTATGCAGGCAGGTTTACCTCAAGGAGAGAGGATACACACAGCTGTGTGTGAATGTGTAAGTTTATGACCTTGACATGACGGAACTTGCCAGTCAGGATAATACGACAGGAGAAAAAGATAGACAGTGAGTCAGCAAGCACCTCCAATGAATTACAATCAGGTCGGAAGAGCAGCTGCTGTGTCATAAGAAATATTCAAAGCCTGTATTTACTATGTGACTTCTACACAGCAAAAGCAGGAATGTCAAAACTAAATTTTAGAACTGCATACCTGCCTTTAAGTAAACACAGCAAACCTTTTTTTTTTCTATGTTTAAAAGGAATGTTTTTACACCACACTTTTATGGAGAACCACCAGGAAAAAGTGAGGAAAACTCCAAATTTCATGCTTGTTACTGCTTCTATTTTCATCTCTTCCTGTAATCACTCTTCTTCCTTTTCACCTCCTTCTCCAGCTGTCCAGCCTGCTGTTCCACCAAGGAATGAGTGATCACACCAGCACATGACACCACGCTGGGACATGTGGCATTTCCACCACTACACATCTCCTCTGCTTAAATTAGCATGCATTACACTATCATATGAGCAATTAAATTGAGTGGGAGGCTGACAAGTGTACACTTGGAGGGAGAGAAACTCACAGTGCCTTCAGGTGGGGCGGGAGAAGGCAGGTGTTGCTAGGGAGGAGTGCGTCAGGGGTGGGGGGATTTTAAGGATGGCACAGCAGGAGGGTTAGTCAAGTAGCCTGTTTGAAAAAAATGGAGGAGCTTGGAACAAGATATGATTGCGACAAACTACGAGGGGAATGAACATACAAGTGTATGCAGGCAAACTCAGCAAAGAGTACAGCAAAGATCTTAAGGAATCTTAGTAAAATCTTCACATCAGCAAAAATAATAAATGCCGGCTCTGATTTGCTGACTGAGGCATGCAGCTCTGTAAATGTACAACAAAACCTGCTGTGCTGACACTGAAATTTCAAACGTATTTTAACAAAGATGAAATCATGAGTATACAATATGACCAAAATTATGCATAAACACAACTGGAACCATTATTAACACAATAAATCTTCATAGGCATGCAAAAATAAAAATGGCAGTCTTGCAAAAATATTCTTACCCTTTAGACTTATACACATTTTTGAATGCTATAAATACAATGTATATTCAGTTAGTTTATGTTATGAACACCAAGTAGTGGATAAATTAGTATGGTTTAAGAGAAAAACAGATATTTCAAATATTTTTTACAAATAAAAAATCTGATAGGTTCGTCATGCAACTGCACTCAACTTGCCTTACACTAATTCTCCAAAATAAGATTCAGCGCAACCAGACCCCACAACAGGGCAATTTAGCTGGGGGGGGGGGGGGGGGGTCCGCTTATTTTGGGGGCGCCCAGTTTTTATTTAAGGGCCCTTTAACTTTTTTACCTCCTGTTGGCAGTGTGTTAAATATTTGCGGCTTAAAACGGCCCTTTTTGACACTATGTAAAGATTCATCCATCCATCCATTTTCTATACCCGTCCATCCTATGCAGGGTTGTGGAGGGTGGGGTGCCTATCTCCAGCAGTCAAGGGGCGAGAGGCAGGGTACACCCTGGATAGGTCGCCGGTCCATCGCAGGACAACACAGAGACATACAGGACAACATACCATGCACACACACACACGCACGCACGCACGCACGCACGTCTTAGTATCATTGTGTTGACATTGTATTGACTTCCATTGATTTTACTATACCTAACCCAGACACTTTCCCTAAACCTAACCATTACTGATACATGCCTAACCCTAACCTTAACCTAAACCTAATTCACACCATACTTCTATACCTAACTAGTAGAGTTTAATAGCTAGTTAAACATTGTGGGGACCAGGCAAAATGTCCTCACAACTACAAATGTCCACACAAGGGTGGTGGGCTGTCAAAGGTTGGTCCTCACAAGTATAGCTATACATGTACACACACACACACACACACACCTGAGGGCAATTTAGAGAGACCAATTAACCCAACAGTCATGTTTAAGCCGGAGTACTCGGAGAGAACCCACGCATGCACAGGGAGAACATGCAAATTACATGCAGAAAGACCCCAGGCTGGGATTCGAACCCAGGACCTTCTTGCTGCAGGGAGCAGTTGTACCAACTGTGCAGCCCTGTAAAGATTCATATTACACATTATTTAAAAAGGGACTGGCTGAGGTAGGTTCTGGAGTTTTTCCTAACGATCGCTCTGTTCTAGATCGGTGGTCAGAACGTTGGTTTGTGTTCTCCAAAAGGAGCCGCGGTTGAGCCACTGTCACAACCCTGCTGTGTATCTGCTTGTGTATGTGAGTGAGCCATCTTCCTTTATAGAAGATCATTGTCGCTCAGCGGGATCTGTGGTTAAATCGCGCTGATTCAGAGAAATGAGCAGATGTCGCCAAACAACCGGCTTTGTAAAATAAGAAGAGTAACTCGCAAACCAGTTAATAACAGAAAACACTGCAACATACGTTTGCAAGGCACTGTATATGCTTACCACCCTTTTAAAGAGGAGGTTTTGTAAAGTTAAATTTAAAGCATGTTGTTTTGGTTTTATAAAAAAATTAAAGTAGCAACAGTGTCCAAAAAAAGAGTGATAAAAATGTTATTTCAATATAAAGATCTATCTTAGAGCTCATGGTCATAAATAAAAAATACTGATAATCTAAAAAGACTATTAGAATACATTACATATCACATCTTGTTATTCTTTTAAGCATTCACTGTCTTTAAAAACATGATAATAGTCATTAGGCAGTTTACAATCACTGTGTGCATCAAACTTAGTGCAGAAAAGAGAGAAGAAAATAATAGTTTGAGGGGATGGTGATGACAATTACAGATGAACATGCAGAAAGCAGATGTTGCAGAAGTATCTATAAACAGGATGTCACTTTCGGTGGTATTAGCTAATAGTTTGAGGCTGGTCTGAAATACACCACTCAGCAAATCTTTACAAAACATGATAACGTGTTTACTCTCAAGGCAAAATAGTTCATCCTGCTGATAGAGATGACTTTCTGAATGAAAGATGGCACTATGACATAACCTACTTTAAGAGCCAAACACTACAAAGTCCATTTGGATTATGCTGAAATAAAAAACCAACAACTATCACACCTTCGGAACGAAATCTAAGACAATAAAAAAGGTAACAAAATAAGCTTTTATGTCAAATCATGTGAGCTCCATATTCAAAAAAGAAGGTCATGCTTTCAAAGAAGTCAGCATCCTCCCTACTGCAAAGCATAGTGACAGCTTATATGTTTTTGCATCATTTAAAAAAACAAACAGTGGAGAACACTGTAGAAATATGGACACAGGAGTTATGAAGATTAAATTGTTTTATAATTATTAAAATAATCAAGCCAAAAGACCATAGAGTGAATGATATAAACAGGCGAAGTAAAGTCACAAACACAGAGGCTAACAATCTTTGGAAGAGTACATTTGCATGTATGTGTGTGTTTTCTCCAATTTATAATCAGTCGTTGGAAAAAACTAAATTTAGCTTTGTAGGTTACATTCCTTCGTAATTTTGTATTCATTTAGTCCATCTATCAATCATAAAGTTTTAAACTAGCACAAAATCAGTTTTCCCTGTTTGCCCAAGAGCAACATCATACACATTTCAATTTTATGAAAAGTTTTACTTAGTCCAAATAACCTAACATCACCCCTATGCACTGTATGCATATAAGAAACACAAAGGAGAACTAACACCTGAGATACTGCAGACATTGTTAAATCCTCCGTGGACCTAATGATGACTGATGGTAAACACTCCTGACAATGCACAATAACATCTGCCTGAAGCCAAGCTATTATCTAGGTGTGAGTGTATGTATGTTGCTACAAGAACTACAAGGAGTCAAAGCGTTATCGTTGGACACCAGCACCTTTGGATCAATACAGTCAAATATTATTCCTGATCAAATGTGCTTTTTTTTTCAAACTGTTACTTAACATTTGGTACTTTACTTTTCCAGAGCTAATCAAAGAGCAGGAGCTCACACAGCAACACTGCAGCACCATAAGCATAAAACAGAGACAGCTTTAGCAAACAGCAGAGGGAGGACAGAAGAGCCAAACACATAACCAATGCCAAGCTACCAGTGTGGTGTCTCCTCTCCCTGCTGTAAAATTGATTAAGAAAGCGTCTCAGACCGGATGCAGTGGCCCAAACAAGATGGTCATGAAGGTCTCACAGAGAACACACACAAACCTGAGCATCACCAAATGGTCTCAGATTCACTTATTTCTCTCTAGTTCATTTAGTAATCAAAAACTTTAAAGGTTCATAAGCAAGCACGCCCCAATTTGAGATTCTCAATCTATGATAACCTTGAAGAAAAATATTTCAGTTCCACAATATTTACCTATAAATTTCAACCAACAAATATGAACTGACATTTTTTTTTATTTAAAAACAGAATAATTAGCCATACTGCGGCAAACCTAATATAATAAAACAATGTTCCTATAACGTTTGTTTGTCCTTTTGATTTTGATGCTAAAACTTTGGCTGCAATTTTAAATCAACACCCACTTAATGTATTATTAGTGAAGATGATTATTGTGCAGATTATTATCCATATCGGCCAAACATCTCATTATAGAGTGTAACAAGCTGATTCTTAGTAGTCTGCCAATTGACCTGGGCAGAGCTTGCTTAACAAGTATGTTGCTTATTGTTTGTCAACTTTAGCTGCACTAAAGAACCACTATAATAAGGGGGAAGGGTGCTGGTATTTCAGTAAATACAGTGACTGTCTTTTACACAACCGGAAAAATTTCAGGTTGTTAAAATGGGAAAAAGAAAGTGGCTTTCTTCAGCAAGTTGATCAGCACTGTGCAGCGACAGGTAGAAGAGGGGCAGAAAAGTGTTATTCTATTCCACCAACAGTCATTCTAGGTCTTTCATTGGCATTTTCTTTTAAAAGCACCTCGAACCATATGAATGGTATAATGGAAAGTTTGCCAGTTTTCAAACAGTAACCTTTGAAACCGTGTCATACCCTGGCAAAGGTAATTTACCCATGTCTGATCAAAATTTTCATTCAACAATTGCCCAGATTTGACCCAACAAAAGCCTGGAAACATATAGGTATGAGCTAGATATTTGACTATTTGAATTCAACACAGTAAACACAGGTAACACTGTAGATGTGCGGTGATGGTAGTAGATGCAACTATAAAATTGGTTGCATGTGTCAATGTGAAAGGTAGTTGAGGTTTTACATCACAGTGTAAATCCTTGTCTAAATGAGGTAAAACATGGTTTCTTGAAGATCTCACATACCTGATATCAGAGGTCATTTCAGAAGTGTTCAGTGGGGAGACATCAGGGAATATGAAAAAAAGAGAGAAAAACAATGTAGCATCAACTGGTTGAAAATCAGAGATCAGAGAGCAAAATCAAGTTATAAACAAAATGGGTAAACACAACATCCTAATGAAATTCATAAACAATCAGTGTATGAAAGGAAAAACACCCACAGGCTAAACTGGTAAAATTGGTCTGACAGTTTCCGCCTGTACCCCAAAAGTAAATTGTGCCAACTCCTGGTAGCAGTGAGGACACCCGCCTCCTGTGCCCATGGAGTGCCAGCGAAGCAGGCTGGCACAAGGCTAACTGGCGCTGTACAATGCTGTGAAAGTACAGCAGCACCGTTTCAGCCTTAGGTTAGAAAGATGTGATTCATTAATCAGCACTCCCTGCAGGGAATAACACTGCCTGCTGGCGCAGCCTCTTTCCATTCTCCGACAGTCCCTGCTGAGCAGCTACTGGACAAACAGCACAATAAAAAGCTGAACACACACAGCATGCAAAGAAACACTGATATGCATTCCACTACTAATTAAACACACACACACACACACATCAGTTTACATATTCATACTTTTCATTGCAGCTTTGTCTCCTGAGGCCTATCTTTGAGGAGATGGCTTGACTAGGAGGAAAATAATTTGAAAGTAGACTGGGATTTTTTTTATCTGAAAGCTCCATATTTCACTTTGTGTCTTGGGCTCTTTGGTCTTTTGTTTACATTGTCCCCACATTTTCATTTATGTAACGACAACTATTTATTAATCACTGTCATCTGGAAATAAAAGACTTGTAATTGCATTCTGCAGTGTTCTGTGTGACTTTATAATGGTATGATAAAATATTTCTAAAGGTCAGAGTACATTTAAGGGATATACTGTATGTTGGTTTCTGCAGTGTTGTGACTATGATACACTCATTTTCATTTCATAAATCATCAAATAATAATTTTGTCATTTTAGTTAAACTGTTCCTTGGGGAATACTAAAAACTGAGAGCCATGTAAGCCAAAGCACTCTGAAGTACTGCTTCCTTTCAGTGCTCAAAGGATAAATGTTTCTGTCTAAAAACTAACATGCCATTAAATGCCCCAAGGTTCCCGAGCTCTTGTTAAGTGCATCCCAAGTTAAAATGTAGTCTGCCCCATGGAGTCCTCACACAGAAATTTTAAGCAGACAGTATGGCGGGGATTAGGGATAAAAAGCCACAACTGTGCTGCCAAAATACAATTTGAAGCTGTCCATTTCTCACATCAACTAATGGTAAACACTCTTAATGGATATACTGTTGTCATTTGGACAGAGCTGAAATATTACAACGAGTCGCCTGTGCAGGTTGAAGATAAGCCATTGGAGATAAACAATCCTTTTGATGATTTTTCCGTTTGTTTGTTTTTTATTCACAGTTTGAGGATGGTAATCTGCATTTACTAGCCAACTGCAAGTGTGTTTAAGGGACAGAAAGGCTGAACAGAGGTAAAAGGTAAATAGCGGTCTGCCTCTTTCCAAACAGCTTTTTGTCTTGGACTGACAGCAAACAGTAAGTGTTCCCAATTTGGAGCTGTTGAGTTTGTGTGGCAAATGTAATCTGTAGCGCCTGCTGACTTCTATTTAGGTCCAATCAACCTCAAGGTAGGCAGATGTTATTTTTTCAATAATTTAAGGATTATTACTTATAAACTTTAGTCTATTTTATGATCTAATGGTACAACCAATATATCTTTACAAGAATGAACAATCTGTTTTCACGTCCCTGTGCCGGTGCAGAGAAACAAGGCTGTGGCACACTAACTCTGCTATCACACGCCTGTCCTGTCAGCCACCAAAGTTGAATTTTAGACAACTGATAAAAAAAACAGATTATAGTTAGCAAATACGCTCAGTGACAAAGTCCTCATTTTGGGAGACAGGATCTGTGGTCAGCAGACTGAATTTGATGTTTTTGACTTTTATGAACATTGTTACATTTAGAGGACAAAGGACGAGGCATTCAAGCTTGAGAACACCATCCCAACTGTAAAATACATCGGTGGCATCATCATGCCTATTTATCCTAAGTATATACAAATCTAGTTTCCAATGTATTCAATGTATGACTTTATTAGATTTGCAAGATTATTTAAAGTTTAAATATATAAATGGAACATGTCACAGAACCCTCTACTAGCATAGCCGTCTATATTTTAATCCTGAGGAAAAGAAAATACCTTATGTGTTTTCTACAAACATTTATTGGGTTGACTGTTATCTTGGTAAACGGTGAATGACCTGTACGGCTGTATAGCGCTTTTTCTAGTCTTGAGGACTCCAAAACGCTTCACACTACCTTCATTTATTCACCCATTCACGCACACATTCACACACTGGTGATGGTAAGCTACAATGTAGCCACAGCTGCCCAGGGACAGGGCACATTGACAGAAACGAGGCTGCCGAACACTGGTGCCACCGGGCCATCTGACCACCACCACTAGCCAAGGTGGGTGAAGTGTCTTGCCAAGGACACAACGAGCAAACAGGCAACCTTCCGGTTACATGACGAGTTTCTACCTCCAGCGCCATGGTCACCCCATCTTGGATGATTACTAGTAATAATGACATCGAGACAAAACCTAGAGCTTCACAGAAGACTTTCTGCAGCAAGAGTAAACCTAATTGATTACAAAATGGTGTATATGTAGAATTTGGAAATTCTGGCACATGTTGAAAAAGATAGGAATATTTACAATCTAAAAAATACACAGAGGTTGCTGCAACAGTTAGTAACAATAATTGCTCGTAAGAATTGCTAAAAAAGTCAAAAAACTTTCTTTTTTTAAACTACCTTTACGTTCTAGAGTTGGCTGCTTAATGAAAATGGCTTAATCAACATTTAGGCTAAAACCAAAAAAAACATTAAATAAGAGTTACAGTCATTAAATATTAATGGCAAATTTTGTGTTTAGATATTTGGATCAGAACTCCAAAAAACCTAGATCATACTTTTTTTTAACCAAAAAAACATACAGTATCTCACAAAGGTGAGTAGGGCCGTACTCACTTTTGTTGCCAATGGTTTAGACATTATTGGCTGTGTGTACAGTTATTTTTGAAGAGACAGGAAATTTACACTGTTACACAAGCTATATATTGTATCACTGTATCAAAGTATCATATCTTCAGTGTTGTTCCATGGACAGACAAAATATTTACATTTAGACTCTTTCCAAAAAAATAGAATATCATGGAAAAGTTTATTTATTTCCATAATTCCATTCAAAACGTTAAACTTCCATATATTATAGATTCAGGGCCCACAACTTAAACAATTTCAAGTATTTAGTTTTTTATTTGTGCATAATTTGGGCTTCCAGCTCATAAAACCCACGAAATCAGGAATTCAAAAAATTTGAATACTGTGAAGAAATCATTTACTTTTCAGTTTTTGCAGAAAAAAATAAATTACAATCACATCAAATCAATCAAATTATGGTACTTTCAAAACAATGTGTCAATCTTCAATATTTGCCTTAATCACTGCCTCGATGCGCCATGGCATTGAGGCATCAGCCTGTGGCATCGCCTGGGAGTTATGGAAGCCCAGATTAGCTTGATGCTTTCTGTCAACTCTTCTTTGTTTTTGGGTCTGGTGCCCCTCATTCTCCTCTTGATAATACCCCATAGATTCTCAATGGGGTTTAGGTCCGGTGAGTTGGCTGGCCAGTCAACGACTGTGATGGCGTGGGGATCCAACCACGTTTTGGTGCTTCTGGCGGTATGGGCAGGGGCCAGGTCCTGCTGGAAGGTGAAATCTGCATCTCCATACAGATCCTCAGCAGAACAAATCATGAAGTCCTCTAAAACATTCTGGTAGACTGATGCGGTGACCTTGGATTTAAGAAAGCAGAGTTTACCAACACCTGCACCGGACATTACACCCCAAATCATGACTGTCTGTGGATATTTCACACTGGACCTCAAGCAGCTTGGGTTCTGTCCCTCACCTGTCTTCCTCCAAACCCTTGGACCTTGATTCCCGAATGAAAGGCACACTTTACTTTAATTGGAAATAAGAACCTTGGACCACTGGCCAACAGTCCAGTCCTTCCTCTCCTTGGCCCAGTTGAGATGCATCTGAATGTGGTGGTTTTTGAAGCTGTGACTCCTGTCTCATTCCACTCTTTCTGGATCTCTGCTAGATTCATGAATCTTCTCTGTTTGATGATCTGCTGAAGCCCACGCTCAGCTCTCTGCTGGTACATCTTCTCCTGTCACATTTTACCCTTCCACTAAACTTTCCATTGATATGCTTGGACACAGCACTCTGAACAGCCAGCCTCCTTAGCTATGAACTTTTGTGGCTCACCCATTCTATGGATGGTATCAATGATGGTCTTCAGGCCAGCTGTCAAGTCTGCAGTATTCCACATATTGAACCTAACTGTGTTGGGTTCCTTGGGTGTTTGGGCTTTGGGTTTGAGTTTTTTCTTTCCACTGCATTTTTGTCTCCCTCTGGTGCTCTTGTGTTTGGTTGCCCTTGTCTGTGTTCATCTCTTTGTTTTTCCCAGGTTCCTATTGATACTTATCCTTTGTTGATCCCAGTTAGTTTTGTTCTATTTTATTCCTCTTTAGTATAATCCTCTGTCTAGCCCTTATGTTTTGTTCCTGGTCTTCCTCCCAGTTTCCTTAGTCATTCTGCCTTCCATCCCAGTTACTAATTATTTCCACCTGCTCACTCCCTCTCAGCTGCAACCGCTTCTTAATTAGTTCTCAGCTCTTTCTCTGCTTCACATCCTCACTCTCCCCTCAGTATATATACAGTCCTCACTCAGTCACAACTCGCTGGTTCGTCGTCATTCTTCCCTCTCTGGTTCCTGCCTTCCCTGTTGCCCGTCTGGTTCCTGTTCCTCCATTTATTGACCCTCCCGAGTTTCTGTAAGTTCTTTGTTTTGTCGTCATTAAATCATTCTTGTTTTGTACTGCATTTGGGTCCTCCTTAAAACCACCAACCATGACAAATTGAGACAATTTAATCAAAGTTAAAACATATTTTTGATTGATTTAAAGTTATTCTAATTTCTTTCTTTAAATGGTAATTTCTTCACAGAATTCAAATTTTTTCATTCCTGTTTTAGTGGGTTTTATGAGCTGGAATCCCAAATTATGTACAAATAAACTAAATAAATACTTGAACTTGTTTAAGTTGTGGGCCCTGAATCTATGATCAATGGAAGTTTAATGTTTTAAATGGAATTATGGAAATAAATAAACTTTTCCATGATATAAAATTTTTTGGGAAAGGGTCTGTAAATGTGAGGTGTGTAATCACATCTGTGAGAGGCCATTTGGGGCTATCCTGAACATGGTCTGCCTTTTACACATTAACATTTAAAACAACAAATGTAGTCTGACATGGAGGAGACAGGATAGAAGGGAAGTGAATATTCAAATTTTAATTAAGGTTTAAAGAAGTTAAATCTAACATTTTTGTAGTGAAAATTAATAATTTGACTGGTATGGCTAAAGTATGCAAACTCTTTGTAAACAGCAGGAAGGTAGCATGTGCATTTATGCATATCAGAAGGTGGTCTAGGTAAAAAAAAAAAGGCAACAAAAGTGGATCTGTGCATATTTATCACACAAAGGGCTTGTCTACTAACGGAACTTCAGGGTAATCTAACTGGGTAAATCAGTCCACCTAATCCTCTTAGCTGTCGTGTCGATACAATTTTGGCTTTTTCAGGAATTTGCTAAGACATCAACATATTGCAACCATTTCGGCAATGAGTGGCATCACTGATCTTAGGCGCTAACAGCAGCAGAAATAAGAGATCGACAATGGAAAAAGCAGGTATATTTGCTGTGCTTCTATTTGCTATGTTGCAGCCATTCTGTTTGCTATGTTTTTATAAACCGCTTCGCCAGCAACTCTTCCAATTTTACAAAGCCAGTTGTTTGTCAAGGTCTGCTGATATCATTTTCCCCAGAGTTACAACCAATCAGCATGAGTTGAGCACAGCTCCACTCCAGTGACTTTACCAGGCCATTCCCGAGTACATACCCAAAGAATGATATGTGGCTGGTTCCTGAACTGGCCCCGATACATGGTCCTGTCGGGCCGGCCCGGTGTAGTGGGGACACGTGCATACCGTCAAGTTCCAGTAAAATTACCCGTTCCAATAGTGGAAACGCGCCGATCATTTTGGGAGCAACAGGATGTAAAACCCTTTACTAGCCTAATTTTTTTTTTTTTTACAAACCTGATGATGGCTCAAATGAATTAACTACAAAATTTACAGCAATAATGATGGCTGTTAGTTTGAATGTATTTACCTTTTATTTGGTTACAACTGACAAAAACAGCAGGCAGCATTAAACTGAGGAGAATTAAAGAATGAGATCTCAACATTTGTTACTGCCAGTCACAGTAAATGCAAATTCCTTTTTGGTTTGGCTGTTTTTTTTTTTTTCATTCACTCACTGCCAAACCTTTAACATTTGTAAACTACTTTACAGTTTGCCCGTTCCAAATTTCTCAAGTAAGCTGTTTGACAGGACTAGTTTGGATCAACTACCATTAATCTAGTGTTAATGTTTAAACAATTAATCATCATGGTGTTTTGTTATTTTGTTAATTCTGTGCCTTTACCTTACAATCCAAATCTTCCTCATTTTTTTTCTCTTCCCACTTCTCCCCCCTGTGATTGTTGATCTCTTTCTCAGCCTCTCATCTCCCTGCATCTCTCCAGTCGTTGACAGCTCACACAGCTTCCCTCCTCTCTCTCTCACAATCTGTTGGCTTCACACTCTCAGCACCTCACCCCCATTATTTATTGATCATGAAGTCGGGGCCAGAAGAGGGGCTGTCTATGGGGTCTTAACAGTATTTCCATAAAAGATATTTAGGGCTGCTGCCTCTCAGATCCCCAGCGGCCACCTTTGGAAGACATACGGAAGGGTCATAGGACATGATTAAAGGACAACCCAGTCTTCATGAAATATAGAACGCTTTTAAGAGTGTCAACAGTAGACAGGGGAGAAAGAGGGTGAGTATAAATGGCTTAACTGTGGATTTTAAAGAGGAAATTTGGTGAATAAGGGGAAAATGTATCAGAAAGAAAGACATAAAAATCTAAAACTCGTACACATCCAAGAAGTAGAATGTATTTCCTCATGCTGTCTTTCCTTCCTTCAATCTCTTGCACCCGAATTGGTTTAAGGGAAACTCTAGTCCCTCTTTCTCCTTTAAATAAAAGGACAAATGGTGCATGTGGTGACCTGGGCAAGGAGCGCTAAAAATTGAAGTTACATTGTGTGTCATTACATTCCTCCACACCGTCCCAGACTCGGCTGATTCAAACTCACTGCCAGTAATAGCAATTGTGTGTGCGAGAGTCTTCTGAGAGCTCTGTAAAAGGTCAGGGATGGTACTGAAGTCTCTTGTCAGCATTTATGGTGAGTGGTGTGGCAGCAGGGAGAAAAGGTTGGTAGTATCTTTTCATTTAGATTTCTTAGGGAAATAGCTGGGGGAAATGAGCCTGCTTTTCAGGGGTGATGGAACGTCAGGAAGTGAAGAGAAGAGGAAGGGCAGGAAATGCAAAAGGATGCTGAGAGATGTGGAAATGGCTGCTGATGGCTAATGGAATGGACCCAAGGTGAGCGCTGTTTGATGTGGGGCACGTATGTCTGTGTCTTGCCAAGGCCAAAGCACTACCTCAGCAACCAACACTGCAACATGACACAGGTGCCAGGAAAGGCTCAGATATGCTAAATGGGGAATACAGAGGGTTTGGATCAGGAACAAAGGGGAAGTAAGGTTCACTGATGCACACACCGAGGCTACTGAGAAGAGGCATCAGTCAGCAAGAGAAACAACTATCTTGTATTGAGAGCATGGGAACTGAACATGGGAAATGAGGTGATGAGATAGATTAATAAAACTACACATGGGGAAAATAGTACAGACAAAGCAGCTGCACAGTCCATCATTGGACTAGGAGAGGGTAATAGAGGAACTACTGCAGAGCCAAAGAGGCTACACATTTTCTCTCCCTATGCGCTTCTGTTAGGTCTTCCTCTCTAGTTATGGCATAAATGATCTATTGGTCATCATTTAACAAGGCTTCATGTTAATCATTCATCAGCGTAACCATTCAGTATGCAGCAGGCTTTTAGGTAAAGAGCCAACCAGTATGGAACAGAGAGCAGAGGTTTCCCTTTGGGACCCACTAGAAAAGGGAATAGCAATGGATCATCTCATGACCATTAATCACCCTAGCCTAGTTCCTAATGCAGAGTGTAAATGGACAGAGGATGTTAAGGTCTTCTGTTCTCATATGGATATTTATGGCTGAACAAAAAGAATAGACCATATGAAAACAGAAAGGTGCTGTATCTTGCACTAATTACAAGTAACCCAGAAAAGAACAAGATGTCCATAGGACCCACAGGAAACAAACAAATGAATTACAAATGCCTTGCTTTAAACAAAGTGTACTTTTTATGCAGACCATGCAACACAAAATGTAAGAGTGTACCAATACATTTATCAATGAGCTCCAAGAAAAGAGCCTTTGGATTAAGGTCTCAATGTAAACTTAGCAAAAAAAGAAACGTCCTCTGACTTTCAACTGTTTTTACTTTCAGTAAACTTAATGTGTGTAAATATTTGTATGAACACTAAAAGAGTCAACACCATAAGACGTAAACAAAAAATGTTTCAAAGACATGTGACTAACAGAAATAGAATAATGTTGAATGAAGGGAGGCTCAAAATCAAAAGTGCCAGTCAGTATCTGGTGTGGCCACCAGCTGCTTGAAGTACTGCAGTGCATCTCCTCCTCATGGACTGGACCAGATTTGTCAGTTCTTGCTGTGAGATCTTACCCCACTCTTCCACCAAGGCACTTGCAAGTTCCTGGACATTTCTGGGGGGAATGGCCCTAGCCCTCACCCTGCGATCCAACAGGTCCCAGACGTGCTCAATGGGATTGAGATCCAGGCTCTTCGCTGGCCATGGCAGAACACTGACATTGCTGTCATGCCGAAACTCACGCACAGAACGAGCAGTATGGCTGGTGGCATTGTCCTGCTGAACGATCATGTCCGGATGAGCATGTATAAAGGGTATCACATGAGGGAGGAGGATGTCTTCCCTGTACCGCAAGGCATTGACATTGCCTGCAATGACAACAAGCTCAGTCCGATGGTGATGTGATATACCGCCCCAGATCATGACGGACCCCCCCACCTCCAAATTAATTCCGCTCCAAAGTACAGGCCTCGGTGTAACGCTCATTCCTTCGACGATAAACACGAATCCGTCCATCACCCCTGGTGAGACAAAACCGTGACTCATCAGTGAAGAGCACTTTTTGCCACTCCTGTCTGGTCCAGCGAAGGTGGGTTTGTGCCCATAGGCGGCGTTGTTGCTGGTGAGGTCTGGTAAGTACCTGCCTTACAACAGGCCTACAAGCCCTCAGCCCAGCCTCTCTCAGCCTATTGCGGATAGTCTGAGCACAGATGGAGGGATTGTTTGTTCCTGGTATGACTCAGGCAGTTGTTGGGGCCATCCTGTACCTGTCACGCAGGTGTGATATTCGGATGTACCGATCTTGTGCAGGTGTTGTTACACATGGTCTTCCACTGCGAGGAGGATCAGCTGTCCGTCCTGTCTCCCTGTAGCGCGGTCTTAGGCATCTCACAGTAAGGACATGGCAATTCATTGCCCTAGCCACATCAGCAGTCCTCATGCCTCCCTGCAGCATGCCTAATGCATGTTCACGGAGATGAGCAGGGACCCTGGGCATCTTTCTTTGGGTGTTTTTCACAGTCGGTAGACAAGTCTCTTTAGTGTCCTGCGTTTTTAGAACTGTGACCTTAAATGCCTACTTTCTGTAAGCTGTTAAGGTCTTAACGACCATTCCACAGGTGCATGTTAATTAATTGATTATGGTTAATTGAACATGCATGGAAAACATTGTTTAAACCCTTTACAATGAAGATCTGTAAAGTTATTTGGATTTTTACAACATTATTGTTGAAATACACAGTCCTGAAAAAGGGACGTTTCTTTTTTTGCTGAGTTTATAAGTGGAAATGGATGGTATCCAGGGGCATAAATTGTTGAAGCTTCAAATAGTCATTCCAGCATAATTTCAGCACGTAAATGAAAATGTTTCATCTCACCTTAGTCAACTGCTGCTACCAAAAGGTGATAGTCATAAAAATAGTTTTCTATTTTAAGTTCTATACCTGGTTTAATACAATAGTGTAAAACTGATACTGTCATTACAAGGCAGCTTCAACAGATTACCTTAAGGATACTGCATTGGGCTGTTGCAGGTCCGTTTTGTTTTTAATTGACTGAAGCTATTTTTTGAGCATATTGTCTAATAGGAAGATGGTTAAAGTAGCTCCAAATAATCGCTTCAAAACTTCTTAGCTCAAACAATCAGCTGGAGGGGGGGGGTCCGTTTTTCCTCACCTCAAAAGGCCTATGATCCAGCTTGTTGGTCAGACTGGATACTTCCTGACTTTTATGGATATATAGCTTCAGATGGTTAGGCAATGGCTTGCTCAATTTTTTTATTACTGGCTTTGTGCTGCTTATTTGTTTTTAAAATAAAATATGAAAAAATTATCACTATCGCCTTATCGCTCAACTTTTTGCCATATTGGCTTGAACAATGCGAGCATGTTCTTGTCAACAAGAACAGCCAGTTGTCACACTAAAATATTTTGAACGAAAATCAAGAAAATGTTTTAAGCTATGGAGGAACCAAATTAGTGTTCATGACAAAACAATTTGGATTTGGGCATCATTTTGAGAATGTAATCTAATACAAAGAACAGAGAAGATGTTGAGAATAACCTAACCAGGCCTTATGACCATTACATAATGAGTTGGGAGAGTGTTAAAAGGGTACAATTTCAGTAATAAAGCAACACTTTGAGCTTGCAGTCTTTAATAGTATAAGTATGAAAGTAAAACTGCTATTAAATGACAGCTACTCTTAATGTCAGAGTTCTTGAATTTTCTGGAAGCTGGGAAGAATCACTATTGGACAGCTGTGAGTGCTCAAGCCAACAGAAGCAGACAGCAAAAACCACAGTATTACCAGCTGGCTAAGATGCTGTCACCTGAAGACAAATAGATGTGAAGAAATGCACTGGGAATAAAACCACCAGCACAATACCTCAAAAGAAAGATGAGTAAAAGGTATAGAGAAACATAAATGTGAGACCCAAGTGGTAGAAAGCAACTGCAACCAAAAGGTTTTATGTATGCTGTATGAATGTGCCAAAATGTTATCTTACATGGATTAAGCTTTGGTTTTCCACTCACACTCCCTGTGCAGACAAAAAAAGCACGCTGCTGCAACATAGCATTTGGTATACAGGTTTTTGCAACCCTGCACAGAAAAAAGAGACGTGTGTTGGGAATGCAATCACATGAACACCCATTCACTGTTCAAACAAATACAACAAATGTTCTCTTGGGAGGCCCCTTTTAACAAATGGTTGACCTATGAACATATTTTTCTTGTGTATTTTAGACATTTAGCTCTGCAACTTCCACATAATAAAGAGTAACAGATGCAGTCAGCCCTAATTAAATACCTGTGCATCTGCTGCTGGATCTGTCTTGCTTGCTATAAGTCTGCTTTGCTTGATATGAAGGTGGGGGGAGTTGAAAGCACACTGCAGATGTTTTTACTTGCTTTAAAAGTATTTTAAAAATAGCCATTAAAAATTATTCTTTTGAACTGACTAATATTGCTAGATGAAACTCTACTGGCATATTTTTTGCTGCATAAAGATATGACTCATAAGTCAGGGCTTCAATTTCAATTGTAGCGGAGAAATAATTATCACAATTCTCATTTATGTTAGAGTGTGAATGGAAACACCAAGGACACATAAGAGAGCGAAGGAAGAGGAAGACATAAGGTCATGACATTAATCACTTTTGAAACTAGATATAAAAAAGTACTGAAAGAAAAGCGGACTCTATGGTTAAGTTGAAGATGTGCATGATGAGGGATGAAGAATAGACAGAGTTCTTTGTTTGCCATCAATAGCAGCCAATGTCCAGTATATACGCATATGAGCTTGTCAGACTCTTTTCAGCTCACTCTTTTCCCTCAGGCAACCTCCGGCTCTAAATTGAGGTCGGATGTCGCCAGCGTGTGTGTGGGGTGGGGTTGTATGAGGGGGGTCATGCTTACATGCACACATGAAGAGGCGTCAAAAATGCAAGCTTAGGTCAACATATAGTACACAAACATGCACAAATACCACATGAGAGAAGACATCTTCCGGGCCCATCAGGCCTGGGGGGACAGCAGCTCTTAACCCTTTTAAATATTTACTGACATTGCTATCATCCAGACTCTCAACTGTCCTATAGTACTGTACTCTCGGTTTGCCTAACACCTCATACTGAAATGATGCAAAACAGATGTACATTCTGAATATATTCTGCATGTACAGTAGGATATAGCTTTATTTGGCCTAAATATTGTCTATATTTTTAAAACACAACAGACTATGACCCTTCTCACCAAGTCCATTTACTGGAAGCTTGTATGAAGGCACATCTAATGAAGACATCTGTATAACAACTGATATCCATGGAGTGTTGGGTCATACAAGCCAATAATATACACAAGACCAGGGCAATCACTCAATTATTCCGCTGACATGCTCCATTGTTTAGATAATGGTAGCAGCAACTCATGCATACATAAAGCTAAGGGCCTGCACATGTGTGGTTGTGGGTGTAAGGGTGTGTGCCAGCAAGACCTTGCCCCAGGGGTGACACTCAGGGCAATTATTCACTTCTCTGCATTGTGCTTAACCCTTGACCTTCCAAGGCAATTCAGTGTCACACAGCTGAATGTGTCTAGACCACTTAGTGATCACTGGGGTCAGGCAAAAAAGTTTGCCCTGAGGATATCATTGAGAGGGATTTATTAATCCATGCAGTTAAACTCATTGGAGACTAATGGAAACTGGACTACAAGGCTATTGTAGAAGATATTGCACATTTTAAATAATATTCATTCTTTATTGTGCAACTGCTTAATATGAATATTTAAAAGAAACATCAATATTTAAGAGTGATATATTTCTAAAGACAAACTGAACTTTCAAGTTCAGGGGGAAAATCAAGTGACAGGGTTCCTACACATTCTGAATGTAAAAATGTCATGTTTTTCCAGAGTTCTGTTTTGAACCTGTATGTATAAACACAAAATGTGACGATGGATGGATGGATGGATGGATGGATGGATGGACAAACAGGAGGCAGACTAATTACTTCAATACTTTTTCGGAGTCCTGACAATGTTATGTAAATGAATTCCAGTAATTATTGCAGTAATTCCAATCTGAAACCAGTAGACTGTATTTATTAAGTCGTGGATCAATCAATTAGAAATAATTCCTTTTGCTTTGGGATTTATGAAATATGCTACAATTTAAGAAACTCGTCCAAAAAACAATTTGGACTGCAAACAAAGTAGACTGCATCGAAAGACGGGAATTTAAAAATATTTCCACTTTTATAGCTGGATAACACAAAATCTGTTTGGGTTTCAATGACTTGACAGAATACGTGTTGCAAAGAAGAAATGGCATAATGTAATTTATCCTGACAGAAGGGCCGGTAAAATGTGATACCTGATATAGGTCATCTGTATTGTCTCAACAAGCTAAAGTGTTCAGCGCATGCATGTGAATGGTGGGCAGGGGGGGAGGGTTAGTGGTTTTGGAAATCGATAGCGTCACATGCTTAGACAAATGCAGGGTAGTTATTAGCTAGGACCATCAGTCAAAATACATCCAAGTCAATGGTTGTGGATGTCAAACAACTGGTGCAGGGCCCAACTGGTACAGAAAAGCATTTAAAAAGTCTAAAAAGGGGTATTCTTTTCTATTTACATAAGCATCTTACAAAATATGGAGGATGTTTTTAAATTAAAGGTATGATTGAGTCAAACAACAGTATGATTGATTGAGTCAAACAACAAAGGGGAATCACTCCGTCACATAAAGACCTTTTTTCAAGTATGGGGGTCTTGAAAGCTTGTAGAGGGAGGAGGTGGGAATTGCGGAGTATGAAATATGACGGGTGCTAGTTAGGTGGCTTTCCTTAGGGAAGCTCTTGGAGGCTCTTATTCCATTCTGTACTCCATTGTGGGCTGTTGTGTATCCCAGACCGGTCAATAGCTCAACCCCCTTTCTCTTAAAGTAAACCCTTCTAAAACATGCATGAGTCTACGGGTTGGTATTGTGCCACACAAAGCCTTGAGGGCTTTTCAGTGTGGTAGAATATCTAACAGCTAAGTGATCCAATCTTTTAAGGATTAGGTTTGAGGGTTTTTCACCCTTTAACAGTCTTTTGCTGTTCCCGGTATAATCTTTATCTTTGCTTCCTCCTCAATGGACAAAGTTCTATAAGTCCACATCACAGACAAAGTCAGAACCCCTTCAGGCATATGAATCTAAAGATCCAGTGTTGCTTTTTCCTATAAGGGAAATTCCGTTGTTTGTCATTCAAAGCTTGAATTGTAGTGACAGAATAAAAACCTGCACTAACTCAACATGCATTGGAAAATACAGAGATGAATAGTTGGATTTTATTCACTTGGTCTTATTTATGTCCTGACATTGGTTTGGACCTATAAATGTTTGGCACTTTTATTACAATACATACTGCAACATTTCTATTAATGTTATACATTAAGAAATGCTTGAAGAAGAGATAACTGCACTGCTTGGTGGTCAGCATCAGTGACAATAAAACAACAGGAATTTAGGATGGGCCACTGCATAATAGATATAATCTTCTTCCTGAGGCAGCAACAAGAGGAATTTATGGAACAGAGTTCTCTATATATTAACCATCATTTATCTTTCCAAAGTATGTGAGACTGTGCTAGAGACAGAGTGTGAGCTTCATCTTGAGCCTTCCAGTTCCATGAACATCTATTGGTCTAACAAAAAAAATGGTTTTAATCAGCAATGGTGTCCAACAGGGCTATGTATAAACATCTGTTTTGTTTTATTGGTTTTGTACTGCCGTCTTTAAAGAAACTACTAGGGCCTACAGGCAGGTGTCTTGTTTAAAAAATAAGAGCTGAAAGGGTTCTACTCAACCTTGGTTATCTAAGCACAAAGTATAAAGTTAGGTGTGATAAAACACCTGGGGTCTCATGCAAAGTGGTATACACATGACTGCACTCAGGGGTGGACTGGGACAAAAATTCAGCCCTGGCATTTTCTGTCCAGACCAGCCCACTACATTATCAGCCGACACTACATAAAAGTCCACAAATCTCGCAGCATCTCCTCTCATACATACTACAGTACAAATAAGAATCATATTCCTTGATAGCAGTTAACAAATAAAGCACAAAACTGTGAACTCAAGGACTAAAACTGACAGCTATGGCAATCAATCACACAGTATTTATTCATTATAGTCTCAACAGAACAAATCAAGTATGAATTCATAAAACATTATAAGACACATGGCATACCCAAATCAGAGACGTCTCAGTAGTAGCCAAAAAGTGAAGTGGAGGCAGTGAGAGAACAAGCCCCCAAAAAAGAAAAAAGTAATAAGAAAAATGTCCAAAAATTTTATGTCCGTTTAAATTAATGACCAATCACAAACACGAAACGAGGGATTAGAGGGTCATTTGTACTTCACATTGCATTGAATTATCTAATTCAAATCTTTAATTGTGTTTTTCTCAACAGTTTTTTTTCAACATTCAAAACGAATAATCTTGAAATCAGTTATACCTATATACACCAAGCTTTCCACCATTGTTCTATGCTATGAGCTGAAAAAACAATTACAGAACGATTTGTCAATACATCGTTCTAAAAAATAAATATGTGCTATTTTGTGTAAAAAAACAGGTCGAAAAAGAGTTTTTGGAGCTACTTACACTGTTTTTTGATTTATGAAGTAATGAAATGAAATAAACCTATTTCCCTCTGTAAAAAGTTTTTTAAGTTTATTCTAATAAATTCTAATCAATCACCAATTTTGAGATACGTTTAAAAATATATGCAAATTAGCATATTTTTAACCAGATTACACTTTATTTGCATATCTAAACAAAATTTATATCAAAACTTCTAATACAAAAGATGTTTGTTTTAATACTAGGATTAAGTTTGTCAAGTTTCATGAAGGTATCTTGAAGGTAACTTTATTCCTTATTCACTTGTAGCGTCTCCCCTTAATGTTTACTGTTGCTATGGCAACCAGAGACCGCTGCCATTAGTAGCTGTCACAATTTGGCATATTTAACAAAATCAACCGCAACTACCAACAGTCAGCCCTTCAACTCTGGGCTGATATGTTGTCACAAGTATTCAGTTATTCAGGTCACATCGCAGTCAATGTAAAACCGTTTTATACTTTATTTTGGGCATGTCTCAAAATGTAGCCGAACAGACTCCACGCTAACGTTACTTACCATGGATGTCTCCACTTTGTGCTCTCCTGGCGCAGCAGCACCTGCTGCTGGGGTGGTGACCCCGGCACCAAATATGTCTGTCAACCTTAAACATTTAGCAGCTTCCACCTCCAGAGATTTCAGCTTTTTGAGCCGTACTTTTTCAGCGCCACCGGGGCGTTTCTTACCCTTCTCCATTTTCAGCTCAGCAGCATCCTGTCCCACCACTCCGGCCCATGTCATGAGGTCCCGCCCACCCTGGTTTCTGTTATGATTGACAGCACTGTCATTGCTCTCATAGGCTGTCAGCCCATGATTGTTTGACGATGACAAACATAGACCAATAATATGTGTCAATGCTGGCAACACACTGCTAGCCCTCTGTAGCCAATTAACCGGCCCAAGAGAGAGGAGAAAAAAAAACATAAAATAAATAAAAAAACAGCGACCGGCCCACATTGGGTCAAGGATACATTCCACCCTGCAAATCATCTATTTGAACTGCTGCCCTCAGGGAAATGCTACAGGTCCATCAGAGCACGTACCACAAGATTCATGAATAGCCTTTATCCCAAAGCTATCACCATACTCAACTTTCATCTGAAAACTATTTCTCTGTAATCTGTTTGCATTAATCAACATACCTCATGCAATGCTCTGAATTTTCTTCTTATTTATTATTTGCACTAACTTGCGTATTTACACACTATGGCACTAGTAGCAGGTTTTATATTGCAATGTGATTGTATGAATGAATGATTGTGAGAATGTTCTATTTTATTGCCTATGTTTTAATGACTATTTATCATGCTACCTTTTTAATGTATCCTATACGTGAGTGCACTGTAATTTCGTTGTAATACAGTGCAATGACAATAAACTATTATTATTACTGAATATTCTGCACCAACTTAAGCGGGTTGATATGGGGCGTTTCACGGGTAACCATGGCAAACCGAGCGGCAGAGAATGCGCAACATGGAAGCATGGAAAACTGTTTTATTTCAATCAATCAACGAACGTTTATCGATAGAGCTTTACTCAGCCAAAAGGCGACAAAAGTGCTTCACAAGAAAAAATATAGTTAGCAATAAGAAAACAGGAGTAAAAAAATAAAATTTTTAAATAATAATAAAAGCAGTAGCACAAGCGATAAAACAAATAAGAACAATAAATCTAAAGTTTGAAATATATGATTACTTCTTGTAGTAAGAACAAGATTGGAATAAAGAGCTGCGAGTGACACAGCGTTGATGCAGCAGTGTGCCTGACATGAAAAGTAGGCAGAGGGAGATGGCATCCCACAGCCAGAATGTGCTGGCGAGTTGCACGGGTCCAGCAGGTCGGCAGATCTAATATCGGGGCCAGTTCTGCTCATAGATCTAATAGGACTGCTTTAGGGAGTCTACATCGGCTCCCCCTATCCAGATTGCTACCAGTGACGTGATCTTCAATGAACGCCAGCACATCTATTGTGCAACATTATGCAGGAGTGTCACTGTCGTATTTATATTTGTACTTCACACAATAAATGCACCAAGAAGTGCAATTGTTGTATAATCTGAAGACATACATATGAACATACTGTGACATAATTCTTAAATGCAACATATTTTCATTCAGATTCACATTATTATCCTCTGTTCAGAGACAGGGTGGGGACTGACTGTTCTTCATTTGTTTATGTGTGTGCAAACCTCTACATGTCTGAAAATGTGGCTTAAATTCACAATTCTGCCATCTCACCGGGTGTGCTGCCAGTGTCTCCCATGTCCAAAATGTGTGTAAGCAAGGTCCTTAGTGTGCTTAAAGTTGTGCAGATTTTTCCACCACGTTTTTTCTAGAAATCTCAAGCTTGGCGTATAAAGTGACTTACACAGTTTTCAGATCCTGTTTTGTGTGTAAGCAAGCTTTATAAATTAGACCCAAGAACCTTAACTTGCTGAGTGCTGTGAAAAAAATATTTTTTACGGATGATGAGGATTGCAACACACATTGCCTACTTGTTTTAATTTTAGCATTCTCCAAAAGTGTAAGAGAAAATGGTAACCAAGTTAGGTTTTAAACTGTCCAAATTGTGCATAATGTGACTTTCAACTTGATAAGCTAGTGGCCATTAGTTAAAGAAAAAGAGCAGCCAAGAAAATGTTCAGAAAAGAGGCTGCCACTACACCAACAAGAGAAAATTGCTTCAAAGTTTTACAGCAAGGGAAAGAAAAAATTACTTTGGGTAAATTAATTCTTTTCTATATCAAGACTCGCTTCAAAGAGTACTTTGCTTCCTTCCTATGACATACTCATTTCCTGTCCTCTATCAGAAAGAGATGAGGATCAATGTGCTGTCCTGTCTAATGTGCAGTATCTGCTCTCCATCATATTCAAAAATGGGTCTGTATGTCAGTGGCTGGTTGACACAAATCACCACTCAGTGGCAAATGCTGAACAAAGAATGGGCAGGAGGAGGAATACACGGTTGGACAGACAGTGGGTGGACAGTCAAAGCTGATGGAGAGCAGGAACCACAGCTTACCAGCACATCAATCACTGGCAGGAACATTACAGGAACAAAACACAGACAAGGCTGAAACCACACAACCACCTAAAGTATTATGTACTTCTTGATCGGAAATGTGATCAGCGACACACAAGTGTTAGAGGGAATATTTCTTTAATGAGAGAACACAAGTCAAAGTGAACTGCAAATCACTACTTTTCAAATACCTAATTAATTTCATCTCCATCATCATATCAATATTTACTTCCCCCTACAGTCCCTTTCGCCTATTTTAATTGACCACTTTGCTCATCCTGTTTTCTGCCACTTCATCTTCTCCAGCACCACATTCCTCTGTCCACATCACCCTCCTCCCTTCATCACAGACAATGATGCTTAGTGAATATTATGCTCATGCATTCTTCTCTTAAGTGCCACCATTATGGTTACCAGATGCACTTATGGCTTTTTAGACCCATTGATTGGCACAATCAATAAGTCATCCAAGGAAAGTTTGGAGACACTACATTAGAGCTGCCAGACGCTCTTAAGGCTTTAAGCAGTCATTTGTATGGAGATGGGAGCTAGTTCATTATGTTAATGGTCAACAGCAGATGGGTTGGGGTTTTGGATCTAAATGCTTCATACATGCTTCCAGTATTTTCAGGGAATCTAGTTTATTATTTTTCACACGTTTATTTAATTGTTAGCATTCTCTTTGTTTTTTATTATTTTACTGCCATATGACTACCATTAGTGTCATAAATGTTTTTAAAAGGATGTTTGCTGTGAGAGTGGTAAACAGCATTTTAATATTCATAACGGGAAGCCACTCAAGACAAAAGTGGTCAGCTTATTTATGTATCTAATTACACAATAATAACTAGCCTTCAACTGTTAATCATAATTTGTGACAATATGAGTTTTCTTTCCTCCAAGTAGATTAGCCCATTAAGCGTAGCATCCTTAACTTGGCTCGCATATTTTAAGATTTCATTTTTAGACATAGCTGAAAATCTCGAGTCAATAAGGCTTAAGTGTTCAACTTGAGAAACAAATGCAAATTTTCTTTACACAGGACATGCTTTCAGAATGCATTGTTAAAAAAACTACAGGAAACTCGACAGTATAATCTGTCAGCAGCAAAAGAAGAACCTAAGTTTCTGTCAATATTTATGAAAGGAAAGATTTATTTATAGGAAAATGTCAAACCTTATGACAATATTTTTGATCAATGAATGTATCTAGTCTCTATCCTTATACTGCCCTCCTTTTTCTTGTCAAGGACTTCCACTGTGTCATAGCAGCAGATAAGCTCTGATTGCTTTGAAGTCTCCCTAACGGTTTCCACACTAATCTGGCATGTCAGACTTGCAATCAGGCTGAAGCAGGTGACAAGTGACTGAATGGTTAAACAATGGGATGGAGCTTGAGCTTCAGATAAGCGAATTAATATTGATTGCACATGCATGTTGGGCAGATTGTGTCCATTGTGACTTAAAATGCTCTGTTCATTTGCCTACCAGTAATATGCCTGGCTATGGTGCTACATGAGAAAGGTGGTAAGTCAGTTTATAAAATTGGTTGACTCATTTTTGTGTGTGCGTGTGGGTGTGTGTGTGTGTGTGCGAATTGTGAAAAGGTTTAGACTCTACAATAAAGTGTTTCGCTCTATTTCGGCCAAGGCGGCAAACTTTTCGTTTTTACATATCATGACATGACCATAAGTCAGAGAAGCAAAATTTGCATTACAATTGCAGCACTACAACATAATTTATATAATGTGATATCAATGACTCATCTGTATGGCTAGCAAATCTCATGGTACTATACACAGATGCCTTGTCTACTCTGATGAAGACTCCCTCACCTCAGCTTGCCAATTGCTTACAGTGAACCTATTTTCTGCCACTCGGAGTATAAAACAATTCTATCCCAAAACGGTCAGATTGTCATTAACAAAGTAAAAAAAAAAATAAAAAATTACCAAAATCATGTTTTAAAGAATCTGTAATCAGTGTAAGATAAATCTCTCCATGTTTGATAAGCCCTATTATTGCATTTAATTTGGTTGAAATGCCAAACAAATAATTGGAAATTATCTGTTCAAAAATTTAAGAACGGTTTCATAAATCTCAAACTGTCTTTAAAAAAATTGTTTTGGTTCTGTTTCAAATTATCGAGTACAGTTTTGATTGGTCTAAATATTTTAATTTTATTAAAGCATCATAAAGGCTCTTGTAACCAAGCATCAAGTTATCTTTATTAGGCAACTACTTCCTCTCATAATTCAGTTAGAGTGTCAACGAATGTGTTAAGCTTAAAGCACCGGCCCTCATGCGCAATTCCCTCATAGCAGAATTATTTTGTTCTACTAAACAAAGTCATGCTGTTATAGCAATGAGATACTATGTTGTAAGAAAGGCTTCAAGTTAGCGAAACATACATAGGTATTTGACTATCTTTTAAAAAGCAATTCACTCCCAAATCAACTTTCTTTTGCTGATAAACTGTATAAATGAGTGTCTAATATTGCTGTCTACATTTTTGGTAATTATTTAGGTTTTCTAGTGCATCTTGGTAAAAATATAAATTTTCTGCCAAAAACTGGCAGTGTGGCGACCTCTTCAGGTTACAACTATATACTGCACTTGAATTTAAATTGGGTATTGATATTCGCTCTCCGAGGATGTCAGCCGTCAGTCATCAGCCATCCTGCCGCTGTGAAGTATAAAACAAGGAGAGTCTGCTCCCACGCCTCCTCCAAAGAAACTCCCTTCAGTTCCTCTCTTTACTCTGGTGAAGGAGGTGGAGAGAAATTCTCCACCTCAGAAAGATCACTCTGAGGATCGCCACAAGGGAGCTCAGTTGCTCTCCATCTTTCTCACTGTTGTGTCTGTGCCACTGCAGCAGCGCTGCTGTCGACATGTCAATCACAGTGCAGACCACGCCCAGCCCTCTACCCCCACGCGTCTGCTGGTCCGCCAGGCAACACCTCCTTTTGGTGCAAAGAGTTGCTCTTTAAATATATATTTATGTATGCAGCTAAAAAATAAGTAACAATATGACAGTTTTATTGCTCATGAAAAAAAAAATGTAAATACAATGTAAATAGAAAATATATATTTAGAATTTTCCTTACAGACATTTTATAAAACAATATGTCCTATAAGTACGAGAAGGTTCTCAGTCATTAGCTGATTTATTTATTTCACAGATGGGGAGAGATAACTAATGTCCAATCCATTTTCCCATCAGTCAGGTTTGTACAGTCCAGATAAACTTGCTGACAGACTCCAATTTACAGAAAATGTAGACTCCAATTTACAGAAAAGGCATAAATAAACAGCCTTTCACTCAGTCTGGATAGTGTAAGCAACACCCAAATATAGATTTGTGTGCGCAAGTGTGAGTGAAAGACAGACACAGAGCGCTAAGAGCTATAACTGCAGGAGTGTTTTACAAGCTCAAAGCTCTGTGCCTGCTCCTCTAATTCAGCACACACATTGCACTTTCAGCAGATCAATGATCCCCTTGTGCCTCACTCACAGTCTCTCTACTCACAACCAACCACATGCACATACACCTTATAAAGGTGCACAAACACACACACCCTGCACACATATACACAATTCTCCTCATTTCACCCTCCCTTCACTCCTGTTCCATTTCTCATGTTCTCATACACCCTTCTTTTTTTCCTTTCCATCCGTTCTTCTCACTGAAGCCCTGAGCAATTACTCATCAAGACTCTAGAGAAGCCTTTAAGTGAGAGGGGAGGGAGCAACAAAGGCTAGGAAAAACAGGGAGATGGAAAGAGCAGAGATAAATGTGAGGGCAAAAGAAAACTGCCCGTCACCAACTGGAGCAGAGCACCTCAAAACATCTGTTCTTCAATAAGCAAGGTTGACCCATCACACAGGAGTGTGCGACATATGCATGGTTCAACATCAACATGGTTCACAGTGGAATGACGGATCATTTATTCTTTAGGGAGGGTAATATGTGCACTGCAGCTGTTCTGCACATGCTCTCTAAACAAAAAGAGAAATATCAGGACATTTTTTCAATTTCCTGGATTGGCCGATAGCAGTCAATATAAATCCAAAATTAAATATTGGTGAACTGTTTATTCTGCACACAAATCTTGCTTTGAAAACCTGGCTTATATCTGGAAGGCAACAATTGCTGTTTATGTGGCTATACAAGCACCCTCTTCTGGGCATCAAAATTGTATCATCCAGTCGCTATCAGGGACTAAAACGGAGTAGCTTTTTTAACAATATCTATTGTTGCAAGTACAGGCAGCAGAAATCATCACAAAATCACTGTGCAGATTATCAATATTCAAAGGACTTTTTGAAAACGATATTTGTTGGTTTTTATCTCCAATTTCCATGAATACACACTTTCTATGCCAATAAGACATTCAGCCTGTTGGTTCACGTTTCACTCCAGGAGTCTCCATACACACATTACATAGATCAGTGATTCTCAACCGGTGGGGCGCGGACACGCCCCTGGGAGGGCGCCAGTAGGCTACAGGATGGGAGGAAAAAAACTGAAAAAGAACATTTGCAATTTTTTTAAATTATTAAACTACTGTCATAAAAAGTTCTAGTTTTGTATATAAATAACTCCTGAATAGAAATTAAAATGTGTTTGGACTGATTTAAATAAAGAAGTTTTGAACAAATTTGATTCGTTTGTCGATCGTGAACGCAAAGGCAGGTGATAAGCGGTTTCAGCAAGTCACACTGAAGTTCGCTGGCTCTCCAGGGGGGCGGGTGTTACAGCGGTTGTATGAGCTGCGAGAGGAGGGGAAGGGGTTTTAGACTGAAATCAAATCAGATCTGGTGAAGCATCTGGATGACACTATATGTGGCTTGCGTCTCTGTCCTATTTGATCTATATTTGACCGCTTGAATGGCCTTAAACTGTCTTTGCAAGGCTGCAAAACTCATTTTGCTCCTTGCAGACAAATTGCACACCTTCACACAAAAACTAGACCTCTATGGCCGCATCGGTGGAGGGAACTGCGACATGTTCCCCAGCCTTGTAGACTTTATCACTGATGCAGGAACGTCACACGATTTCTCCTCCCTATTTCAATCAGCGTCTGAGCGCCTGTCAGCAATGAGAAAACAATTTGCAACGTACTTTAAAGAGTATTATCGCTCTTTTGCTTGGGTTCGAGATCCGTTTGTGTGTTCAGCAAACGAGCTGTCAATTTAGGGTGACCAACTGTCCTCTTTTCCCCGGACATGTCCACTTTTCATACGCTGTCCGGGGCATCTGGAAGGATTTATAGACTGATGAAAATGTCTGGGTTTTTATTGTTTTAATAGGACCATACTTAAACTGACTGGTGTGATGCATTATGACAGCCTTTCTCTCATGTAACGTCCTCCCGAGCTGGTTCCGATCTGTCTATTGACGCCACAGACAGCAGGCTGTGCGCCAAGCTGCGCCGCACCGCATGCATTGCGCAGCGCTGCTCTGAGCCGAGAAGCACCGCGTTATCCTGCATTGCGCAGCGCTGGGCCGCGCCGAGTTACTGCTGTTGACAAGAAATCAAAGCACAAGCTTCATGCACAAACCACAAAAGACATACTGTCAAGTCGCAACAAATGGGTGACGGAGTGCACCATTCACATAGCTGGCATGTGTGTTTCTGTGTGACAAAAGTGGCAAATATCCCTAAGATAACATGGACACAAAACTATAAAAAGCCTGAGCAAAGTAAGAGTTGATCTATAAACTGTGGGACTTTGGGGAGTTGGTGGGGGGGGGGTGCACTGGGGCCCCAACTGCAATGAACCAGCTTTGGGGGGGCCCAGCTTGCAAAAGGTTGAGAACCCCTGACATAGATGATAGAGCCCAAGATACAGTGTTGGAAGTAATAATACTGCAGTATATATCTCCTCCTATCATGCAACACGACAGCCAGAAAACTGTTAAGTGAATCAAAGGTAAAGTGGCCATACATAACGGATAGCTGTTTGCAGAGATTGTATCTTGAATTGTCCTATACAGACTAAACGTGCAGTGAAATACAAGAAAACTTCAGCTGTGTTTAAGGGTGCATTCACATCTGATAGTACAGTAGACTCGGTTCGGTTGGGGACCAAAATTGCAACATTGTTGCTGTTTTTAGCTGGTGCGATTCACATTCACATTGCTGTTTTTGTCAAACTAACCAAAGCTTTTGAGCAACAGGTTTACCTCCCAGCCTGTGGTGGCACTGTAATGATGCTGCACTTCTTGGTGTGGCGGGGACACCTTCCGTACAGTGAAATATAAACAAACATGGAGTGGCAGCAGAGTGTAGCAGTTTTAGGATTGCTCTGTTGTGTTTGGCAAAAGTTCAAGATAAAACACTGCAGCAATGGGCTCAGAAATAGCAGAGAAGAGCCAGAGGACTATGTAGAATGCAGTTTTTTACACAAGGCGGCGTACAGTGGATTGAGGCGCATATAACTTCACGGCAGGGATGTCCTCCTTATACAGACATCGAGCAAGGTATGTACAAGATCCAGCATCTATCTATCTATCCAGCATGCGCGGTTGTTTAGATTTTATTTAACCAGAATGCCCTGCACAATATGCAGCTTCCTGCTTTTGGTGCGGTTCGCCATTCACATATGCAATCAAATTGCAGCAGAGTTCGTTTCATTCAAACAGAGACCTACGTCTTTAGACAAACTAGAGTTCGCTTGTTTGGTCCGAATATGAGTTACATTGTGCATTCACACCTCCCTAAACGAAACTGACTTTCTGGGCAAACGAACTAGAGTTCAATTCAAGCAGACTAAACAAGAATGGTGTGAATGCACCCTAAAACATGTTGCATTTTCTTGGAATGAACACTGCTAGGAGCACCTGATCAAACTCTGGTTTAGAGTTGTTATCAAATATAGTTTTGGAACAGTTAAGTTTGGTCAACGATATAGTCTGGGAAAATAATATTTTCATCCTCTGTCTATAAGAAGTGTCAAGTTTATCTTACTGCAAGATAAAGCAAAGTCATCCTGAACTAGTCACCATGTATTAGAGTACAATCCAAACACTAAAAACACCAACTGTATACGTCTGTCCCTGCAGTTTCGGCCTTTACTAAGCTCTTAAGTTGATCCATTTAATGCACAATAGAGGATTACATTCTCATCTAGCCACTGGCTTCAAGCTGCAAAGGAAAACATTACAGCTCCAATATTAACTTGGCAGACACAGCCTTAGTGTGTTTAAACGTCAGTGTCTTTTCCCATTTTAATGAACTACAAAGGGTGGGATGCAACTGCGATTCCGCCCTGTGTGTCTTTTGTATGTATGCGGTTATGTGTACATGTGGAGGAACTCAGGTGTGTCATCCTGAGGGCAGGTTAGGGGGATAAAAATCCATCTGTAGTGTGGAGTGGTTGTGAATTGGTTTTGGCTGCGGACTAAATCTCATCACAGACACCTTCTTGGTTTCACCACAAGGCTCCCAAAAAAGGAGAAAAAGGGTTTCACTGAAGTAGTACAAAACACATTCAGTTTAGTGTGATGTGAACCAGACCTTTGGCCATAATATTGGTGTCAAGATAAGAGTATACACACACAAACCCAGTGATCCTTTCAAAATGTAGCCCTCTCTTTGTGTCATTCATAACCACCAAATTATTTTCAATGCAATACTAACCTCTTCAAACAAAAGAAGCTCTTCAATGCCTGTTGAAACCTGCGATTCACACCTAAACAACTTAACCATGTCTTCTTGTGCATGCACACAAGCACATAGTTAGTTGCACTATGTTCAAACCCCCAACAAAGAAAACAAAAGTTGCAGCCTGTCTATCCAGAAGCATTCAGGCCCCCAGTGCTTATTGGTAATTAAACACAGTGCTTTGTGGCAGTATCCAGAAAGCTGTAAAGCATTCTGCCTCCCCACCATATAAACACCCACCCAACCCACCTCAACTGGCACTGTGCCGTCGCCTCTTCTTCTCTTTTTCAGCCTTTCAGGCGGCCACAGGTGGCACAATTGGCAGTAATGCGTTCTAATTGTTGGCAACGCTGCCTGGGTAAAGATACGTGGTGGAGAAATGGCGCTTGGATGGAGTACAGCAGGAGACAGAAGAGGAGGGAGTGGAAGGAGTAGTAGGCATTGGGTGGGGTGTGGGGGTAGAGGAGGTACTATATAAATGGATGGAGGAAGGAAAGAAAGAATTAGAAAACAAGCAGATGTAACAAAAAGCAATGATTTTTTGGTGGAGAAATGTGATATGAATAATGCAAAAAAAAAAAAACGGAGAACAGCAGAGTAGGGAATTAGCGGCAGAGGGATTCAGAGAAGTAAAAACCCACAGAGGATGCTGTTTATGCCATGTCCAAATGTTTGCTTCGCTGTAGCTTTCCAGGTAACTCAGAGGAAGTCTCCAGGGTTAAGGCTAAGCTAAAACTACAAAGATAGGCACAGCATAAGCTGCTGACTGCATGTTGCAATGGTTACACACAGGGTTACACACAGGTCCAAGTTGCTCTGTTCAAGGCCTTAAAAACCCCTCTGGTTTGTCAATACAGAAATGTTGACTTTCAGAGTGAAGAATGGTCAGTTTAAACAAAGATTCATGATTGTATGCTACTAAAAATAATATAAGAATATAGTACCCCATAGTACCCTTCTAGAGCTTCACAAGCCTTCAATAGCCATCATTATTATAATATTAGTGTAATACTGCAACAATACTTGTTAAGCTATAATATTTCTAATTCCAGTCATTATTTGCATGCCATTTATTGTCATTTGATTAGTTGCAGCTTCACTCTCCTTGATGCTTGAATTTGATAAAGATTTTTCAGACCAAGATTCTAACTTATAGGGAGTGGTTGGGACATCGTGAAACTGCACAAGATTAAACACGGTGAAGAAAACGTGGGTTGTTGCAATTGCTATCCATCTATTTATTGTCTTCAGCTCCTACCCCAGGAAATTCTTCCACTCATTCTTAGTAATCCCAATGCTTTTTCAGGTCGGTAGAGCTATATAGTTCTACCAGAGGTTCTGGGTCTGTCCCATGTTATCCTCCTAGTGGTATATGTCCAGAAAACCTTTCAAACAAAGCACCCAGGTGGAATCCTGATCAGAGTGCCCAACCAGCCCAGCTAATTCCTTTCAATGAGGAGAAGTAGTGGCTCTACTCCAAGCTTAGACCAGATGACAAAGCCCCTCACCCCATGTCCAGACCTCATCCTCATTCACCCCAAGAAGCAAGGTCATTTTAGCTTTTCAACCATAACATTACTTTGGCATGCTTTTGAAGTATCCTGCAATTGTTCAGCCTTCTTCGTCTTTATTTTAGCCTAGAGAAAATTTTAATGTTGGGTTGACAAAAAACAGCCTATTGTTGTCTTCAGTTTGCTTTGCCAGTGTCAAACTTCTCAACAGTGTCAATGCTATGAAATACTGTTAGGTGATGGAAACTCACTAATAGTGACTGCTATGTTTGGGTCTGACACAATAGCACAGCAGCTCTCTGGTAAAATGACGCCTGCTTTCCAGTGATCCTATTAAGGTGTGATTATAGCAGGAATATATTTGCCAAACATAAACCTGAAGACAGAGAGTCGTGTAAGACCAAATTACTTTTAAAATAATTATAGCAAGATATATAAAGCCACAGTAAAAAGCTTGAACCAACAAGACCTTCAAGGATATGTTAAAACAACTTTAAATTATTAGCCCAAATATGCACAACATATAAGGAGAGGCTGGAAATGAAGATTAAAAGTTGGCTACCTTCAGTATCAGTGAGATGCTTAAAAATGAAATTAGAGGAAGCATAGACATGTAAGAAACTAAAAAAAGAAGCTGTTCCTTGACACATGACTGTTTTTCATTCAGGTTTTGGCAGAGCAACGAACAGAAAGACTTAAGGAACTAACGGGAAGGCTGTAGGGAGGAAGGCAAAGGTTCTCTGTTGTATCCTTTCAATGTTCTTATTTCCTTCTTTTGAGCTTCAGGCCATTATTATGGGGGGTGTACTGGATTTGGAAATGTTCGCATCCTTTTGGATATCTCAGTTCAGGTAATGATCTACATTAACTAGAACATTATCTTCTTATATTACACTTTTTAAAGACTAAACTGCACCGGCTTAAATCTGTATTGGCAGATCTAAAAAAAAAATAATTGATTGAAAAATGAGTACAAAACTCAAGTAGCTATATCTCCAATATATAGCTAGCTGGATAACTTAGAGAGGCAAATTAAATGAGTTTACATAAAGCCTTTCATGCATAAGTCATAAGACCAAAACAGCAAAATTCATGTCACCATCTTTAACCCATATATGCAAAGACATCCAGCCAGATTTGTATCTCTATGCAGTGGCTGCTCAAGCTGTTGGGCTGTGTCCGCATGCAGATGGAAAGTTTCAGAGAAAAACAAAACCCACTGGAATGAAAACTGTGCTGAGCTCCTGAGAAAACTCTCATATGTTGCAAGGAGCTGCTGCAGCATTACCATGGCAACGGTGAAGAGAGCATGAAGTGTTAGAGTCAGGAGTCTCAAGGTTACTCAATCTATTCATGTATTAATAATACCACTTCTTTTATGAAAGGAATATAACATTCCTTCTAAGAATGATAAAACAAACTATCACATCTCACAAGTCAGGATGCAGGTCTAGTGAACACAAAGAACTAACCAAGAAGGTTCAAGACTGAGTAATTAACTGCATATTTTCATTAAAACATCAGTTGATGTGGGTTTATTTGACATTAACATTAACAGTTCTGAAATTTGATTTGATTTTCCCTAAGAAAAGAAAAAGCAGGTAAACAAAAGTGGGAAACATTTTAGTAGACTATGGGCCATGTCAAGACACAGGGAGTAACAAACACGAATAGTAATGGTATCGTGTACAAGAAAATGATAAGGTCAATGCTCTCAAGCCTCCCACGGTTCAAGTGTTCACCACTTTTTCCCAACATGTTTGGGTCAGAGGTTAAGCAGTGGGTGAGAAACTAGTTACAGTACTTCTGTCTGCAGAAGCAAGGCTCAGAAAGTCTGTAGAGATTTCAGTTTAACTCCTTGTAATTTCTGAACATACACATCTTAAATTAAAACACTTATAATGAAAAATACTGTTTGGGCCTTTTAAAATGTCATCACCATGTGTAACAGAAATACTTCAATAAATGGGAGACATGTTCAGTAAGGCTCCTTGATAGCTTTGAGGTCCTGTTTTTGATTCTTTCCATTTCAGCCAGTTTTGTTTGGAATCATTGTCCTTCTGTTGACCAAGTTTAATTTCAGGTTTTAACTGTCGGACAGATAACTTCATGTTAGACTTTAAAACTTTATGGTATACAGAAAGGTTCAATTAGGTTAGGTTCTGGGGCTGTAAAACAAGCCCAGACCATCATGTCTCTGCCACAATGCTTTAGAGTTTACATTTGGATTTTGCTTACATTCTGCATTTTTTCCATATTTGACGCGCGAATGGCTAAAGGTTTCTACTTTGATCTCTTCTGTTCCAAGCACAAAAATAAATGATTTTACTTGCCAACCAATTGTATAGACGTTTCTTACTTAACTGAGCAACTTGTAGTCATTCTTCTCCTTTTTTTTTTTTTACAACATAAGTTGCTCTTATCAACTTCTCCCTCTCCCTCTTCCATCTGGAGGCCAGATAAAGCCAAGCTATTGGGCTGCATGTGTATGTCTGTGCTCTGTGCTCCCCATTCTACAGCAGCCTCTACCTTTATGTTCTGCAGTATTCACTGATCCTTGACTGAACTGCTCCAGTAATAGTAGAGCCCTCTCCATAATAAATTCATGACATTAAAGAGCTTATGGTTACCCATGAGGAATATAACAAGAGTAAACAGCCACTGCTGTAACAAAATTAAACCTTTTGGGCAAATAACTGTGGCAAATTCAATTAGGTTTCCGGAGCTGTGGGACTAAGTGCATTTCATTTATTCTGACAATACCAAACAAGTCTTGCAGCTGGAGCATTGTGCATGCAATGGGAAAATGGCCACAGCTGTTATGAAGGTTACCATGATGTGAAGTTTTCCAATATGCAAATACTGTATTAGAAACCCATTGCCTGCAACAACCACCAAATGGTGCAATTCTGGTATCAATCTGAGGGATGCTCTAAGCTCTAACCATGGTTGTTGAACAAGTTAAAAATAATATTTACCCCTGACCAACAAACGGCATTTTAAGTCTGAATGCAAAATGGAAGGAAAACAAAAACACATTTAGTACATTTTAATGCTTCAACAACATTCTCCATGGTGGTATGAACTGTATAACTGTGTCTCGAAAGCAGGGTTTAACAACTGCTTTAAATCAGTGCAGTCTGAATGCTTTTGTTTACCCGTGAAAAAAGCTGTGCATTTTCACCAAACTGATTTACTATTATGTCTAACAGTCAATTACTCTCCTAAAATGTTACATAATTATTCAAAACTAACATATTTTACGAGTTAAAACAAAAACAAAAATGTTATTAACAGAGAAATCTTTTAAGATATTTTTGGCTTAATTAAGGAAATGTTGGCAGTGGCACATCAGAGCATGAACCACTAAGACAAGCAATTTCCCTGTTCTCTCCTCTCTTCTATAAACTAGTAATTGATCTCCAGGGAGTCAGGCTGTTTATACTATTCAGAAACAGAGGAGACTGTACCAAAACCTTTAGCAGAGAGTGGAAGAGATTCACATGAGTAATGAGCTGCGAGAGTGGACTAGGTCTGAAAAATTTCAACTTCGTCGCAAACTCAGCCTGTGCTGTTTAATGAAGTCATTATCACATTTTTGGCGCTAAATCCTTGCTGCCAAAGGATACACAGTTTATGTGATAAATGTGGACTTAAGAGTTAAGGCTTTAAGTTTTTTGCATAGATTAAAACATCTTCCTGGTTTATACAGTTTCACTAATTAAGTTGGGTTCAATCATGAACCAGCAAGGCAAGAGAACAAATTAAATAACTTTAATTTCTGATTGCAACAATTTAAAATTCAGATGTCTCAAGTTATGAATGATACATGAAGACTGGGAGGTTAAACATGTTGGTTGTTGTATGCCTACATACACTATATTTAAGATTATTAACGATACCATACAAATCCATGTTTTTAAGTGAAATATAGTAAAATATTTTTGACAAATCCCAGCAAACTGATCAAAAGCACTTTTTGCTGTTTGTATACACCCTGCAAGTAAAGTGTGTGCATGTAGCTGGAATAATATTTTGATTTGACATGCAGCTACCAGTACCTTTAGAAAAAAAACAAAACATGAATCCTCCCTTATTTTCTCCAATAACAGTTTAAAGGTTGCAACAAGATGCAAATGTATATATGCACCCTCAATTTCATATTTACCACAGTAAAGGAGCAAAAAACCTGACAAATTGGCTCAAATGGCTGGGGAAATAGGTGGAAGGTGTCAAGATGTCACAAACTGTAAACAAAAACAGTGGAACAAAAATTATTCTCCTCAGCCTAATGGAAAGGGATCTCAGGAGACAGTACAACATTTCCTAGATGGAGATGTGTTTTGGGGGGGATGGAAATATTTGGCCATACTTCTTCTCACAACATAAAATGAGGAACTTGTGCTGTCAAGAGATTAAAAAAACTTTTAGATTAATTAAGTATGATCTGTAATTAATCAAATTAATCTCTTTTAAAAACACCTAATTGCTGAGAAAATCGCTCACCTTGAGGGTATCCCTAATATTGAGGTATTTTCACAATTCATTAAATTCATTACATGATTGTGGCAGAAAAAATATATAACCAAAAAGGGGCTTTATAAAGTCATTTACTGTTTTTAACAGACTTGAACAGATAGAGTCCCATCCATTTACTTTTCTCTGTTTTTGAGACTAGTCCCAGTGCTGACTGCACTTCGGCTTCAAGCATGCACAGTTCGTTAGCATTCTGGACTAAGTAGGGTAAATATCTGCTCTGAGTAAGTCCAGCTGGACCTGGACAGGCGGGCGGAGCTGCTGCGCATGGACTTGCTGCCTGCTGTGAGCGTTCTGAGATGGAGAGCAGTCCATGGCATCACTTCTACTCAGTGAGAGTAACAAAGATATGTGCTTCACCCAAAAGTCTCCAATAACCCCAAAAAGAGTTAAGAGATTTGTCGCTAGACATTTATTTGAAGAAGAATCACTAGAGGTTCCAAAAACTCACTAAATATAGCGACAAAATCGGTAAGTCGGCAACACTGTCTGCAACTCACCGCTCCTCACTCCCCTTGCCCTCTCCACTAAAACGGAAGCGTCAGCTAATGATAAACAGGCCTGCAGCCAGCCAATCAATGTCCACTTCAGGGTCTGGTTAACCCCTAAGAACTCCATCACAAGAAGCCCAAAGCATAAAAACAGATTTTGTATGCAGAACCGGTAGAATTAAAGATAAAAAATTTGATTTACGCGATAAAAGAACATAGCGCGTTAAATATGGCTTTAATTAATTAATTGCAATTAACGAGATGATTTAAAACCCTTAGTTTAAACTTATTTTCATAATTTTGCTGCAATCCTGGAATGAAAAATTTAAGAAACAGTGAGTTTACATTTGTACATGTTTTGTATTCATCTTTTTGCAGACATAATGCTGCCCTACTGGTATTAGTTCAGTATTACCAACAGCGGTACCAATAATTATGCAATCAATGATTTTGTTTGAAGCACTTCTTCCTCATAGAATAAATTCATTCAAACTAAAAGGTGGGCATTCTTCTATTTTTATTATTCATTATTTCTTTGTTTAGGATTATACTAAAAGATACATTTGTTTTAAGGCTTTTAATATGTAATTACCAGGGGTATAAACAAATGTGGTGGGCACCCTACACACACTCCTCTTATTATGGGAAATCGGATGTTGTCAGTGCCAGGGGAAAAAAGGTGCTGCTCCCAAACAGTACATGACCAGGCAAGTCTATGACTCATCTTTTTCTACCATGGGAGACATGTACAACGATAAACAATGGAAGAAGAATCCCTACAGGTCACATAGGGGAATCTTCCCTGCGTGTCTTGGTGTGTGCATGTGCAAAATTGCACACAAGTGTTACCATCTGTTCTCATTGTGGACATCTATCACAACAAGCTGCTGAATTATTCAGAGAAACAAAATAAAGAAACATCCTTCTGCATGCTCATGCTGAAAAATAAATGGCCTCATAAATGATGGAGGATGAGAAGGTACAAATTTCTGCTATAATGTAAGCAACTTCCATTCATTTCTTTAAGTGATACTGTTTCTAAGCCCATATATTATTGAGTATTCATGGGGATCTCTCATAAACCTTTATGGGACATAAGTGGACATCATACAAAGTTTCCCTTTCCAATAAAGTAACAGTGAAAGTCAAACCAACTGAGAGATAAAACAGCAACATTGGTTAGAATACATAAATGCAGGGAGGCCTTGCTTATTTACAAACAAACAAAAATCACTGAACATACAAAAGACCGAGATATGACTGATTGTCAAAAACACAAAAGTAAATGGAAAAAAAGGAACCAAGTAAGTACTGGAAATGAAAAGACAAAAGTAATAAAGGTAAAATAAACACAGATTCTTATTGAAAGTGTAGAAGAACACACCCACACACAAGGACAGAGTTGAAACATATGCTTCCTGCAGCACCAGCTGGAGACATCTGGTGCCAAAACTCCACAGGTCAAACCAAGTGACATGCTCCCTGAAGTGTGGAAGGAAGTGCACATGTGTCTTGTGTGCCAAGTGATTAAAGCTGTCACCATGATGAGCACACTGTACCCACACAAAAAACATATTTAAACACATGGAGCAGAAACAGTTACAAACGCAAACATAAAATTGTCACCAAAAAATAGAAACAGGATAAAAATCTAAACTATGTTAAGAAAAAGATTAACATTTCATTGAACCAATAACCAATAATTTTGTCAGTTTTTTTCATAAGCTTTTAGCAATTTATTGATTAACTAGCTCAAAAAATTCATTTGAAAATGAGATAACTGAGTAACTGTAGGTCAAATGACCATGGCTGTCTTACTTTAATACAGCACATTCCTCTGAACTGCTACAAAATGCACTTCACTGCAAAAAAATATTCATCTAGGCTATACAGGAAATTTGTAATTTACACTTCTACTTAGGGATGGGTATCGTTAAGGATTTATCGATACTACTACTCTTAACGATACTCCTTATCGATCAGGTACTTTATCAGCATCCTTATCGATACTTTTTTTTGAAAGACTAAAACAAAACGGGAAAAACACAAATAATGAACTGTAGTTTAAGAATTTTTTTTTTTTACTTGGATAAGGAAGCTGTTGTTCAAAAATATCCAGCATTTATTAATTGTAAGAATTAAATAGCAGGTTAACTGTAGTTTAAGAAACATTTTTTTAAACTTAGATTAGAAGGAAGCTGTACAAAATATCCAGCATTTATTAATTGTAAGAATGAAATGGCAAACTTATGTCCATGCTTCACGTGTTTGCTTTGCATACAAACATACCTGTAGTATCTGATTCAGGGGTTGTTGTTGCTGCAGCACTCAGGCGGTCAAACACCGTGCATCTTTTGGTTTGTAGTTGGTGTATTTTGGCAACGTGTTTGGTCAAATTTCTTGTGTTAACGCCTTTGCAAGCAAAGCTTTTATTACATATGTGACAGTGTGCAGCTATTTTCGTTAAACGAAGCCACATTTTGGATCTTTTCGTTCGCTCTGCCATCGTATCTGTAAGGCGAACACACACGTGAGCGCGCAGCAGTCGCCACTCCGTCCCCGCAGCGTGTGTGCTTGTTAAGGAGGAGTGGGCTGCAATACAGTGTTTGGCTTGTGTTTATATCTCCCGCAAAACATGAATACGACCTTAATTTTACCTTTAAGAGGACCTATAGGGCTGAAGCTTATCGGTCCGGGTGGACCGTCAGAATCAGCCGCGGGGCCAATTTAATACCGGGTTTCAGTACCCATCCCTACTTCTACTCTAATTCATTTTGTAAAACACACACTTCTCAAGTTTGCTCTTAAAGCATTAACTAAGGACAGAGTGTGTTGTGCAGAAAATATACTGGATTAATGAATAAAAGGATTATTTCTATTTAGTTATTAAAGCAATTTCTGTATTGGTTGACTTGAAAAAGTTGATCTGAAGTTTATTTATTCTTTCCAACCACATAGAGCAGGACCACATTAAATATGTAAGTCAAAAGTCTTCTTTAAGTAAACAGAGCAGGATTGATGTGTTTAAGGATTGGACCAAGCATCCTCTTTTATGGTAATCAAAATAGTGTCACTCTATATTATATTTAAATTGCCAACACACATTTTCTTTCAAAGCAGAAAACAGTTACTGACATCTTGCAGCTAGCAAACAACATCAAAATAGTTGACGACAGAATCAAGCGCAGCAACGAGAAGTACCAACCACTCGCATTTGCACCAGTAGCATTTACAAAGATCTATAAAGGAAGATGCCTCAATCACATACACAAGCATACATAAATCAAGATCAGGACAGTGGCTAAAACACAGCTGAGTTTGGAGTACAAAAACGTTCTGGCCACCGGTGTAGAACAGACCGGCTATTCGGGAAAACCCCCGAACCTACATCTGGCCAGTCTGCCCCTGAAGGAATTTGCAGCTTTCAAATGATGTATAATATGAATATGTACATAGAAAGGGTGTCAAAAATGGCAGATTTGACCCAGAAGTATGTAACACACTGCCAAGGGACGTAACCCCCCCCCCCCAGCAAAAGAGCCCTGGCACCGGGTATGATCATAGCATTATACACTTCCACTATTCCATTTTAACAGGATCTTTCATGCTTTATCAATAATGTAATTACTTGTTATAATTTATGTCACATTTAAAATGGCCAGAATTATTAGTTTAACTGCAGTAGTTACATTATTGGTTGCTGGAAGAAGTGAGATGGGGATAGTTTAAAAACTGTAATAACATACCCTCTTGCGAAACCTTAGCCTGAGAAAGTTACAAACAACATTTAGCAGTTTTTGCTTTTCTGAGAATAAAAGCTTCAAAATACAGAGAACTGGTGGTGAAAAGGTCAGCTTAACTGTGACTAACATCCAGTAAACATCATTAAGCAACTAATTAAATGAATAAAATCAGTGTACTCTACAGTGACCAGCTCACTATAAATTTATGTCACAAAAATTAATACTTAATACCGAATACAGCTTTCCAGGCTTAAACTGTACTACTTAAGACAAAACATCTACTGCAACTTAAGTCTGTTCATCCAAATAATTAAATACATCTTTTTATTTCAATTCGAGAGGTTGGACACATAATTCAACAATTATTTTGCAAATCACTGCACAACTGCTGCTCCCTCTTTGTTTGATCTCCCATCCTCAGTTAATGTTCAACTGATGTGGTGGAGATCTGACCACAGCTCTGCATGTTACTACAGTCAAAGCAAAGAGCATTGTTTAAAAAGCAGGCAAAAAACAATTTCAGTTAATTTAGGCTATAAAATAATTACCTGGAGGCACCAGGAAATAAAGGAATTTTTTATCGAGTCATTTCACCACCTCACAATGCAAAGATCATCAGGAGCAGCGAGATGTGCGTAATTGAGAACCTTTAAAAGCTGCTTGCGCCAAGTCAGTATGCCCTTCAGAAATAAATAATACATTCATGGTAAAGCTACAGGTGTTCAGGTGACATGCTTTTAGAGCAGAATGGCAGCTCACTAAACCAGGTAACACCAACTGGGAACAGAGAAGAAACTCCTTTGGGGCCAAAATATAAATAGCTATCTGAATTCTGAACATCATCATTGGGGAGCAAGTTAAGTGAGAGACAGCCACATTAATGATGTTAACCATGTAACGCTGATGAAATATAGAGTGGATTAATGGATTTTGACTTCATTTCTGAAGAATAGTTTTACAAAAAGGATTTCTTTAATCTCATATAAAACTTGTGTGCTTTTCTGCAAGAGAAATGTTACATGTCACCTTATGAAGGGATTGCTTTTAGATTCTTAGACTATTTTTCAATGTAAAACAAGGAATTCTGAGAAGTAAATGAATTAGATTTTTTTTTAAAGGAATCAAAAAAAGATAAAGGGATTTCATAAAGCTTCAGAAGCCAATTTCTTTATTGAAATAATATTTAGGTCTTTTTTCTCTTGATACAACACATAATGTAACCTGTGATAGTAAAATAGATAAATAAAATCCAATAGTTTTTTTTTAGTTGTCATGTTACAGGTTTATGCAAACACCCTTACACAGAACAAACAGAATATCTCACTGCAATGCTATTGCAATACTTGTTTCACATTACAGAAAGTAATTCAGCCAAAAAACACACACTCTGTCCCTAAAAGTTTCCCAATTTTCACAGAATCCCTCAAATTCAAACAAATACAGAATACAAAACTACAGTTGTTTTTCATCTGTATTCCAGCCTCCTAAATTCCCTTAGTAATATTTAACATGCTTATTATAAAAACAAAATCATAAACCACCCAGATAATTTTTTTCTTCAGTATGACAGTGCTCATAATTAGGTGGACAGTTTACCCAAAAATTATGACTGGCAAAGCTTCAAGCACAAACAGAACCAGAGATATGATTATGGCACTGGTTGTCCAACATTGCTCATTAGTTAGATGACAGACATACAGGCAGGCCCAATCAAACTGTGTGTGCATACGAGACAGAGTTATGTATGTATTCTTTAGAGATCTATGAGCTCATTAGAAGACCACCTGAAAGCAGGAGCCAGGGGTGGAAAGCAGGCACATGTACATGGATCAGCTGGTCACTGCTCAAGATATGTTTAAAACTAAAATAAAAAAAAATAAACAGAAAATTTGACTCAAGAATTAGGTCAAAGGGAGTTCAAGAGGGAGGGAGCCACTACTGCAAAAGCCCAATCACGTATAGTTTTTAAACATGTCTTTGTTCAATCAGCAGATGCTGATCACTGGATCTTAAGGACCTGCTGGGGATGTAAGGTAGTGGTGGGCGATATAGATGGTTTAAGGTAGAAATTATATAAATTTAGCTAGGAGGTAGAGATTTTGATTATACAGGCCTACCGCAATTGTGCATTTTGATGATGTCATCAAGGAGGATATACTGCTGTTCAGTGTATTTACACTACGTATTGCAAGTTTAAAATTTGTTGTGTTCGATTTTACGGGAAAAAAACTTGTTCAACTTCAAGTATTTTCAATTCAAATATGTGCAGGTTTATATTTGTGCAATATTAAATTTATAAATAAGTAATCATGAAAGCAGACAATTTTAAACTTAGTTTTTTACATAACATGTAGCTTTTAATTTATTTTAAATATCTTCATCTTTCTAGTTTGAGAATGTTTGTGCTGCATTTTTTGGAAGGATATTTGAACACTGTTTAATTGCCTTTTGCACAATACTTGTTATTTAAATGGCATTTGGCATTCAAAACTTTTTTGATGTTCGGCTGCAATGTATCTGAAAAGTGAGAATGTTCATCAACCATCATTTTGACGTATATAAAAGAAAGGAATATATCGCAGTAAATATCATTGCCGCACATGCTTAAGGTCATATTGCAATATAGATTTGAGGCTATATTGCCCAACCCTAAAGTAAGACTGTAAAAGCTAGCAAATGTAAACAGGTGCAAGATCATTTAAAGCTTTATATGCCAAAACCAACATTTTAAAATGCACTCTGTACTGAATGGGGAGGAGAGGTATCAAAAGTATCGACATGTAATATATAAGTAGATGTATAAATAATAGGGTTTAAAAAGACTTCTGTAGAGGTTCAAGTATCAAGTCAAGTTTTTTACTCAAGTAAAAATAAAAAAGTACTGGATTCAAAACTACTTAAAGAATAAAAGTAAAAGTAATGTAATTAAGACGATGACATTAAAGAATTAAGCTTAAGTCACATCTCCCCCAAAAAACCTTTCCTTAAGGACATAATGATTATGTTATATAAAATAGTTATTATTGAATCATGTGGGATACACTAGGCTACCTGTTTCAGCTGCATATATGTCCATTAAAATGTATGCATTTTAGTGCAATGCAAATACATTAAAGAACCACATGTGGACTTACTGAGCATTTATAACTGTCATGGAGTGGTATGTATGACTAGTTGCCTATAGGTATTGTAATGCTGCATTTGCCTGAGTCTCTACCACCAGCATCTATGAACTCGGCAACATATGTCTGCTTTGTCCTGGCTGGACTGTAAAGTGGTTTATGAAATACACAATCAGAGGTCAACTACACACAAAAAAACAAAAAAAAACAAAAATAAATCAGCATTTGAATCCATTCTGAACCTAGCTTCAGATCGCTTCAGCAGCAGAAAATGTCATAGCAAGCGCTCCTTTTGCACCGCTGGTTGGCACGACACTGGGCTCTTTGAAGAGAGTCTATTTTTTTTTTCTTTTTTTTTTTACGTGTCCGGTTTGGCAGTGTGGAGCTCAGAATTGGTGTCTGAGTACCAAGTAGAAGCCCAACAGATTTACTTTCACAAGCAGAGCAGTACAGCTTTTGCTATAGTCCTCCACTTGATATATGTGTGAAAAATCTTTATTATGAATTGTTGGGGTTTTTATTTCCTGATGTTATGGACACGGAGACTGAAAATTAAGGAGAAGAAAGAAGGAAGATGAAGAAGAGAGGTAGGAAACAAAATGTCAAGAGAGAGGGTGAGTTGAAAATACAAGAGAGGAAGAGGAACAAAGAAAACACAGGAAGACATTGAAGTCTGCCTCCATACCCACAGGACGGCAGAGAGAGGGGGAAAAACGAAACAAAACACGAAAAAGGAACATCGACAAAACAAACCAAACATTGTGAACTAAGAATTACACAACCACATCACACAAAAATAGATATAAAAATACAACAACAATGTCACAGAAAAACTCAGGGTATCGATTAATCAAGCTCTAGTAATGATAACCTCAGCATTTTAACTCCAAGCTAAAAATGTCTGTGCGTCTGCACCAAATGGTCAGGGGTCTGAATAGTAATCTGTCATAATGACAAGTGGCCTTTGGATTTACCATCACCTTTCTAAAAAACCGGACGAATATGGAAAATATTCAGTTAAAACGACCCCTGTGTGCAGTGTGTGCTATGGATCGTATACAAGGAGGGTGTCAAGATGGTAAATGTTTAAAATTATGATCAAACCGTAGTCAAATTTAATCCAGTTAGGGCATGTTCTGGATAAGTTTTTTTTTTTTTTTTTATAAAAGACTAAATCAAACAGGAGTAACAAGGCTATTTTTAAAATGTAAGGAGCAGAAAGTACAGATAATTGCGTCAAAATTTAAAGGAGTAGAAGTAAAAAGAGGGCCAAAAGATAATTTCTCCAGTGAAGAATAAATAACCCAAAAATTCTACTTAAGTAAGGTAACGAAGTATTTCTACTTCGTAACTTGACACTTTTGATGGGGAGCCAGTGTAGCTGAAATAGTGAAGGGTTGACATGAGAATACTTGGAAGATCTGGTTAAAAGCTTTGCTGCAGCGTTCTGGACTGTCTGAAGGTGGCTGACAGATGTTTTCTTTATAAAACAAAAAAACTGAGTTGTAATAATTGAGACATGATGAAATAGAAGCATGGATTATCATCTCTACTCAGATTGTGGCACAGCTTGGCGATATTCTTCGCATGATAAAAACAGGAAAGGACCAGCAAAGTAACATGTGCTTCTAATTTGAAGTCAGGATCAAGAGTCATCCCAAGATTCCGCGATGATGGCTTAACACATGTGGCAAGTAGGTCAGCGCTCTCGATTATTTTTGTGAAGGATTTGTCAGGGGTACAAACAAGGACTTCAGTTTTTGAATCATCGAGATGAAGACATTTTTCATACATCCAACTCTTTACCCCTGCTTTCCACCGGAAAATTCAGCAGCGCGTCCCTTCCCACCGGGTGCGTTTTCGACTAGTATCACTTGCAAAAGCGTTCCACCCAGCTGGTCCCGGGAGATCACAAAATCACAGGAGATTTGCAATTGCATAACTTAAAGGGTAGTATACAGGGGAAAATGTAATTCTATGTTAATAAGTATCATATACTCACCATCCACTCCTCAAACTGCAGATATTTCTGTTCATGTTTTCTCCTTTTTCATGTTGTCCTTGTAAAAATTATCACTGGTATCATATAAACTGGGTGATTCGTCCCTGATAAAAACCAACAAATTAGACCCACAGACCGACTGACTTCAACCCTGGTGTCCAAGGTGATGACATTTTGTTTATTTTTTTCGTAGTTAAGCAGAATGAAATCTACATGTCTTGTATTTTGACATTTCTGACTATTTTACATTGCTTCTGTGCCCGATTTCCTATCTGGCCCGATCTAAACTGCTGAGATGGACGCGTTTTAGAAGGGTATCGCGTAAAAAATAGACCTACCGCGTAAATTTGGAGAGGGCCGCGACAACGCTTCTGGGACGCATCCGATTCGCACTGCTTCTTGCCCGATGGAAACGGTTCCATTGACTTTATTGGTGGCTATCAGCTGCGTATTACGCTTCACAGACATTAGGCGTCGCTTACGGCCGGTGGAAAGCAGGGGATAACAGTCTCCAAGCACCTAATAAAATTCTGAATCTTTGATAGATCCTGTCCTTTAAAAGTGATAAAAAGCTGGATACCATCAGCATAAAAGTAATAAGAATTGTCTTTAAAATAACCTAAAATATGATGGAGGGGAAGGAGATGTAAAATAAACAATAATGGCCCCCAAATGGAACCTTGTGGCACACCGTAGACAAGTGGAGTTGAGGAGGACTGAAATTTAGTGGCAAACACAAAAATGATCTTCCAGATAAATAAGAGAAAAACCATTTCAAAGCAGAAACTGATACACTAACCCAATATTTGTTTATCCAAGATTTATCCAAGGCAGCTGGAAGTTGTTTAAGAACAACTTTCTCTAAAATCTTTAAAATAAATGAAAATTTTGAGATAGGTCTATACCTGCAAAGCAAAGAACGATCGAGTTTGGGTTTCTTTAGGAGTGAATGGAAAACAGCATTTTTGAAATAATCAGGAACTTGACCAGACAGCAAGGAAGACTTAATTATCGTGAAGACACAGGGACCAATATACTGGAAAAACATATTTGAAGAGGCCAGTAGGCAAGACATCAAGGGAACAAGAATAATTATTTATAGAACCCACCAATCTAATCAGCTCTGATAAAGAGACAAGGGAAAATTTTTCTAAAATCAAAGGCCAAGCTGGTATGGGAACAGACAGTGAACCAGTTGAAGGTGGCATAAAACTCGTCACAGTTCTGACAATTTCTACAAAAAATGTCAAAAGATGTTCACAATCTTCACTAGAGGAGATGGGGACAGCAAGAGGAGCAGGGGTAACCTTGTCACTGAGTGTTCAATAGCACCCTAGGAGAAACTCTGCTCTTTGAAATCAAATTGGAATAGTATGTAGCCCTTGCATCTCTAACAGAATTATTAAAAAGATTCTAAAAGGTATTTTAAATAAAGCAGATGAACCTGCAAACCAGTTTTCCTCCATAGGTGCTCAGCTTTCCCACAGGAATACTTGAGGCAGCGAATTCTGTCATTTAACCAAGGGGAGGGCTTTGAGGGCAGAGCTAGCCTCGTTTTAATAAGATGTACTTTGCCTAAATGGAAACGCAGTTATCATTAAAAGTATTTACTAAGGAATTTACATCATCAAAGGGGATAAGACTAGATTAAAATAATCAGAACACACACCAGCAACAGAAGAATCAAGGATACGAGAACTGATCACCCTGCTAGCAGGGGAAAATAAAACAGGAAAAGTTCAAATAAATATAATGATGATCAGAGATAAAAAAATTGTCCTCTGAAGAAAGGCAGTCAATATTCAAGCCTATAGCAAAAACAAGATGGCCTTTAGAATATGTAGGCCCAGATATATGTTGACTGAAATTAAAACAACCCATGACACTGATAAAACCTCTGGCAAAGTGGTCAGAGTAATCATCAATATGTATATTAAAATCACCAGCTATAATCAGACTGGACATTTTCATGGTGGAGAATAAAAAGTCACTAAAGTGCATAATCTGACTCATCCAAACGTTGCCGGTTGTATTGACGTGAACTCAGCCATATCTTAGAGCTCTTCTACGCAGTCTAGTGTTTAAATCTATGATAGAATGTGTTTTGTTTATTATTGAAAAACAAAAGATGACAAGGTTTTGATTATATAAACAATCTTTTTAAGTTGTAACGCTATTTTCTGTATTATCCAGACAGCTGAAGAGCAGATAATGTAATTCGTTGGATTTACTGTTGTTCTTAACTACATGACAATTATCTTAAAATAATCTTTAATTATTTGCTCATCTGTATGAGTACAGTGGGGGACTTGATAATGAGATTGTGAACAGATTGCACTCTTGTCATTCCTGTCACCAAAATAAAGGGAGACAGAAACATGAAAGAAAAGCAGAAACAACAACGGGTGAGTGAGGGCCTGTGTTAGCATATGCGTTCACACCCATGTGGGTTACAGCCAGTAAGCACATTTGCTGAACCCATCATTAAGTTCTCTCCCCTTGTGGTTAATGTCAGGGTCTAGACAGTAAGACAAAGCCAGGACAGGGGCCTGGGGGAGAGAGCTGTGTTGGGACGGCACGTCCTAGGTGACAGACAAGGGGGAAAAAAGGGAGGGGGGAGCCTAACATGGTGATACAAGAAGGATAGTTTGATTTATGAAGACAGATGAAACTTAAGTATCTTCCCTCTTGTTAAGGAGCAGGAAATGAGCAAAGGGTGGCAAGCTGGTGTTTGGAGGGGTTGGGCTAATTAGGGAGAGACAAACACACGTGTCCCATCATTGACTAGGTCTCCTGGGTAGAGAGCAGCTCCATCAGTAGCCAGCTGCAGGTACAGGGGTCGTGTTTGAGTGGAAGGGGTGCAGTTGCCTGTGCACAGCTGCACTTTTATCCTTTGCACTCTGACTCATTAATTCTGAGGGTACATTAAAGGGTCTGTTGGCACATGACAGACATCTCTATTGAATAATGGTAGCCTTGAGGGCATCGCACATTATCCGAATACATGAAACACTGTTACATTAAAACTTTGAATGTTTACATTTTGAAAAACAGATCAAGTTGGAAAGCACCGAATTTGATAACCCATCCAAAATGTTGAGTACTACTTTGGCATTGCACAGTAGGGGCAGGTTATTGTAAGGAAAGGCACGTTTCCTCATCATTAAATGAAACGGAGTCTAACGTGAAAGCTGGTTGCTGTAGTAAATCATCCTTTATAAGCTACTCTACAAAGTTGTAAAGTCAATTAAGCTCACAGGCCATAATCATAAGTCTCAAATGTCTCAAGACTATGTTTAACAGAACATCCAATTTAGCATTTTTTTAAAATCATAAAAATGAGTATTATAAACTAAAAACAGATTACCTTAATCCAATGTTACATTTTTGAATGAATCCAAGTGCCTGTATTTTGAAGAACAAGACATTTAAAATCAGGTAACAACATGACCATGATCCCTCTCTGGAAATGTAAAAACAAAACCCAGTTTTTTTGTAAGCAACCTACCCAGAACTGGCTTTTGAGCACATGCTGTGATTCAGCACAGGAACCACTTTGGCTGAAAAGAAAAATGACGGTCCTTGAGTGACCTCGCAAAATCTCAGATTAAAGCCCAGATACCATCTGTGCACAGCCCTGAAGATGGCTCATCCAAGACTCGTCCCATCCAAAAATTTGATAGGATCTGACAGAAAAAAAAATCAAATGAACACACAGTCCTAGAATTTAAAGTGTGCACTGACTTACCAGGGAATCAAAGCTGTAAATGCTGTTACAAGGGCCTTGCACAAACTACTGACTAACAGCTCATGCTTGAAAGAGCAAAAGGAGTAGTTCAACTCAATTTGACACAAATATTTGGGGGTAAATATGGCAAAAAATGTTAAAAGAGACAGGGAAGTTATCAAACTGTGAGGTGCATCCAGCCCAGCACGCTATGAAACATGATACACCTTGAAAGTGAGTTGTGAGTGACGCCTGAGCACCAGTGAAGCATACAATCCATTTAATCTTCTCTGACCTAGGAATCAGACCTAGTTCAGTCACATCTGTCATTAAAACCAACAGTCTGTCTGCCATTAAAAGGATCACTACATTTATTTTAAAAATACGACAAATCTAGACAGATCTTTGCAGAGATTAGGCTCCAGTAGGCACACAAGAGGAAATATGCTGAAGTTGAATAATATAGATTTAAAATTAGCATTAACAATGTTTATCCTAAAAAATAACCCCTTTGTGGATGTTTATGAAGCTCAAAAACATGTTCCCGACAGCAGTAAACAAATCTGATCATGTAAATATGAAAGCAATGTTGATAGGAACATTTAATAGGAAGTCTCTGAGGCTAAGAAGGAAAAACTTAAGAACTCAAAAGGAAAATTGGGGGAAGGGGAGATGTCTGGCTGAACAACAGCTGGTGGGATTACTGTTTAATAAAAGCCATCATATGCATGCCCACCCTGATGCCCCCCCCACAGAGCAGACCAAAAGACATTGCTCTGCAGAGTCCAATAACCCAACATCACAGTCAAGCCACCACCCCTGGGAACCAGACGCCAGGCACCTTATACCACACTGCCAGGGCTCCACACATCCCACTGGGGATGCCATGCCTCCAAGGCACATCGTATGCCTGTCTGCAAAGGTGTTTTCCTTATTATCCAATCTTGCTTCTGCTTATATGGTGCTTATGTACATATGCAGCAAGGTGCAGATAAACAGCTGTTTTGATTTGCATGTGTGTATGTGTTTGTTTGTGTGCATTCTGTCTATCTGTTTGAAAATGGATGGGTAGGGGGGGCATTAGATAAGCTAACTCATTTGGGCTGCTTCAAGAGGAGTCAAAGGAGCCATGGGGAGGCTTTCATCGCTGAGATGGAAGAAAGAGACAGAATCAAGATGGAATGAGTGTGAAAGAAGATGAAAAGGGGGAGATGAGGGTAAAGAAGAAGGGAGAAGAAGAAAGTGAGATAAAGAATGGAAGAAATAATCCAGGAGGATGTTTATCTTGGTCATGCTGACTTTGGACAAAAGAGGCCACCAATATGTGCTGCCCCCTACAGGTCCCAGGAAATTGAGCAGGGAAAACAGAAGTTCTCAAGAAAAGCTCATGTTGTGATTACGCTGTACTGGGCCCATTAGAGCCTCGCAAGGACAAATCGCTTAATTAAACATGAGGCAAGTGCTTTCCGTCTGCTGCTGTATGTCTGGATATATGAATGTGTGGGTGTGTGTGTGTGTGTGTGTGTTTCATGTTCTTTGCATTCGCTTCTTCTTTATAGATAGCACAAGCAGGCCATTTGCAAGTCAGATTCAGTATTTAATGACATGGGAAATCATCTACATTTATTTCAGGCCAGAATGGTGAGGAAAAGAGCTTGTTGAGGTTACAGATCAAAAATGTGTAAAATAGCTTGTACATGAGGATTGAAGAGCTTCTGAATTTAAAATGATGGAATGTGTCAAGGTAAATGTTTGCTGGAGCCATATACAAAGATCCCCACTTGTGATAGACTTTATATTTGACACAGATTATAGAAATCAAACAATTCAGCTCAAACAAATCTCTGTAAGAAAACACCTGCATGTATCTGCTTAACGCTCATAAATCCAAAACATTATCTTTCAAGGTCTTTGCTCTAAATGTTTGTTGTTTTTTTGTAGGAATTAAATCGGAAAAAACAACGCAAAGTAGGGTATGGTACCCATTTTAGACATCTAGATGTTAAAATACTGACCTATTTTTCAAGAATAGCTCAAGTGTTGTTACATGAACAGCAATATTCAAGTTATGTCACAATGCAAGTTGGATTTAAGTCTGGATTTTGAGCAATTCTAAAATAAATCTGATCAATCAATCTAATGTGCAGAGAAAAGCACTCTCAAAACATAATGCTGCCACCACTATGTTTCACCATAGAGATTGTGTATTTAAGTGATGTGCAGAGCCCTGAGAGGCCAATCTTAAATTCTTTGTAAAAATATTTGGAAAGCATGATTTCCCTTACACTTCTCAACTATCAGCAATTTTGTGCTGGTCTAGCACATAAAACATCCCAAGAATGTCCATTGAAGTTTGTGGATTCAACATGAAAAAAATGTGTCAAAAAGTTAAAAAAGTTTCAATACTTTTGGAATTCATGACAGATGTTATTTCTGCTTCTTCTATGCAATTAGATCAAATCCATATAGTTTTCATGAGCTCCAAACACAATAATAAATAAAATAAATTGTAGCCTATCCAAAAATCACCAACTAATAACTCAGACATCCAATTAATAAACTATATTGGTGAACAGAAACCTCAGGTTAAAACCTTTTCCCATGGTGACGCCCCCATCAAAGTGTGTTGTTACCATGCAAGTGTCATCCAACAACAACAAAAAAGTCCTTAAGAGAAAAAGATATGAGGAGGGAGAGTGGGAGAAAGGCTGGGGGTGGCTTTTGTGTTTGTAACGGTCTGCATCCATCATGCTAATTGGAAATAAACAGCTTATTGTTTGTAGAGCCTTAAATCAACCTCTAATCAACTCTCGGCAACAAATGGTAAAGCTCTGCCAGTGAGGATATTTTCTCCAAAATTGGCTTTAAATGAGGAAGTTTGTGTGTATGTGTAATAGTGGGAGTGAGAATAATCCATCGCATGTGCCTGATAACCTTTTGCATTCACCGAAAATGGGGCTCATTCACATCACACCAGGGAGTAATTGGATAGCATTCATCACACGCATATATTTAAATACATACTAATATGATAACCCTTACGTTATGTACAAATGTTCTCTCAGGTAAGCAAAAACAACAAGAAAAATGTTGCAAATGTTATGTGTGCTTTTAATACAGAGAAGAGTATAATATGAAAGAATAAGTCAAAAATTCTGACTAAGTTAAATATTTGTTAACTTACACAACAAAAGAGGTATTGTGCAGCTCCTTTAAAACCTAGTCTTTGATCTGGGATATCCAAGTTCTCTTTGGGATGCTTAAAAAAATATGTCAATGCTAGAAAAAAAAGTATTTGTATTCTTATATTTGCTTATAGTTTTTAAAAAGATAAATGAATGGTTGAAAATCAGTTTTTAGTCATTTCAACATTTAATCATAATCTTTAGACTTCCAAGCCTTTTAAGACTACATAGCAACCCTGGTCATTGGATGTTACATGGTGTTTTTCCTCTAACAAATATATTACATTATGTTTAGGTATTATGTCCCAACAACGAATTTAACCATGATTTGCATGCTCCCCATTTATGGTGCCTAAACTATAAAGCACAAACAGCAAACCATTAAAGAACAACACAGGAGATAAAATAGCATGGCATTGCGCCAGGCAGCAGGGCTAAAATTGCTGCTTACAAGCAGATGGCACGTACAAAAGAGAACAGCAAAGAGCTATTCAGAACGGTTGATCTAATCATGATTAATACAGTTGGACAGGAAAGCGAGCATAAAGAAAGACTAAAAGATACCGCGGTTTTGTTTTAATAGGATCAATAGGCTGGGCATCAGTGAAGGGTCAGCAGCTGTGTCCATGGTGACCCATCACTCAGCCTGGCTGACTCACATCAGGAGTCCTCTGTCTGTTAAAAACCCTTAAGCTCTCCTTTCTCGTTATGCCCTCCATGTCAGCTTTTGTTGGCAGTTTGTGTTTATTAGGAGGTTATAATTTACCTTCTTTTTACATTTGGTCTTATTTCCTCTCCTCTCTCTAATTGCATTCCTTATGTCTCATCTCCGGTCCTTACACATGGTTTTCTTTTATTACCATCCACCTCCAAGCTGACAAAAAAACCTCTGCCTGAGTATTTTGTATACTGAATGCTTAAAAAAGGCACACATGGCAGTGTGCTGTTTGGAGGGAGCATATTCACAAGCTTTGGTCAATGTTATGTCACACAAAAGCATAACCATTTACTTTTTTGCCATTTACCAAAAATTAAATCTGCTGGGAAACCCGCTTGATAAACAAACATTAACTGATGAACCAAATACTTATTTTTTGTTAGCTTTGCAAAGTGATTGAAATCCCATGTCACCCTTAATTAGAAAGTGAATGACGTTACCAAACCATGCTGACAAAGTGTAACAACTGAAAGAGAGAACATATTAGAGTGAACCACTTAAAAGAATGCATAGAGTTGAACACCAAACAACCTGCAAAGAAGATGGATATGAATAATGTTGAAAAGGACTAAACAATATGAATGAAAAATAAGAAGGGCATAGAGATGAAATAGATGGATACATGAATGGGAAATGAAGGAACAAAAAATGTTAAGACACAAAAGAGGGTGATCTCTACTGTGGAAGAAAATGCAAGTAAGGCATCACTGGAGGCCTAAAAAAGAAAGAAAGAGGTATGTTTGATCTGAGAACAGGTTTTAAATCTAGAATATTATGTCACAACTGTTAAAAAAAAACAGGCGAAGGGAGGGAAGTAGAAGTCCCTTTCCCTTCATCTCCAATAATAGTCCTTCACTTGTGTATTGCGCCGTCTACACTAAAACTGCCAGCTTTCCCTCCCAAAACAAAGCCCCAGAAATATCCCTGCCAGCACATGGCTCATGTATTTACAGAGCTGCATGCAGGAATCTGTGTATGTGTGCGTGTTCTCGCTTCCACAGCTGTAGGGAGTGAGGAGTTCAGCATAAATAATTGAACATGGGGGGGGTGGTGCAGCTTTCCAAAAAGCAAATGCCAACTGCAAAGCTCATTTAATTTTATAAAAACTGGGAGCCAAGGTCTGGGTAAGAAAATCAAAGAGACTAAAAAAAACAGAGTAGCCCAAACACCCAATTAAAAGAAGCGGCCACAGCAGCTGCAGTTCACTTTCTGCCATGCTCATTGCTACAACAATGATGTTGCAACAACCACAGGGTCAAAGTTCAGGGGTCAGGTTTGAATGGTTAAGGTGAAGGTTGAGGTCAGGACCATTTCGAAGAGCTCAACAATAGACTGATACTGCATGACCTTGGCTAGATAAACACATGTTCATTATGACTGAGCTTAACAGAAGGGAAACCAAACCCAATGAATAAAGATAATTTCATTAGAGAGAGAGGGGAGTCACTCATATGTGCTCTACCATGGCTGGAAGATCTCTAGCTAGTCCTGGTAAATTAATGCATAAACATAAAAGAGGAAATGTCTCATTGCGTTGGTTTGTTCAAAGAAATTATCCATCTGTCATTTTTTGGGAGGAAACCTAGCCTTCGAAAGGAACGCAAGTTTTGAAGGAAACTGGGTTTGTTGAAAAAAAGGACATACAGAAGTTTTCATTAAACAAACTGATTTTTATATAAATTATTGTGTTTATTTAGTACTGGTAGGCCTAATGGTAATCATTTAGACAAAAATTTCCTCATACACATAATTTAAGGGAGTAGAAATTCCAATTTTATTTTTTAACTTTATAACTTTAATAAAACCTAAAACATTATTAATTTAATATTAGAAATTAACCACTTGCTAGGAGTATAGTTATCACAACATTCAAAAATTGGACTTTGTTGCGGAAGGCCTTAACTATCGCTTTAGACTGAGCTAAAACAAAATATTTTACCCTGAAGCCTTTATAAGAATCTGTGTATTTTAGATGCAAACCATTTCGTATAGAATAGTACTCTTTAATGTGAATGATCCTATTCTATCAGTCTAGAAATTAATAAGCTTCTGAAATAATACTTAATCCATTGTCAGTAATAACATATAAATAGGGTACATATATATCCTTCTAATCTATAGTTGTCTGTTCCTTAAAAGGATCTTATGTTGGTAAACTTGAGTCAGTTACACCCAGACATTTCTGTATAGTGTTTCATGGCTATCTAATGCAACATGGTTAACACTTTCCTAAATTTTCATTCTGGTGAGATGATAGATCAATAACGTCACAACCGGTGGAATTCTGTGAGCCGTCTAATGCTGATTGGGTACCCTGATCCATCTATCTATTTATCCAACCACGTAAATATACTTTTTATGGAGACTATAAATCTATCAAACTGTAGTAGATGGCATTGTTTTGTATGGTATGTTTTATTGATTTTATTTATTTACTATCTAATGTGAAGCAGAATAATGTTGTGCTTCTAATGCCAAACCGAATTATTACAGATAACACAGCTTATTCTAAAACCACTGGAACTGAAATGCTTCCCATAGCTTATGTCGTGTCATTTTTAACAATGCCACTGACAATACGGGAGTAAAATTGATGCACAGTCCAAAGGCTTATTGGCTCTCAAACTAAATTTCAAAGATTATGAAAGTGGTTGCAAAAAAAAAAGATATCACAATATTTAAAATAAATATATATATATTTTTTACTTTATCCTGACTTCTGTAGGGAATTTGTCCACATTTCTAATTTCCTGATCATTATGTTATTTTTAAAGCAGCACCAACCAGTGACTGATATATGCCCAGATATTTCACTTCATCTTGCCTTTATTGGTGGTCAGCTTCAAACTCATTAGTCCGTCAGACAGATAAGAGGCTTGCAACTGGAAAGCCACAGCACCACTGGGTTTTGTGGCTTATAAAAGCGATGTAATCAGGTTTTGGCAATAGAAATCTAAGGAGTTTAGTGAGAGAAAGGCACACTAATTTGTGGATTAGAATTGGACTGAGACTCATTTAGAATGAAATCTAACATCACAAAAGGGCTGTAATCTGAGCAGTGGCATGATATGACAGGATACAACAGGACTGAGACAGGCAAGAAAAGCCTTGACTTCATTCTGGGAAAAATATATAAAGCCAACTATGAATCTTTCCTGCCTCTATCGCTTCACCAAATCATTTCATTTTTTTGATATCTGTGAGTGAATCCAAATTTTGTTATATAGTTGTTGCTTTTCCTCTGCCAAAATGCCAATCTTTCAACCCTCTTTTTCTTTACAGTAATCCTCTTTATGTGACCCTGCTTTTGCTCTCAGATCTCTGTATCCACTCTAGTCAAATTCAACTTTTTAGATGACATCCTAATTAAAAGTCCCACTGGTTAGGCATCTGGATGTTGCTGCAAAAATTGTTTTTAAATTCTAGCAAAGGAAAAAGGATGCACGCATGTTTGCAAAGGTCTAGTCAGAGACGGCAGCCTCCTGCTAAATCCTTATTAAAGAACCTATTTACACTTGTTGCCAGATTGATCAAAGTTTCACAGTTGTGATCCACTGGCTTTTCATCTCAGCTGGTTTGAGGGGGACGTAGCTGTTTGCTTCATGTGAGTTAGTCTGTACAGGGGGAGGTTTTTAGTTGGCACAGTGTGGGGTGGTTGGCACAAACTGGGGTAAGACGCCATGATACAAAGGCTGGGAACTGGGAGACATTTAGGATCTGTCGGTAGAGCATATATTTGGTCTCCTGGCTGAGCTCTGATGGCTGAAGAAAAAAAAGCTATAATTGTCAAAGTCAACAGGTACTACAGAACAAGATCATAACAAACTGCAAAGTGGATAATATAAAAGGTTATAGAGGTAATTCTTAAACGGTCATACTCACCGTTTTATTAAGATGGTCAAACTTTAATCTGCTCAATTGTCTATAATTTGCAGCTTAATTCTTTTATACAGATTTCATGGAACCCATATTTTACTGTTTGTTTGGTTTCAAAAGTCTTTATGCAACAGACAGCACAGCTAGTACGTAGAAGTAAATTGGAGGAAAGAAATATTGCATATTTTGGCAGCTCAATTTGCCCCTTCATGACCAAAAGTTAATATTGAAACTCGTTTTTTTCAACTCTTCCAGAAGAGCTTTATTTTATCTTATTTTATAGATGTAAATCTTAGGTTTGTTCAGGATACATTTAACTACACCTTTATTTTTTAATATTTTACTTATTCATTCACTCATTCATTCATGTGTAGCAGATCACCAGTACTAGTTCAAATATTGTACCCATAATAGCACCACCCTTAGACATCTTACAACCGCCTAACTCTACTAACTCCAATTCTGGGCTATTTGGGTTGTCCTGTTACATTGCTCTCTCTTTAGTAAATCCTAACAGAAACAAATCAAAGTTACTAATTTGTTGACCAACAAAGAGAAAGGAGATATGCAAAACATACTGCAACAAAGAATTTAAGCATTGCTGGACGAGGAAAATAGGAAGAGTAGGGAAAAGAGCTTTTAGCAGGAGAAATGAGTAGAGATAAAAAGGATAACGAATGGTAAAAAAGGGTATGGATAGCTGGGATGTTATACAGACATTTTCTTTCAGTCTCTGTGCTTATTCATCAACCGGAAAGAAACCCTAACAACATGCACACACACACACACACACGCATGTACGCACTCAGACATAAAAACATAACTCACACAACCCTTCCCATTGTCTTTCCAGGCATTCATTTCCAGTAAAAGCTTTCTGTGAAAACTTCCCTCACTTCGTTTGATTCACCATACCTAAATGCAAGCGCAAGCTTGTTCAAACACACCCATAAACATATCCATGACATATGCAATAAGTCATTTTCACAACAGATGATTTATGGCTTGCTGCCTTCACTGCATCTACTTTACATTGTGCCATAACAAAAACCTTTAGCCTTAGATAGCACTCTTGGAGCTGATGTTTTGTAGGTTCGAATTTCTCAGATTGGAGTTCAAATAGATCTTTCCCGGCAGCACATGTGATAAAAGTACCTATACTCACCAAGAAAAACGTTAATCACTAAGAAAATACAACAGCCATTACAGTTCTCATTAAAATAAACGTGCAATGCTCCAAGTCCTGTAATTGATTTAGAATATGAAAATGTAGCAGCAGAAGCAAAATCTTGCACCAAGTCATTTTACCCCACAGCGGGAAAAAGAAAAACAAAATCTACCCCATCTCTCCATCAGTGCCTATTCACTGTCCCATTGGCATGCAAATTTGCCACTCTCTGCCATCAATCATTCCCTTTTCCAGTACTAAAGGGAGCTCATTGGTGAAATTCTGTGCTGCAGTGCTCGTTAGAAAAACTTAAAGAGTGTTACTTTTTAACGGATGGCCTTTCAAGCTTAAAGGTTCACCTGAGAAGCAACTAAGTAAGAAGGATGAAGCAATAAACAGACAGGTATGGGAAGAGAGAGGGTGACTGGCTACTTGTTTCTGCATGTGTGTGTGGAAGGAATTCAGTGCAATATGTATGCAAATACATTATTTTACTAAAATTAGCAGTAAGTGACTTGCATTTGCTGTTGCAGAACCACCACACTTGCAACATGAATATCAATCGTATGCATTGAATCTAACTTTAAAAATATGCATGCCATAGCCAAATTACATCCATTCATGTCCCTTTACAGTCCTCACTGAATCCCATAATAGTAGCACACAGTTGCCTAGCAACAGAGAATGACAATAGCAGTGGTCCAGATTTGTTATTACTGTAGAGAAAACTCGAAAGGAAGCATGCTTCCTCTTGCAGAAATCAGACATTTATTAACAGGGGTCCTGGGAAAACATCAAGCTGCTGTGAAACTGATTCTCTGTTTTCAGTTGTAATGTAGACAGATTATTTTTCTACTGCGGTGCCACTATGAATCCCCTTTGATGAGTTGCTGTTCAGAGCTGGCTCACGTTTCTGTTGACAATACACACTCAGCTACAAGAGAAAATATGCAATCGACATGAGGGTGAGAAAAAAAAGAAGCTGATTGCGGTTTGAGAGTATGAGGGAGCAGGGGAGGACTTTAACCATCAAACAGAAATTTTCTTAGAAAACAGTTAAACAACAAATTTAATCGTAAAGCATATAAACCCAACAAACTAACAGGTCAAAAAAAACAATTCACTATATAAAACCAAATACAATAATGATTGTATTTGTAAGATGACAAAATGTGATAAAGTTAAAGGGGTATCCAAACCTTTGGAAACAAAGTAAATAAGTTGTACATTGTTGAAAATAAATAAAGCTCCAAAGATTTATGACAGAGGCCAAACTGATCACAAACCAACTGGGTTAGAGCTTTAGGGAAGAAGCAAGGCTTCAGTTGAATATTGTAATATGTACCTATGACTTTTCGTCAGAGGAGGACAAGTGGGGAACACATGGCAGAGTGATTGATGCCAAACAATTAACAAGGTAGGCAGCAAAGACTGTCCAAAATGCACCTAACACACATGAAGACCGTTTTACTTAATAGGTGTGATTTTTATCCTGGCTTTAGTATGATAGATCTAGATGAAACAGTTAGTTGTACATACAACAGTGCTTCTCAAATAGTGCCCCCCGGGGAAACATAAGAGCTAAGCCCAAAAACTCTGACATGTCATGTATTTCAGTGGAGTCTGGGACAGAGTAAGGAAATAAAATGAACAAAAGGTCCTGCACATTAGGGAAGTGAGCACGAGGAATTACTGTTTCCAGGTCTCTTTATGAGACATGATTTAGTGCGGAGTTGAACTAAAGCATTTTTAAAGGGAGATTTTCTTTTATAAAATGTGAGAAACAGGAGATTTTTGTTTTGCACATAATGTTTTAATTCTTTAAAAATGACGGGGAAATGCTTGAACCCCAGTACAGTTATATTTGAGAAAATATTTGTGGATAACAGAAAACGTTGGTCTCTTTGGCTATGGAGTTTGTAAATTGTTTTCATTTAATACATAATTACACACTTTTTGGTTAGTAAACATGGTCAGAATGGAAAAAGTGGAATTCAGAAGAATTTCAATTGAAAAAGAATAGGCAAAATATTGCAAGGGATTTAATTATAATGATAAGTAATTTATATATTTTTGGAAAAGAAATAAGCTGATGAAGCTGACAAGTAATCGATGTTTACAGTTTATAGAAAACCAGTCAGTAACGGGTATGGCCACCATTTGCCCTACAAAGTGCAACACATCTCCGTCGCATACAGTTGATCAGGTTGTTGCTTGTGGCCTGTGGAATGTTGGTCCATTCCTCTTCAATGGCTGTGCAAAGTTGCTGAATTTTAGCAGGAACTGGAAAACGCTGTCGTATACGCAGATCCAGAGAATCCCAAACATGCTCAATGGGTGCCATGCAAGAACTGGGATGTTTTCAGCTTCCAGGAATTGTGTACAGATTATTGCAACATGGGGCCATACATTATCATGCTGCAACATGAGGTGATGGTAGTGGATGAATGGCACAACAATGGGCCTCAGGATCACGGTATCTCAGCATTCAAAATGCCATCAATAAAATGCACCTGTTTTGGATGTCCATAAAATACTCCTGCCCATACCATAACTCAACCACCACCATGGGCCACTTGATCCACAACGTTGATGTCAGCAAACCAGTTGTGTCTGTCATCTGCCCTGAACAGTGAAAACCAGGATTAAATCCATGAACTAGGGTTGTGCCGATGGACAATATCATCGACAATATCAAACATAGGCTAACCAATACATATGTATTGCACAGTGGGAAATATTTGTATATTTATGTATTTATTTTGCATGGTTTGTTTGTGTGGATTTGGTGTGTTTTGTTTTCATTTGTTTTCTCTCTGTGAAGCTCCAAGAGAAAAACTGGAACTTATCTGAATGAGTCAGGAGGAGGAGTGCAGCAATCAGCTGCTTGGTTACAGGTGTGCAAAAACTTGTTAGGCTGCACATAAAACAAGCTGAGGCAGGTCAGCAAGGACGGAACCCACTGGCCGGAACACCACATGCGATGACTGGCTGCACACGTCTCCAGCAAAACTGCGAGCGGCAGACAGGCAGCGTGAGGCAGAGGAGTTCGTGTAGTAGGTGGATCCTGATTCAAAGACCGCCTTCCTTATGGGTGACTGAGGACAAAATCCAGACGTTAAGTTTTATTTCTTTTTTTTTACTTTTTGGCATCAGCGACTGGTCCACCACGAAAATAAATTGTTGTGCTTTACAGCTCGGTTCATCAGTCTGTTTTTTTCCCCTTTCATGCAACCAAGTGCTACGTATTGAAAAGCCCGGGTGAGTACAGTGGGTCCCATTTAGAAGTGGCCACTTTATTCACGCTTTCAGTTAATAGTAAAATAACAAAAGTACAGGGTGGTGGGCGGGGGGGGTAACAGACTTACCACGTAAAGTAAATGTAAGTAACAGCACGATATTATTGAAACTTTTCTTATTATTATTATTCTTCTTATTCTTATTACTACTACTATTATGTGTGCCTGCATAATAAGCAGGCTATATTATTTTCTCAGACATTTGCTCAAATATAATATTACTTTACTACTACTATTATCACTATATTATTATCATCATTATTATACAACATATAAAGTAGCAATAAAAACTGATTGGCACAGCTAAAATAAAAAATAGGCAATACAAGCTGGCATAGTATGGCATCAACGGGCTTTCTGTGGCAGTAAATCTCTTATTTTCAGTTCATGACACGTTCATAGTGCAGTGGTGGCTACACAAATAAACAGCAAATAATTCTCCCTTATAAACAAAGAAAACACACTCTTACGAATCAGTTTTTTTTCACTAATTGAACGCTTGAAGGGAGGACTGAATTACCAAAATGGCGCTCTGCTTCTCGTCTATGACGGCTCCGACAGCCTAGTTTAACAACAACGCCGCCGTGGACTTTCCGCATTGTCCATTTATCTAGACCTGAGTCGTGAGCGGGCGGAAGGATATTAGTTCAGTGCGACCGGCCATAAAAGGACTGGGCGGAGCAGCGGACTTTGAAAGCTACCCCAGTTCACATAGCATTCTGGCGGAGAATAGAGCCGTGTCACAGTGGGACTCAAGCTGAAGTATGAAAGGGAAACTATGATGGGCGCGCAAACGTCGTGCACCGCATTGCGCGGAACCACATCCTGGTCATAAATTAGTAACCGGCTGGACTGCATTGAGTAGTCGGCTATATAGCAGGCAGCCGGCGCTTGTGGAAAGGCTGCCATCGCGATGTCTTACTGTAAACATTGTCAACTGCCAATTTGGGGGACATCTCCCAACCCTACCATGAACAGAACGCCTCTCCAACGTGGCAGATGTAATCGAATGTTAGCATTTGCCCACTAAAGTCAGTTAGGACGACAAACAGCAGTGAGGTCCTGACCCTGATAAGGGCGACGAGCATGCAGATGAGCTTCCCTAAGATGGTTTATGATAGTTTGTGCAGAAATAATTTTTTTTATGCAAACCAATTGTTGCAGTAGCTAGCCAGGTGGCTGGTTTTAGATGATCATGGAGGTGAACATGCTGGATGTCGAGGTCCCAGGCTTGTGTGGTTACACGTGGTCTGTGGTTGTGAGGCTGTTTGGATGTACTGCCAAATTCTCTGAAATGCCTTTGGAGTTGGCTTATGGTAGAGAAATTAACATTAATTTCATGGACAAAAGCTCTAGTAGACATTCCTGAAGTCAGTATGGCAATTGTTTGCTTCCTCAAAAGTTGCGACAACTGTAGCATAGTACTGTGTGATCAAACTGCCCATTTCAGAGTGGCCTTTTATTGTGGCCAGCGTAAGGCACACCTGTGCAATATTCATGCCGTCTAATCGGCACCTTGATATGCCACACCTGTTGAGGTGAGATGAATTATCTCGGCAAAGGAAAAGTAGTCACTAACACAGATTTAGACAGATTTGTGGATGTTATTTGAGAGTAAAGGGTCTTTTGTGTATATAGAAAATGTTTCAGATCTTTGATCTCTGCAAATGAAAAATGGGAGCAAAAATAAAAGTGTTGCGTTTATATTTTTGCTCAGTTCTATGTGGACACTAGTCTGACATTTGCCAGTTGCTAATTGAATCTATTACATAAATTGAAGCAGGACATTAAAAAAGCATTAAGCTACATAATACGCTCAAACGCTCAAAAAATTTGGATGCAGATCAGAAAATTTTTTGATCTTCCAAAGACATCAGTGCACGCCCCTATATGGCATAACCATGCCTTTCCTCCCTCAAGTACAGATGCAGCTTTCAAAGAGTGGAGGAGGAAAGGAATGGAGTCCATAAAAGATGTCTATGTTAATAAACACTTGAGTTCATTTGAACTATTACAAAAAAAATATGACCTGCCCAAATCTGACTTCTTTAGGTACTTGCAGTTACGTCATTATATAAGACAAAACATTTCATCATAGGACATCTTGCCGGAAGAGAGTGCTATTTTCAAGCTCTTACTTGGCCCACCAGAAGCGCAAGGTTTGATTTCAAAATTGGTTTGTACTTTCTCTAACAAACTTCCACAACCTGCTGTCAAATTTAAACAAATGTGGGAGGCCGATCTTAACATCACAATTCAAGACGAAATATGGAAACAAGCTCTAAGTGACATTCACCATTGCTCAGTTAACGCTAGGTTACAACTGATTCAATTCAAGGTCATACACAGGTTACACTATTCAAAGGTTAAACTGCATAAAATCTTCCCCCAAACTTCTTCCCTATGTGAAAGGTGCAAGATGTCAAACAGCACACTTGCACACCAATTTTGGCTATGTCCTGAGATTCAGAACTTTTGGTGTGCAATTTTCAGATGGTACTCCCATGCACTTAAAGTAAACCTGGACCCTGATCCTGAAACCGCTTTATTTGGTATCTCTAACACCTTGGAGAACATGGGTCGAAATGTTACTACAGTGGTAGCTTATGGTATGGTCATAGCAAAGAGATGCATTTTGAAAATGTGGATATCTGATTCACCTCCTAAATTTGAAGCCTGGCTGAGGGAGCTGGTAGGAATTCTTCACATTGAAAAACTGAGATACGAGATATCCGGCAACTTACAGAAATTCTCTGGTGTATGGATACCTATCCTGGAGCACTTGGAACTGTAGTTGGCCCCCTTAAATAGTATCTATTCTGACATATTTGATGCATTCAAGTGGACATTAACTCTGATGTTTTATTAAGCCTCTTTGTGTAAACTGTTCAGATATGTTATGGTTTGTGTCAAGTCTTTTAATTTATTTTCTTTAAGCTTGTTTGTTTATCTTTTTCTAAATATTTTTTATTTTATTTTGTATTATTATTTTTTATCATATTATTGTATTATGTAATGAGTACCTACCCTGATACAGACCTATCTGATGCACACAAGTGGATATTTATAATGACATACTCGAGTGGACATTCAATTTGGTCACTACATTAAGTCTCTCTGCGTGTACGGTACTGCATTGCGACACGTCATTGTTTGTGTCAAGTTTCTATTTTTTTTATTTTATTTTTTTTTTGTTTTTTTTATTATATGTTTATGTATGTTTTCCTTTACTTTCTTTACTAAAATTGACAATAAAAATATATATAAAAAAAAAAAAGCATTAAGCTCTTGGAGAGGTCTGGCAGAAAAACCCTTTTTAGGCATATATCACCTCCAAACACACCACTGCGCTATTGTATTCTATCTATTACTTTATTTTATAGGAAAGAGTGTTCAGTATCAGGCACTGGTCGCCACAACATTTATAGCTTAGGCTAATTTGCTACGTCTGTACTCAGTTGGGCTTATAGTTACATAAAAACAAAAATTTTTACAAGGTTAAAATGCAATTATAAAGCAGTGTAAAAACACAACACTACCGTACAGTACAAAGAATACAAAACAAAAGCACAATCAAATTAATTTAAAAATGGTGCCAATCATCTGTGACTACTTAGCTGGTTCTTATTTATAAAGATCTTCAGTTTCGATCTAGAATGATACCAATCAGGGTTCTTTTTTTATTGTACAGGTTGGAAGCTCAACATGCTAACTAACCCTTATGCAGAAAAGGCTGTGTAGGAAAAGTGAAAAAAGCTACCTTGCATTTTTCACTGGATGATCCATGCTTTACTGAAGTAGTAGATCTAAGGGGAACCTAAGTGAATACCAATGAACCCATGTAAAATATGCTTTGAGGTTTAAAAGCTATGACATTTGTCAAAGCTAATCAGAAATCTTTTTCTTCAACAGGCCTCCTACTCAATTTTAAGTTATTACTGTTCGTCAAAGATTGGGTAAGAAAAAAAGATTACTCTGGTGCATTCCCATTTACGGTGAGACATGATTTATCAAGCAATGCAGCAACAGACTTTATGTACCAAGACAGTGGTGTTCAAAACAGATGCAATGTCCCAACCAGCTACATATAAACCAACATTGACTCAACTTCCCCAAATCTTGTTCTAATTAAGCCTCTATGAGTTATGATGGAACTATTCCAATCCCTGAGTCTTACCTTTGCAACTTGCAGGATTGCTTCTAATCCAATAAAACAGCAGCAATTGTCTAATTAAATATATATTTTAAGAATTTAAATGGTTTTGTTGATCTTGAACAAACATACCTATGTTAAGTTTATTTTAATCAGCAACAATAAGAAAGGGTTTGTACAAAAACACATTTGTCTGAACTTCCTACACAATAAGTGAAATAGTACCCAGAGGTGTAATTTTGCTGATTATGCCATTTATCATTGCTTTGCACAAACATGTATGGAATTAAAAAGGCAACTTAAATAGGATATGGTAAACATCCTCCACTAGATGAGAATATAGTAGAATACAGTTGGCACACTCCATTCTAAGGAGAAAATGCCTTATCTTCTCAACTGATGAGTAATTTCACTCTTCATCCATAAATCAATTATGCATAATCCCTTGATACAGAGAATTAGTGGCCATTTAGTACGAGAAAGTGTGAGTGTGGTAAGTGCATGCAGGCAAACATCCCAGTGTTTATGTAGCAGCAGTTAGTTATGATTTCCGACTCAGGACTCTTGAGTAAATCTAGCTTGGAGTCTCCTTTTATAAAGGTGCAAAACACAAAAACGTAATATCAAGTAGCTAAAGAATGTTAAAAAAAACAAGCTTAGCTGATAAATATATTTATGTAAAGCTTAGAAGTTTAGAAGGGACTTCACTAAAGGGCTATTTCACCGTTTTTTTTGTGTTACTTCTAGGCAGCATGTGATTACCTTTAGTTTTCGATCTAAAATGTTTAGACTGATCAAACTTGATCTTGTTAATTGTACAATGAATCAAGATGCTTTGAAAATACAGAATTAAATTGCTATTCTATATGTGAAAACACTGGTCATTTATGAGCATGAAAACCACCTAAGAATTAGAGCAGCATAAATCATGATAAACTGTAATCTTCCAATATTTCAGTTAGCAAAAGAAAGTAATCGCTAACTACGGCTCTACTGTTGTGGATTCTAGAAAAGAAAGCAACAGTGGTCATGTGCAAAGTGGGCCTCTATTACATCACTTCTAATAATCTGCAGATATCCAGTCCACGTTAACACTACTTAAAAGGGAGTTTTTAAAAACAGATTTTTTTTAAACCAAAAACAAAGGTTTTAGGGAGAAATGAATAAAGCATAAACTCTACAATTGTAAAAAAATCATGTCAGTGTGAACAGGGCCACAGTCCCCCCCGCCAACATCCTGCACCAATCTCACCTCATCTCATTCTTTTGAACCTAATGTTGTACAGTGCCTTGTCTCATGACCTGATGACCATTTGAACTAAACCACAAGACAAAAAGGACCATCACTAAAAACATAGGAAATACAGTTGCAGACAAGAAACCTTTCACTCCTCCACCCAATTTGGCTGTTTTTCAAATATTTCACCACCTTGTGAAGCATAAAAATTAGAGTGAACCTAAATCAGCAGCAGCTATCAATAAGAACATTAGCAACCGCCAGTTGAGTTGGTGAAGTAAACGCAATTTAACCTAAACCACATAAGCAGTTTTGAAATGTTAAAGTATCTTTTCCAAGAATCAGCTATAACAGAGCAGCCCATCAATGTGGGCAGATCTATGAGGCAAAACAACAGAAGCGACTCCTTCTCTAAACCCTGGAATCTATTGCCACCTTCCTGCTGTCTGGCATCCATCTACATACAAGAAAGCATGGCTGACATTTCTATTTCGGAACGTGTCTCCCTAGGTGTGTCTTCATCAGCCAAGTCCATTGCCCACGCCGTGTGATAAAGGGTGCCTGCCAACAACACACAGCTACATCTGTAGTGTGCTAAGCTGGCTGGGAATTACAGCCTAAACTGTAGAGCATTGTATCACAACATAAGGTACTTGTGAACATAAATTAAGCCAAAACAGTGTTTTCCTTTAAAAGCACATTTGTCCAAATGATACAGTCCAATCAAACAAGGATGCATGTTGTTGTTGCCGTTTAGTTTTATAAAATATAATTGATTCTTATTGCATTTATTGTAAAGAACAACGACAGGGTTTAAACAAAGTTCAATGTCCCTCAGTTGCACAAGTTAGGAGCTAAAATATATAGCCAACGGGGTTTTTACCTTTATAGGAGTTGCAGCACTCTTTACGAGGTTGCAAAGCTCATTGCTGTGAACTTTAGCTTACAGTTAAGCTGCTACTGGGAACGACAGCCAAGCAATGACGGTGGTCGCAGAAGGAGAGGAGGACAGTGGTTTAGTTAGTTTGCCAGTTGTAGGAGCAAGCAGCTGAGACTAAAGGGCAATAATCGTCTAACGAGAAGCGATCTGGAGAGCCAAACCAGATGGAACAACCACGTGTCTGCTTGGCTCTCTCATGGCTTTGTTAGCCAAACAGAGACAAATTCCCCAAAAAATAAAGATTAAATGATGGCTGAGATTTAAAAAATGGATTAAGCGATTCTGTCTCAACATCTGTTTGTCTTAATTATATTTCATTTCACTATTTGTTTTATTACCTATTAAATGCATCTGCCTTTTTTCCTGTTTTCATTGCTTCCCTACATTCTTACTTTTACCCAAATGCTTTCTCTAATTGATATTCTGCCCATTTAGTGACTCAGGGTTTTTTCCCTTTCTCTGTACTAATGGCTCAACTTTAATGAGAGAAGGGAGTTTGATTAGATGTGGGGAGCAAAGTCTTACTCTCCAGGGAAGAGTGTAGTAGATTAGATGGTGCAGTGGGTTTTAGTCAACAATATGTATAGACAGAGAATACAAGAATTGGTGTTGGGGGAGTGTGCACCTCACTGTCCTTGGAAGTCAAATTTCCCAGGGTGCTCTAGTGTCAGGAATCAAGGACATGGAACAAAAAAAGGATAAAAATATCCATGATGCTGGTTTTTGGGAGGATTTGTGCAGATACTGTTAACACAAGGACATAGTAACACACCCTTGTACACCAGCATACACAGCTCTAGTATGTGGGGTTGCATAATTACACTGGTGGCTAATCTAACACTGCATTCAAAATATTTACTCATGACTACAATACAGTCCTCTCTTTATTTTGTAACTCACAGTACAAATGTGTATACTGTTAATATTTGACAAATGTGTAGCCGTTCCCGTACATATTATCCAAATAACCTTACTAATCAATTAACCTATCTTGAGGAGGAGAAATAAATTTAAACATTACAGCACATGCAGCAAACGAGTGAAAAATTCTAACTCTATAAATCTTTGACTTTGGAAGTAAGCATTGAGTGATTTGATGCTGACTGAAGCCATCCTGACAGACAATGTTGTGACAAATAGGAGAAAAAACATGTTGTTCCACAGCCTTCACACCACTCCCCCCTAGAGAACACAAGTGGATCATTTCCAATTTGCTTTGATACATTTCAGAGGAAATAGTACTCCCAATACTCTAATAAAATCCACATACATACTCATCTGATAGCATGCATATCAAGTGCAGGATTGCAGAGGAGTCTGTGAGCCCAGAAAGTGATGCACTTAAACGAAATCTGAGAAAATATTCTCTGCAGACTCCTTAAAGATACACAATACAGCCATGGTTACATACAAATACAATTAGTGGTACTCAGGTTGCCTTTTGTGAAACTCAGAAGAAATTTTGGTTTTATAGAAGCAGTGACGGACCACTAAAAAGTACCACTCACAAATGCGCACACATTTATACACAGATCGGTAGACAACTAGGGGTTGTGATAGGCAGAAGTTGGAATTGAACCTACAACCTTCCATTTACAAGCCAACTACTCTATCCACCAAGCCACAGTCGCCGTACTGTACACTGTACTATTGGTGTTAAAGATGTAGTAAGACAAAACTGTCAGATATGGAAATTAACAGCTTTATTCTGCAACTATTATTACTTTTTAAACATGCAACAGTTAGTGGTATTCCGATTTGATGTGGATATTTTTTATAATCAGTGTATTGTTACTCAAGAACATTTAAAACTTTTAAAATAGCTTTCTGTAAAATAAAGAAATTAGTATGATTTCTAATTTTTTTTAACATTTCTTTCAGATTCCCTTAAAAAGGTGCGATTTTGACTGCAGGTTGGCAATTACTATTCTGTTCAGGCAGCACAGGAAGAAAAAAAAACGTAAGCCTTTGGGAGGGATGGTGTAGCTGAGATAAAAATCCACTTACGGTCTGTGCTGAGGATGGAAAAAGAAAGGGCCAAGTAGAGGAAGTAGAAGGAAAAAAGGAAAGAGTCAGAATAGGTGTGCAAGATTACATATGTTAATTTCTTTTTTAGTTTATGTGCTTCTGCCATCTTTATCTCTCTCTCACCATTCCTCTCAGTGTCTGCTCCTCCTTGCATCTCATTTATTTGCTCTCAGTTTTTTCTCTCTACTTTCCGCTACTTCACATTGAATGCATAAGGTAGCTTTGGTACCTGAGGTGCACTTCTGCGGCTTGATTTCAAAAAGGCCGACCCAGGGACCCTTTTAAAGATGTTTACATAGGCCTATGCTTAATAGTGCAGCAACCTAAAATTGCAACTCATTAACTCTACTGCACCAGCATTAGAGTTTCCAAGTGAATGTGTGCATTTGAGACAAGTAGGAGGAGAAGCTGCGAAATATAAGAACGTGTAAATAAACCCAGACAAACAAGCAGGTGCTGTGAGAGGAAGCTAATGTTTACAAGTGACTTAATACATATGGTGTCTAATACAAGCCTCAGAATACACCTGCAGACATGCAAACTCAGAAAAACCTCTAATTTGTGCATGATTCTCATTGACACATGTTCTTCACTGCAGTTTTCATGGTGTGTGGTGAACAGGAAGGAAATAATACAAAACAATTCCCTTGGAAGAACTTGCATATGCAGTCTCAGAGGTATCTGTTATGCTAAGCTATGAAGTGCAGCTTTGCCCAGCCTGGCTGGTTGCTGGTATTTACTGCAGGGAGGAGAGAGAATGACCCAGTTGTGAGACAAACTATCCAATAAAGAGAGAGAAAGCAATGGAAGGAAGGAGGACAGGTACAGGAATATGAAAAGGTGGATGAGGACTCTGGATATCCCAAGTGCCCAACAGTGTGCAGTGATTGGTTACAGGCATGCAGTGAAGGAACTGGGGAGAAAAGGGGAGGGCTGCAGAGGGCTCACCTGCAGTAGATGATCTTTTTCAGCTGCAGAAACGGAGCCATTAATCACTTTGTGAAGAGCCAAGGACATACAGAAAAAATGTTTGAAGCAAGACAAAGGTGTGAGAGGGCATCTAATCATCAATAAATCCAAAGAATGTTATTGGTACGGTGGAAATATGCAAACTACTTATAATAAACTAACCAAGGAATTACTGAATCAGCCACACAAACAATTTTTAGATTAGTGATTATAACTCAGATTATTTAAAATGCAAGGTAAACAGAAAATTCAACCTATGTATCATGACCATTATTGTTTTTCACCTACTAAACCAGATAAATATATAATAGGAGGTACCTAATGCTATTTTTTTCCAGTATATATTCTTTGCACAGTTTAAAGGTTCATCTTGTGTATAGTTATATAAATTTGTCTTATGCCCAGGACTGATGGGAAATTGCTGTCGGGACTGGCAGGATTACAGCCATCCATCTGAGCTACACATTAATATAGTATGCGATGCCAGACAATGCTTTCAGTTTTTTTCCACCCAGTCCACAAATGAACTACCACTATGCAATGATGTGGCACTAAAGCAAATACCAGTGCATGAAACAGAACAATTACTGATTTGTTTCAATTTTGCAATGATGCAGCTACTGTACTCTTATATTTAACCCTCCAGCTTCAATCAACATAAACCATCATGAAAATGTGTCAATTGCTCAAAGCCTTATTTTATAATAGTCTCATAAAAACACAATTTTTCCAACATTCAAAGGTTCCATTTGTAGGAAAAAGCACTAGGCAGCAACTCATTAGCTATTGTTGACATTAGTCAAGATATTTTCATCAGAAGTGTGTGTTTTGGTGTATGATTAAAGAGAGCAAATTGAAAGAACTGAAAGACAACTTAGATCAAATTAAATACAAAAGCCAACTCAAAAATTATGGCCTCTGAACAGAAAGTACATTTTTGGTTCCATGGACTATGAGATGGTTTTTCAATGGACAGTAGATGAAGACAAGATTGGGATTCAAAAATGTATTTACAACATTGGACTAACTGGTGAGGATGCTGCTTCCCTCCCAAAAGATGTTTGATCTACTAATCAACAAAAAAAAAAAAAAAAAAGACAGTACTTCGCCAATATCTCCCGGATAACAAAAAATATACTTTATTGTATACTTTTGATACATATGAAATGACAAATTACTTGTTGGATTATCTTGATATTGTTAATAAAACAAGAAAAATGTTAGGACTGTCAGTTTGTGAAGGTTGTCAGACAGTCATAAATGCTTGAAACACTATCAGAAAATTGACTTACTCTTACCAATGACGCATAATTGAATACAAACTGGTTAAATAACATTATAAAAGAAGCAGTTTTCTGGAAGTTTAAAGGGGTCCTCACCTGAAATTAAAAATTTTTCCATGTGAAAACATGTATAATATGGTTTTCTAATGATTTCACACTGGGCAGTAAGCCAATATTCAAAAGTGCAGCATTTGTTTACCATTGGCTTCTCTAACCACCCCAAGTGCACTTCACGTGCATGTGCCCTCAAAAACGAGGTTTTAATTTATGTGCCGGTGTTACGTCAAAATGGCAGGACTTTACCATTTATGAACATAGCAGGCAAATGCTGCTGGAGCTCGCCCCGCCCCTCACATTCAGCCGAGCCCCGCCGCCATTACTGAATAAGACTACATCGCTGTTATTGTAATAATCGACTTTATAAGAAGGCAAACCTATTTAACAACAAGCGTTTTATCACGTTATTGATCAAATAGTTGCCTTTACCATTCCGATTCCGATACATCTTGCTGTAGACATCCTTCCATCTGTTCGACATCTTCACTTTCCAGCTCTGGTTCGGAGTCGGGCTCGTTCATAAACGGTTGGATTCCGTAGGTCGCGGAGGTCGAGTTCATTCATAACGTGAGCCGCGTTGTTTTTTTGGAGAGTGTTGCAGTGGAGTGTCATCCCCCCTCCTTCCTACGACCAATCAACGCAATCCTCATTTGCATTATTATAATGAACATCCGGGAACGCCAAAATACCGTGTGCACTCTCGCGAGACAATACGTGTTTTACTGAATGGGTCAGAAAAGCACCTTTAAAAAAAATCTTTTGACTAGAATTTATTTTAAAGGTGTGAAAGACTATGATAGGGAGTAGTTCTTCACTTTAGTAACAGGTGAAGTCTCCTTTTACATTTTACCAACACCTATTTTACGAACATAAGGGGTCAGATCAAAGCTTGAAGACCTCTTTTCAAGGCCAACCAAAAAGAAAAGCTTGAAAACAGCACTCATTCTGTCTGATTTTCTTACTGATCAAAAACTTTAATATTTCTGAGGTGAGATAACAAAAGAAGAAATAATACAGGGGAATTAATTCTTCAGGTTCTAGTCATTCTAATTCAACTTCTTCTGTTTCAGGTTCCTAGGAGTAGGGCATGTGGGTAATCCAATTTGATGAGTTACAACTTCTCAAAGACAATTCTATTTCTTTACACAAACTATCCACTGAATAGGGATTTAAAATGCCTGTCCTTAACCAAAGCACAGGCATAATATTCTGTGGCAGCTCTGATTTATGTCCCCAAACCTTGACTCATGCTTCTCAGCATCTAACCTCATCTTAACCCTGACCCAGCAGCAACACACAAGAGTCAGCTGAAGTTCAAACTGCCAGGGCACACAAGAATCAGACCAAGGTTTGCCATTTTGACTCTCACTTGTCGGCTGGCTCAAGCCTTTTAAATCCACATACACATTGCCATGAATAGCCACTCAAATCACTCACAGCTCAATATACTGCTTCATAGTGGTTGGCCTCTCAGTAGGTGCAGACCTGTGTGAATGAAATGAACAAAAAAAATCCATTTCACCACTTTCACTTTACCCTTTTTGACTTTCTTCTCCCTGCAGCTTACTTACTTTATTTTTGCTTGGTAATTTTGCCCTCTACACTCCTCCTTTCAGTACTGCACTTTTCTCTCTACGGCTTTTCACCTGCTCTTGTCCCATTTCAGAAATAAAATCTTAGTATGAGCTTTGAAACTAATTTCTGAAAACCATGTGCAAGAACAATAACTCATGATAGCAATACAACAATGGCATCTTTATATATACATACTGACCAGTTGTATTTGTGTACAACATTTTACTTCAACATGTAGAATTTGACAACCAAGACGTAGAAGCTGTACAACTCATTTCAATGAAGGTTGAACATATAACTGAGTATGTGAAAAATAAACCTCTTGAATCTTGAAATCAATCTCAATTTTTTTTTTCTCTTTATCTCACCCAAAACATACATATTTTAATTTAATCTCTGATAATACAGCTGACATTGGACTAGTTTCTCTCAATGTAGAGACAATTTACAGGAAAGAAGCTACACAACTGAACCTCAGCCAAAGAAAAGAACTATGGTATTTAATAGGGATGTAAGAAAATATCGATACACTGATATATCGCGATATTTTATTTCTCGATATTGTATCGATATTCAAAACAAAAATATAATTTTTTTAAAGGATTTGAATGGAACCTTTAATGATGACAGTAATCTTTGAAGTAAAATTAAAAGTATAACTGGTAGTTTGTGGCTGTTTTCACTTTCTTTATTCCAGTGGATCAACTAGATCTAGTAATAAAACTGAATGTGTTAAAGTACTAAACAGGTTGGAGTGTTTAGAATGCTGTGACAGTTTTCCTGCTGTTAAATTGAGTTTTAAAAATTACAAAATATAGTCTTACTCATAGTATCGCGATATATCGAGATATATCATATCGTCTCCCATGTATCGCGATACATATCGTATCACCAGATTTTTGCCAATACACATCCCTAGTATTTAGTAGGAAGCAGCAGCGGAGCTTCCATCCAATGTTGATTAGTGATTCCTTGGTGAAATTAGTGGTAACTTAAAATGTCTGGGGGTCACCATCTCACAGGACATGTCTTAGAAATTGCACATCTCTGCAATTGTGGAAAGTGGCTACACAGTTCCCTTTTCTCTTCCACTGAGAACATTCTGTCCGGCAGCTGTCCAATCAAGAAGGGAAACTACAAAAGGCAGGACTTCTTTTGCCTTAGATGAAGTCTGAGAGCTGTATTGTCTGAGAACCAAGACCGAGAACCAAGACTGAGAAGATGAAGAGTAGTTATCACGTTTGTAAATATACATTTTCTGATCTTTTTGCTATTGGTTGCAGGCATAAAACATTTTACTGTATGCTGTTTTATGTAGTCCTGTGCATATGACATATCCCGCTTATCTTTTATCCTGAAAATTTTATTATATGTCCTGTTTCTATTGGTTGTGGCTCTGATCCCTATTTGTGCAAAGTGACTCTTAAAATGTGAACAATTATGACATAATTTGTGTTAGAATACTCGGTTCTTGATCTGTGCGGTGGTTTTTATGTCTCTTGTCATTCCAAATGTTGTCCACTGGAGGGTGCAGCAGAGGCACTGGTGCACAGTCCTAGTGGGTGGGTATCTGCAGCATAGAGTCTGCGCACCTGCAAATCATTATCATCAACTGGAGGATAAAGGGAACTGGCAGCCAATCACTCAATACCCGAGTGTTAACCTAAATCTGGTGCACCACATAACTCAGTTAATGAGCTCCTTGCTTATAAAGATTATTCTAAAGATTTTGCCGTTGAATGTGATATTTAGAAAACTTACCTTCCTCATCTCTTCTCCAGGTTACCACGTTCAGATCCAGTCACTCCAAGTTTCCACTCTGTTAAGTTCAAGTTAGTTCCTGGTTCACCTTCCATAACTGGCAGCCAAGTTTCCTGTGTCATCTCCATCCTCTGGTTTTATCTCTGCCCACTCCATTTGAGCCTCCACAATCACCTCAGTGATGTGCCTCCTGTCTGCCCTCCAACGACTACCTGTAAGCTCATCATCAACCTCTCTCATCTCCAAGGTTAAAACTATACTCACCTCTCAGCTTACCATCAGTCTCCAAATCTTTGTCATCTCCTGCTTAGCCAATACACACCCACCCTCCCAGCTTCCACTCACTCATCTTTGGCATTTCCTAAAATCATCTAAAGTAAGATAACATTCACTCTCTGTCATAAGTATCCAGACCTCCGCTCAAGTTCTCCTCCCGTTGCAGTGTTCTAACTCCTGGTGCCCAGCAGTTCCTGGTTCCAGATTTTTCTCTCGGTCTCCAGCAGTTCCCCGGTTCCAAATCTCGCACTTTCATCTTCATCATCTTCAATAAACCTTTGAAATCTGAATTGTCTCCTGAGAGTTTTGTGCATGTGGGTCAGGCAGCTTAACAAAACAATGACACTGTGAGCTACCTCCCTCTGATAGATATTATTTATTTAAGTTATAGTCACATTTTCTTGCAGTAGACAGAGTAGATTGTAGATAATTACTTTAACCAGGAGTCAAAGCAGGTATCAAACATTCTGTATCATAGCTTCTTTTGGTTCTTGACAAAGTCAGGTATGAAAATACAAAATCTGCATACGTTCGAATTGGTGCAGGGATGAAATGACAAGTACTCCTCTTTATACTTATATACTATCACCATGTGATACACATTTAGTTTGTCAGTACCTTATTCTCCCCATGTGGGTTTGATTTTACCCTAATCCAAATAAATGAGGAATATTTAAATTTGTGCCAAGCAATTAACGACTAAACAAAAACTATTCAAGCCAAATCCAAGGCTACAACTTCCTTAATACAAAAGGTTTGTAATGTTTTTATTAAGGTCATACAATTTTCAACACAGGATTATCTGATATGTAAACAAACACACATGCATAAATACCTACAACCATCCATTTTCCCCAATTCAAATAAGAAATTGGAACTTGGCAATGGGCCTAAGCCAACCTTGTGCACAAAGCACTTACCAGGGGATGATGGAGAAACAGTTGGCTTGGAACAATGCTGCAATAGAAAAGCTCTGAAAAGGGATGTAAAGTGAAGGAGGATGTCAGAGGCTTCCACCGACTGATTCTTCTTGACATACCTCTAGAACAAGCAGCATAGTCTAGAGTAACAAGCATCAGTTGCTGCGGTAAAAGAAAATGTTACCTGTCTGAGTAGAAACCAGCTTTTAGATAGTAGTGTTCTCTTAGATCATTGCATCTGCCTCAAATATCTGTGCTTTATGCAAAATTGACACTTAAACCCAAATGTGTCAAAATACACTCACACGTGCTTGTGTGCCTTTCCATATACATTATATACCCTGTGCTTGTAGAGCAGCCTTTGCTACCATGGCAACTCAAGCTGCACTATCCGCTGTGGGAGCAGCAAAACACGCAAAGTGCCAAGGCAACTAGCAAGACTGCTGAGGAATACTTAACAGTAGGAGAACATTGACATTCTGGGAATACTGGCTGAATAATGCAGTGGTTTAGGCCACTTGCAAGGAATGAATGGACAGCTGGGTGTGGTTGTAATGGCTACTGGCAATGATGGTGATAATAGCAGTGTGCACACGTGTGCAGCGCCTGTGCCTCACTTGAGCTGCAATGTGTTTACAGTATTACAAGACCGGGTGACTGTATAGATCATAAAGTACTGTCTATATACATGCACATGAAGCCTGGCAGTCCTAAAACATATTTCATCATTAGCTTTAAGCAGTTAATCCTCTGCTCCACTGACCACAGCTCAGATCAGCCCATTTCAATAATCTGTGTCTGGAACTAACCAGCACATCATGCAGGCACACAAACACATACGTCCAAATCAAGGACACAGTCAGCCCACAAAACATATGAGACTGGTTTGAAGCTGTGAATATTTCAAGAAAAAGGCTTTTTCACCATTTACATGCATCTATAAATAATATATTGCATGACGAAGAAGGCTATATGAAAACAACCTGTTCATTTATTAGACTGGACGGACAGATAGCAGAGGGTAAAGTGATAGCTGTAGTTGAAGAGAGGAGTAATAAGGCAGCCAAGTCGGGTAGCCTGTATAGAGCATGAAATATAAATTGACAGAGGTTGAAGCATGAGTGAGAGTTTGACCTTTCCATTCTCAAAAACAAACATTCACAATTCAGTGTTGGAATTGACCCAATTCTCGCCTATGCCACCTGTCAAGATAAAATGACAGAGCTCCATGAGTCCTTACTTAGCCACTCTTTTTTAATAAATAGTTTTACAAAAGCAACATTTATTATCCTTCTTTCTACCATCTCTTCTAAATCTCTTGCTTGATCATGATCCAAATTATTCTAGCTTCTTTTATATCCATTTTTAAATTTTTTTCCTTCTTCCTTTTCACCTGAGAAACTAGCTATTATGACCAAATTATTTACTATTTTATTACTATTACTATTTCTTTGGGCTTACATAAAGATGCTAGAGATTCACAGAGAAAGTGGCTGACGGGAATGATCAGATTTTTAGTTTGATCTGCGTTGACCGATGACAGACCAATTGGAAACTAAAAAATATATAGTTTTTTGATCAGTGAACACATATGTAAATACCACCAGGTCAAACACTTCTGTGGTGATGCAGTTGAGGAAAGAACAAGACGACCATACTGAAAGTAGATAGATTACTTACTACTGATCATGCCCGAAATCTAGGTGTAGTAATGGACCTCCAGGGTCACATAAAGGCAAATACAAGGACAGTCTTCAACCACCTGAATAACATTTCTAGGATTAAAGGACTAATGTCGCAACGAGAACTTGAAAAACTCATCCAAGCATTTAATCTTTAGTCAGATTGATTACTGCAACAGTGTCCGTACAGGTCTGCCTAAAAAGTCAATAAGACAGCTGATCCAGAACGCTGCTGCTAGGGTCCTCACTAGAACCAGGAAAGTAGAGCAGATCACCCCAGTTCTAAAATCCTTACACTGGCTATGTTTTGTGTCTCTAATGTTGTGTTTAATGCATTAGGTAATCCAAGCACCTTGAATGGCCTTGTTGTTGAAAGTGTGCTATACAAATAAACTTGACTTGCCTAACTACTTTCATGTGTTTTGACAAAGAGACTAGGGTTGGGCGATGTCCCCCAAATTGGCAGTTGATGATGTTAACAGTAAAACATCGCGATAGACGATATCTTCGCCTTGCGGGGGGGGGGCTTTTTTTTTTAACTATATCTCTTTACATAGGCCTACAAAATTTTTTTTTTATAAAGTAGGAAAACCCTTAATTTCGTAAACTGTACTTTCGTTACTTTACTACACTAATACATTATAAGTTGTAATACGTTGTACGTTTCAACTTGTAATACATGTCACGCAGCTGCTTTTTAATACGTGGCACTCGGTTGCACGTAAGGGAAAAAAAAGAGATTGATGAACCGAGCTGTAAAGCACAACAATGTATTTTCGTGGTGGACCAGTCGCTGATGCCAAAAAGTAAAAAAAAGATCCCACTACTACTCCAGGTTGTTTTCCTCCCAGGTAACAGCCTGTGCGGCAATCCTTGCACGCTTCTCAAAACAGAGGTGAAAGAAATTTAATTCCATAGAGACAGCGAGTGCGCACCTGTAACAAAGCAGCTCATTGCTGCGTTCCTCCTCCTGACTAATCCAGATAAATTCAGTTTTTCTCTAAAAACCTCAGCACAACCCTAAAAGAGGCATATCTGTTGTACAAATGGGCAATATGGACAACATTAAAATATTTTGCCGTATTTATTGCAAAAATAACAAATGTGCTAATAATTATTTCCAGCCTTTACATTTTCCTATCCTGAGTCATTAAGGCTGCAATAAAACAAGGGAGAGCAAGAGTCTCAGCAGATAACAAGAAGGCTGAACTTGTTACAGCTAAATTGCTTGGCTTTAATCATTTGAGCTTTTAACCTCTGTCCATTACAGAAAGTGCTGGATTTGAAAATATTGGAAGCCTTTTTGAAATCTCTAAGTTAAAGTATGAATCTAAATTCTTGTGGGGAAGCAGATAAAGACTGTGGTTTTAGTAATTCCATCCACACTAATGGCACTAATTGCCAATATAGAAGGATAGAAGGCAGATCAAATGTGAACTCTACAGAAATTTTAAAACAAGACAAAATTATTAAAGCTTCATGTTACAGCAAGAGCTCTGTTGCATGTGCCATCAACTCCCGGCTGCCCTTAGTAAAAATAATGATTGGTAAGACAGCAAGGCTATAAAAGCTAATCTTGAAAGCTTTTTATGTAATCTTAAAATAAAGTTGTTAAAGAGAAACAAGAATTGGCTAAAATTGCTATTTGAAGGTCAAAGCTTTGCATACTCCAGAAGTCATATACACAAACAGCTGTTTGGAATTCGGAAATACTTAAGATAAAGGTACAATAAGCTCCTCCAGCCTCAATTGTCTTGCATGTTCCAGCTTGCTAATTTTTGTGCCACTGTCGATGTCAAGTTCAAGGTTAGTTGCTCATTGTATTGAGTGCCAATGCTCCCCCATTGGGATTGACAAAGGGAAGATGCATTAGCACCTCAGCAGGTAGTTCTCAATCTCATCTTTTTGCTCTCTTTTCTCTACGCTTTATCCCTCCACACCTTCTTCCTGTCCCCGAGTCTACCTCTCAAGCCTCGATCCCATGCAGATAACTGGCCGGCTTCTGTTCAGTAGTGCGTGCATTAGCTTCTGCATTGGCGTAATGGGTCAGTGATGCATCCATCTGTCTATAATGAAAAAAAAGACTAGCAATCTGCAATAATTTTTTTGTTACATCAACAGTTATCTGTCATATCAATGTGTTATATGATCAGATGACCATAAACAAAATTTAAGTCTATAGGGGGTTAAGTCTTTTTCCTTGACCTGCTGCTGTGTATTGACCTGCATTAAATGGGTTTAAACCTTACCCAGCCTTAGTCTTTTATCTCCATCACATCTTTATCTCCTTACATATTTATCACAGACCAACGAACACACAAACTGACCAACAGACAGGCTGACAGAAGCCATATGGTCTATTCACTTCCAGAAGCAGGAGGTAGCCATCAAAGAGATCTCACACAGCAGCTCCACTCAGCCATGGATAGGTTGACAGAAGAAGGCAGAGAGATTAATCGAACAGGAAAAGCAAAAATTTATAATAGAATGTTTGAGAACATAGGTAGAGAACATAAAACAAAAAAGAAACACATGGAAAGTGTTATGATGATTACTAAGAGGCATTGCAATTTAAAAGAGCTCAATGCTGTGTAAAAATACAAAAATGAAAAAAAAGGCACAGAAGTATATAAGACCAGACTGCTTGTCTAGATTGTCCAGAGGCCTTGGTTTTGTCTTGTGCTCGGTTCACGTTATTTCACAGGCAGATATGCTATAGGATTTAGCTCTGGGACATGAGAAAGGTTTATTATATATCCAGTGAACAATTTCTGTGCTGATCATATGTTTTTGATTAATATTCTGTTGGTAGACCCAACAATGGCCTACTTTTGGAGTACATCAAATGTCCTGGCTTTTAAAGGAGTTCAAGTCATGCAATCTATACATTTATTTTAAGACTGGTGAGACATCTTTATTAGGAATGCTAATAAATTTGTACATGTCTGCAGAAGAAAGTTAATTCAAGGCCTGGCTGAAAAAAAATCAGCTCAAAATGGTTTTCATGTAAACTCAGTTGAAAGTCAGAGCACGTTTCTTTTTTTGCTGTTTTTACTTTTAGTAAACTTAATGTGTGTAAATATTTGTATGAACACTAAAAGAGTCAACACCATAAGACATAAACTGAAAATGTTTCACAGACACGTGACTAACAGAAATAGAATAATGTGTCCTTGAATGAAGGGAGGCTCAAAATCAAAAGTACCAGTCAGTATCTGGTGTGGCCACCAGCTGCTTGAAGTACTGCAGTGCATCTCCTCCTCATGGACTGGACCAGATTTGTCAGTTCTTGCTGTGAGATGTTACCCCACTCTTCCACCAAGGCACTTGCAAGTGCCTGGACATTTCTGGGGGGAATGGCACCAGCCCTCACCCTGCGATCCAACAGGTCCCAGATGTGCTCAATGGGATTGAGATCCGGGCTCTTCGCTGGGCATGGCAGAACACTGACATTGCTGTCATTATTGCTGTCATGCAGAAACTCACCCATAGAACGAGCAGTATGGCTGGTGGCATTGTCCTGCTGGAGGATCATGTCCGGATGAGCATGCATAAAGGGTACCACATGAGGGAGGAGGATGTCTTTCCTGTACCGCAAGGCATTGAGAGTGCCAGCAAAGACAACAACCTCAGTCCGATGGTGATGTGATATACCGCCCCAGACCATGACGGACCTCCCACCTCCAAATCGATCCCGCTCCAGGGTACAGGCCTCGGTGTAACGCTCATTCCTTTGACGATAAACACGAATCCGTCCATCACCCCTGGTGAGACAAAACCGTGACTCATCAGTGAAGAGCACTTTTTGCCACTCCTGTCTGGTCCAGCGAAGGTGGGTTTGTGCCCATAGGCGGCGTTGTTGCTGGTGATGTCTGGTAAGGACCTGCCTTACAACAGGCCTACAAGCCCTCAGTCCAGCCTCTCTCAGCCTATTGCGGACAGTCTGAGCCCAGATGGAGGGATTGTGTGTTCCTGGTGTGACTCGGGCAGTTGTTGTGGCCATCCTGTACCTGTCACGCAGGTGTGATATTCGGATGTACCGATCCTATGCAGGTGTTGTTACACGTGGTCATCCACTGCGAGGATGATCAGCTGTCCTTCCCGTCTCCCTGTAGCGCTGTCTTAGGAGTCTCACAGTGCGGACATGGCAATTTATTGCCCTAGCCACATCAGCAGTCCTCATGCCTCCCTGCAGCATGCCTAATGCACGTTCACGCAGATGAGCAGGGACCCTGGGCATCTTTCTTTGGGTGTTTTTCACAGTCGGTAGACAAGTCTCTTTAGTGTCCTGCGTTTTTAGAACTGTGACCTTAAAAAACTACTTTCTGTAAGCTGTTAAGGTCTTAACGACCATTCCACAGGTGCATGTTAATTAATTGATTATGGTTAATTGAACATGCATGGAAAACATTGTTTAAACCCTTTACAATGAAGATCTGTAAAGTTATTTGGATTTTTACAACATTATTGTTGAAATACACAGTCCTGAAAAAGGGACGTTTCTTTTTTTGCTGAGTTTATTAAAACACTAATGTTCAAGGGGAGACTTCATTTAACACATAGGATGGGCTGATTTCTGTGCAAAGAATTTTATTCCATTGCGTTGTGATAAAATGTTAAAATTGTATCCAGTATTCACTTCATAAAATGACTAAAGAACATCATAAGAAAATTGGTAATTTATACATACATACATACATACATACATACATACATACATACATACATACATACATACATACATACATACATACATACATACATACATACATACATACATACATACATACATACATACATACATACATACATACATACATACATACATACATACATACATACATACATACATACATACATACATACATACATACATACATACATACATACATACATACATACATACATACATACATACATACATACATACATACATACATACATACATACATACATACATACATACATACATACATACATACATACATACATACATACATACATACATACATACATACATACATACATACATACATACATACATACATACATACATACATACATACATACATACATACATACATACATACATACATACATACATACATACATACATACATACATACATACATACATACATACATACATACATACATACATACATACATACATACATACATACATACATACATACATACATACATACATACATACATACATACATACATACATACATACATACATACATACATACATACATACATACATACATACATACATACATACATACATACATACATACATACATACATACATACATACATACATACATACATACATACATACATACATACATACATACATACATACATACATACATACATACATACATACATACATACATACATACATACATACATACATACATACATACATACATACATACATACATACATACATACATACATACATACATACATACATACATACATACATACATACATACATACATACATACATACATACATACATACATACATACATACATACATACATACATACATACATACATACATACATACATACATACATACATACATACATACATACATAGGTGAAGGGGCCTGAGGATACATAATGCAATTAGTGCAGACATAGTGCAGCTGATTCCACTTCCACCAGACTCACATTGCACTTTAGAAATGTTACACTTACCCCCATTACGTTACACAATTTTACAAGCAAATTTAACTTAATTTACTCCACTTCCTGCTCAGTTGGAGTTCATGATGTCATAAGCGTGAGCATGTAAAGAGCAGCATTTAACCCGCCCAAAGAAGGACTCCATTAAATTCTGTCCATTCTCTTTTCCCGTAATGCTTACTTTTATTTAGAGGGATGTGTTTGTCACAACACCATAAATAAAACAGAAAAGGCAGATTGAAACATGAGCATTGTGAAAGATGGTCAGACAGGAAGAAATGGGCGGGGACTAAAGGATAGAAAAGTAAGGTGGAGGACCTAATATAAATCAACATCCATTAGTCCAGGGGTTATAAAGTCACTGATGAAGGAGGTGGACGTGGGCTCAGACTTTTATTGTCTTGTTGTTGTCTTTTATTGCCTGTGATGTCATCTAATGGTATACAGTTAATGACAGGGGAGGGGAAGTGTGTACAAGGGAGGGAAGGATGCGATTGTAATGGTGCTGTGTGTGCATGCGTATGTTGACACATGATATTGATTGTCTTTGTGGAAGTGGCTATAAGGGGTCTTTGTCTGAATATACCATATGCCTATAACCTGAATATAACCTGAGTCCTCTGTTTGATTCCTAAAAACTATTTTAAAGAAGGCTTGTTGACAGATTTCTGCAAGGTACCATTTTCATTTAATTTAACTTCAAAAACCAATTGTTTCTACTCATGTCAGAAATTCCATACTTTTCCCAGCTCCAACACACCTGAATCAAAATGTTCAATTAAGTCATCAGCAGTCTGTCAGCTCTGCAGAGGGCTGGTAACGAGGCCTTCATTTGATTCAGCTGTGATTCACTGGTCATGCCAATCCCTTAGTTAGTTTAGTTTTTCTCACAGTCTCTACAGTATCTGTGTGCTTATACTGTATCTGTGAGTAACCAATGTAAAGATACATAGGGTACCAGCTTCTACACTATTTTGCAGCAGTGCATCATCCTGTTAGCCGTAAAAAGGTCTGCCACACACAAAAGGGCACAGGGGCATGAAGGGAGTCTAAGGTGGAAGCAACAACACCCAAAATCCAGCTTATCCAGTACTTCTTAACTCTGAGGGGACAAATCCTGTTTAGCCAAGGGCTCTGAATTCACCCAGGGTGTGACATGAGACTCAGGGAGAGACAGTTACAGTTGAAGGTATTAGAAAATGCCTTTGGAAACATTAATAACTTAAATCTTGTTTTACCAGTGCCTCACTGAACATTTTGGCTTCATATGGTCTCTTTTACATGGGTTTATATCCCTCACAGATAATTATGTTACAACCTCCATCTTTTATTTATGCAATTGTGATTCTGTATTATAGACCAACACAGTTGTGAATAACTGAAGCACAAGAACAATTGTTTTTCAAAATATTGAAAATAAAAATCTGAAAAGGGTGCCTGTATTTGGTTTCCTCCAGGATATTCCATGCATTTAGCTCCATTCCTCCTCCCATCATTTCTCATCACCTTCCTTATCCTTGCAGAAGAAAGGCATCCCCATAGCAAGATGTTGCAGCAATACATTTCATCAAAGGAATCATATATTCACTGTGATGAGGAGAGTTAGTTTTCCACCTGCATGGGATTTTGCATGTAGTCTAAAAAGTTCCATTCTGGTCTTATCTGACCAGAGCACCACATGTTTGCTTCATCACGTAAATGGCTTGTGTAAATCCAACACATTAATTTCTTATAACTTTCTTTCAAATCTGGTTTTGTTTCTGCTACTTATGCACTAAACTTGGATATCCTGAGTGTAAGACAAGTAGTTGTTCTATGAACCAATTCTTACACCTGAGCTGTGTACCTGCTCCACATTTACAATGGGTCTCTCGATTGATTACTAATTAATACTCTTCTTGGTGACCTGTCAGGTACAGGTTATCACCCATCTGTGCTTTCAATTTTTTCACAACTTTATCAGTGACCTCTCCATTTTATATCTTGATTTTCATTGTTTTTTGGTCAAAAACACACTAACAAATAGGGCTGCAACAACGAATGGATAAAATCGATAAAATTTGATGATAAAATGTGTTGGCAACAAATTTCGTCATCGATTCGTTGTATAGCATGATTACTACGCCATATGTGGTCGCCAGTCGCGCAACGTTTCTATTTGAGCAACCTTTATTTAACAGTCAATGCGAGCAAATTGCCAAATAGGCTGTAGCGGAGCAGACACAGACACAGATGGAACATGGCAGAAGCAGGTACACATAAGAAAATAAAAAGTTCAAATGTTTGGGAGCACTTTATTTTAAACAAAGCAAAGATGTTTGTTATCTGCAACATTTGCAAGTCAGACCTTGCCTGGCACGGGGAGTACGACGGTGATGATGATGCAGCATCTCAAACGGAAGCACGTCGAAGTCATCAGCGAGGAAGAGGAGAGTTTAGTGTCCGGGTATGTTGCAAAAACTGTAATTTTTAATTAAAGTCTTCTGTTTGTGAACACTTCGGCTTCCCGATAAAGTATGAAAATGGGGAAAAAATAAGATGAGACAGACGACACCAGTGTGCCGGTGTTACGCCGATATGATTCCCCCATCCAGAATTGTTTCGGCTCCAGCCGCACTCGCTTAAAAGGGAACTGTGACACTGTTAATCAGAGGGTCCTCTCAGGATCCGTTTCCCCTAGGCTAAATTGGTAAAATAAAATGTTGATTTGTTGAAACTGCACAGAATGACTTTTTTGTTTAACACGTTATGAAAATATTTTCCAAAAGGAAAATCTTAGTTTGTTTTTTTACATTTTTGTTTTCTGAGAACATGTTTTTGGATGAAGTAAAGTTTATTTTTAAATTTAATTAAAGGTTTACCTGTTACCACAATAGAAAAACTTTTTCACTATTTTACAGTACCGAAAATGAATTTTTTATTTATGAATATAAGTTCATGTTGTGCACATTGTAATGTTATGCTGACTCTTTCATTCCAAGCCATTTTTCATTTATTGTTATTTAATAATTCAACAGCTATAAGACATTTGAGGTGATAGCATGTGTTTTTGCACACTTTTGAACTGTTTTCTAATAATCTTCTGTTGTTAAATAAAGTGAAGGAAGGTGAGAAAAAACATTTCCGTAGCACTTTTTAAAATTTACCTCACTAATCCGATTAATCGAGTATAAACCCCATCAGATTCATCGATGATCCAAAAAAACTGTGTGCTATTATCAGTTACATAAATGACGTAATAAATTATGTATTTCATCTCATTCTGACTTCTTAATTTTCCTCACAAGAGATAATAAACTTTGTCTAATCAATTGTGCAACATGCTGATCTGTGCTGTCTAGCAAGTTCTGAAACATGCTGATGTGTGCAACAACTTGCCCCCAGGGCTCTGGATTTTACACAAGTCCAAAGTAAAGGAAAACTATAGCGGATCCTCCTGATTCCGGGTGTAAACGAGTGTATGTGTGATATATGGTGCCAGGGATGAGCAGGACTTTGAAAGATATCAGATAGGCTTGGCAGTAGAAATAAAAACCCCTTAGGGGCCTTTGTGATTCCCTTTCCTCAAAACACACACACGCACAGTTTCTTCGTCAGTAAAGGACACACACACTACCATTCACTCTCCTCCTCTTTCATTCAAGCACGCCAACCTTCATGCTGCAGATACAGCCGATTCAGCTGATTCGCCTGAAAGTCAATCTGCCTTTCTACTAGTATCCATCCTCCAATCCAGTATTCCCAATTCCCAGCTCTTACTACACATTCTAACAGAGAGAAACCAAACCTCTGCTCTCATTGATTAAACTATCTATAATGCAGTTTACTTAACCCAAAGTCTGCTCCTTACCTTCTTCACTCGTCCACTTTTTGTACCCACGAAGACCAAAGAGTGGTTTTTGTAGACGTAGGCAATCACAGAGGTCATTTTGTCAGCGGCATCTGAAAAGAGAGGCTTGCCACGCACCATCTCGGAGACACCCAGAGGTGCGTTCATGTCGAGGCCACAAAAGTCATCGTCAATGGTTAAGAGCTGCAAAAGAGCAAGGAAAAAACACAAATCAGAAAAATGAAACTCAGTTTGGTAATGCTCTAAAATGCTCCCCCAAAACAAGTTTAGGTCACTTTTTTTCCAACATATTTTTCAATGCACATGAAACATGTTATTATAGCAATCAATATCAGTTTGTGGGGGACATGTGTTTCAGGCATCAAAGAAGAAATTATCTAAATATGAAAAAAATAGAAGACCATTTTATAGAAGTTATTAATCGGCTATTTCTTATGTTACAAGCAGCAAAAATGGAAACAAGTTAGAAAATGGAAGAAGACTGCATCAGGCTCTGGTTCTTTAATAGCCCCTGAGGCTGCTCTGTCAGGCACTATTCCCTACCGTCCACCCAATGCAACAGAAACTGCTGAAATGTTGGTGCAGCAAGATACTCACCAAAGTGATACAAAGTGAAGTAAAAAAAAAAAGAAAAAAAAAAGAATTGCAGTGCCATTACTGGGCTTTGAGGCAAATCACTGCAAAACATTTGAGTTCACCACCTGGCCACAACAGTCTTGGTTTGACTGACCGAATGTGAAACAGACTCAAACAGACTCAAACATAACTCATACACATACAATCATGGACTCCTAACGGCTCTGCTGAAGAAGACAAAGTATCTCTCTGCCCAATAAAGATACAGTTGAATACACCAAGAAAAAGATCAGAAAGAATGCACAGAAAAGCATTAATCTGGTCCACTGTCTGAGTGAACTGAATTTAGGTTATGCAGCAGGTTAAACATTCAAAGCAAACCAATAAGTCCACTTCTGAATGTTTAAAAAAAAAATAGATTATTAAACCTTAAGCTTTGCATAAAAAGAAAACAAATGTTAAATTGCATAATGATTCCTCAATGTCATGCATTAATCACTCGATAATCAAGGGCAGAAAGGTCAAATAAAAAGAATTTTGTAAAAAATAAAAAGTGTAGGAGAAAATTTCCCAGGGATGGAAAAAAAGCTGATGCTTGATAGCAGCCAAGGGTGATCTAACCAGTTGTAGGTTAAAAGGGCAAGAACATTCTCACATAGGGCAAAACTAGTTCTGTAATGAATAATCATTTGAAAAGGGTGTTCTCTATTTTGCATGTTATTTATGTCTGATATTAATATCGGTTTGTCGATTTAAAACATTTAAGTGTGACAAAAAAGCGAAAACAGAAGAAACCTGTAAGGTAGCAAATACTACACAAAAACAATGCTTTATAGCAAAAGGAATACGCTAGATAGACCAAAATAAGGTTCATGAAAGAAAATGATTTAGATACAAAACAGTTTGAAATTTAAAGTTGCCCAAAGGCTTTTAAGAAATCTGATGGAATGCCTTTAAAGTGAGACAGGTCTTTTTGTTTATGTCTCATTTTCCATTTTTCTTCCTCGAAGTGCACTCTAGGGGCTTCTGATAAATTGTGCATGGCCATGGTCTCTGTGCAACCTATCACAGAGGGCCATCATCATCGTCAGGGCCCTAAAACAAGATATACAGGAAATATGGGGTCTGCTTTCATTAGACAAATGGAACATTGCTGGTTAAGGGCTCAAGCTTGAGGCTACAACATCGGGTAATATGGAGTGGGATAAATGATTGATAGAGACAACCTAAATGTGGGTCAAGAGTATGTCACACTGTTGAAGGTTTGAGATAAAAGGTGGAACGTAAAAAAGGAGATGGATATAGACTAACAATGACTGAGAATAAACAAAAGAAAATTTATTTTCATGCACAACAACTTTTCCACAAGTTCTCTAATCCTCCCCTGCCTTTAACTAGTGACCTTTTTAGAAGCTGTTGAAATGGATATGTTGCCCTCCAACTCAGGCTGTAGTCCTCTGTTAGACTAATGGTTTGCTGATGAGAATCAAGGTCAGTCCTATACCTCAGGTTTTAACAACAACCAGTACCGATGCTCTCATCTATTCAGTCTTATTCCTCGTTTATGTGACAGACCAAAAACACCCTCTTCATGTCCTCATCAGTTACAGCTGAGGACATGACAGATTACAGCTCATCATTCCTGGGTGTAAAGGTTAACAGGATCCATCAGAAACAAAACTGAGTACTTGGCAGTATTTGGGCCTTCGATGATTGAATGCTTCCTCTAGAGATAACAAGGTTCTCCTAATTTATTCTAAGATTAATTAATTTTTCTGAAAAAGCAAGTACATCAAATCATAAGGAAATTAATTATCTGAACTCAGCCTAAGTGGGACAAAAAATCTTCTATGTGAAATTTCTTTAGGTTACCCATCACCATTATCTTTATTCTTATTCTAAACAAATCTACTTTTTATTTCAGCGTAAACTGGGAGTTGACACCACAACAAAAGCATGGAAATGTAGTCAAGAAGCTAATGACATCAAAATGCAAAATTACATCACTGTTGCCCTTGACTTCGTCATATGCATTTTTAGAGAAATTTTAAAATATTATAAACCTTTCAAGATTTACAATTACTAAATCAGATTTTAGGATAACTTTTGCGTCCAAGTATAAACTTTTATTCCATTTTGCTTTTAGTTATTTTTGCCAAATATCTAAATAGGAATAAATGTCTGTTCAAGTAAATTAAAGGTAAATTAAAAGTACCGAGTAGGGACAAGAGTAGGGAGTCTCTATATTTGGGCAGAGGCCAGACACTGAAGCAGAATCAGGTCACTCTCAGCCGTATCCATCTATTTGCTTGTGTCTGGCTGCCAGCACCAACACAAAAAGAGCTCTCTTCTGGACCGTGCAGAGGGATCAGTAGATACAGAGTGGGGAAATAAGAGGGAGCGGGCAGCAAACACAAGAAAGCTAGAGTTGCTCAATGCGATTAGTGGGGGGAGTGAAAGAGATCAGCTCTCTAACATTCTCTGATGTATGGCCTAATCTGTCCTAAGACTTTTTCTACTAGCTGTAACTTCACCAAATTAATGGCACATGTTCAACTACAGCGACACTTAATATGTCAACTTACACTAAAAAAAGAAGCATTACAATAATTTGTATTTAATATATTTTGGTGGCACTTTTTACTGACATACCTGATTCGGCTATTTTTACTGTATTTCAAAAAACAATTCTGAGTTTGTTTTGTACTTTTTTTTGCATTAATTAATCCCACAAACACTTCATATAAATAAAGAAGACAACTATAGAAATGTATTCCAGCACGCTGAATGTTCTTTGTGTGGTTGGCCAAATGGGAACTAGTATTTTCCTTTTGCCCTGCTGTGCTAAATGACCAACCTGCCAGGATGATTGGAGGCACTGGATAATTCTGTCATGAAAGTGGGTTTGCTGTATTGAGTGTGCAAAAATCATGTCAATATTAAATTTTCTCTTAACAAAACAATGCCTGTATGGGTCCTGCAGAACTAAGCAAATAAAGACAAAGAAATATTACCAATACTACTAATTTCACCCCAACCACTAACTTATCTGACAAAAGAATCGCTATATAAAACACATTTTGTTAAAACAAAATCACGACCTCCACCGTGATTATAGAACAGATCTTAGGGGAAAATCTGAATATTTTATAAAACTAACGGCATTATATGCATTTGTTTATTTTATGTAGATGTTTCAATTATAAGGCACTTTGTGGTTCTTGACTTGTGATGGGTTCTATGTAAATAAAATTTACTCATTAGTACATAGTAGTAGAAGTAGTACCACTGTTAATTTTTTGCATCCAAGTCTCTAATTTGCTTAAGTTGTTTTAATGTAACAACCATGGGACAGTTATACTAAATACCAGTGGTTCCTGACTCTGGTCTTAAAGGCCCACTGTTCTGCAGATTACAAAAGTTTCCTTCCTCCAATCAGCAGAAGTCCTTGCATTAAAACCTCTCCTTCTGCTACTCCCCCAACCAATAAAAATCTAGGAAGTTGTCAGAGATCCTGGGGTGTGAGAAAATGGCTGCAGTTCCACACAAAGCATGAAAACTAGTCTCCCCATTATCACTATATACATACATTTCTGCTGTAACAGCTCCCGCTTCACTGGAAATTGTTTTGGTGAATTAGTGACACCAGATACAAATGTCAGACAAGAAGGCCCGGCTCTCATTCAGTCCAAAGGTTTTCAATCAGGTTGAGGTAAGGACTCTTGAGGTAGCCTCTTCCAGGATAAACTCACTCCTCCACATCTTTATGGGCCTTGCTTCGTGCACTGCTGCGTAGTTATGTTGGAGCAGAAATGAGTCACCCCAGTCTGTTTCCACAAAGTTAAGAATATGAAATTGTCCAAAATGTCTTGGCATGCTGAAGTATTAGGAGTTCCATTCACTGGAACTAAGGAGCCAAGTCCAACCTCTGAAAAACACTCATAACAACAAAAAGCCCTTTCCTCCTAACTTTACATTAGACACAAAAGAATTGACAGAAGTGATGTTCATCAAGAAAATCACAAGCCCACACACGTCTCTTAGATTGACAGGCAGAGAAGCATATTTTGTCACTCCAGAGAACACATCTCCACTGCTGTGGAGTGCAGTGGTAGTGTGTTTTATACTACCGCATCTGATGCCCTGCATCAATTCTGACGTGCGGCTTTGATGCAGCTTCATGAAAATATTCCACGAAGCTCTCTATGAAGTGTTCCTAAACTAATCTGAAGGTCACATGTAGTTCGAAAGGGCTGTTGCTATTGACTCTATAGAAAATTAACAACTTCTACCTATCATGTTCCTTATCATCCGGTCTCCCTGTTCTGTGATTTAGCATGACCTACCATGTTGTGACTGAGTTGCTAATTGGTTTTGGTATGTTATAAAACCAATGACAGTAGAATGTGGAATATAGAGCAATGAATACATTTGCCAACTGGACTTATTACACAGGTAGGATCCTAACATGGCATCACACTAGAATTCCATGACCTAATGTCAAAAAATGCAAAGAAATGGGCCATGAGGACCAGGATTGAGAGGTCAACTGCAATAACTGCCATAACACCTTCTAAAGTTGATTTTTTGTTAGTTGCAGCAAATTGTGTTGCGTGCAGTAAAAAAAGAGCAGGGAATTACAGAGTCTATAATGGTAATCTATGTAGGTAAACTTGTATTTGAAAACTGTTCTTACATTTGATTTATTTTTTCTGCTTTATGCCCATTTCTGTAGTGTTCAGAAATCATTAGGCCTTATCTTATTTCACTTATCTTATTTCTCAAGGGAGAAATAAGATAAGTGAAAGGAAAGCAGATAGTAGGAACAATTATCTCAAGTATTTCAAGTCAGACTGTTTTAATAAAAAATCATGGCAGACAAAACATGCAATCAAATGTGAGCTGTTCTTTAACATCTTAGACTTCTTTTAAAAACAATTTGGCACTTAGTATTTTCCACATTTTGCTCTTTGGTTCAAACACCCACAGGGCATATCAAAATACTTTTTCTCTTACCAGTCTGACTAAATCATGCTCAAATTCAGTGTGAATGCACAATGCCTGATGTACTGTCCAAGAGCTGTCACTAAACTTAACTTTCTGTTTGTGTGATCCCCTGGGGACTATTTTGAAACTCATTCACAATAACTTAAGACAAAGGAAAAGAAGAACTATAAATTTGTTTATGTCTGTCTGTCTGTCTGCCTGGCATTTGTGTCATCAAATGTAAGACATTGGTCTGGGTTAAATAGGTAGATAGACCAGATGTCACAGTGAAGGCTGAAATGAATAGCTTGAAAATGTCACTAAACTATATATTACCAGTAGTTGATATGCATGTGTGTAAATCCGGTTGAGTATACACTTTTTAGATTATAAAACCAAACTTGATTTACTTGTAATCTGGCAGCAAAACATGCAAGTAAATAAACAACAGGGGATAGCCTCCAATGATAAATTGTTAGTTGATGTTTTCATCTACCAACCATTAGTTATGAATGTACAACAAATATATATTTTAAAGGGGAAAAAAATTTATCAAATCAGGAACAAAACAGCATGACAGTGTGAGACATCCCTTCAGCAGAGGCAGAAAAGACAAAAATAGAAGAAGGTGTGAGTTTAGAGGAAGGTGAAGGGGAAAAAAGCCAAATCACAGAGACCTTGTAGCTGGAAGGTGCGCTGAATTTTATGAAGGCACATCATTCTACTGATGATTTAATGTTTCTCTCTTTATAAAAGGTACTAGAAAGGGTTTGTATCTCAATGTGGTACAGAGAACATTTTATTCTTTTATTGTTCAAAAACAACTAGAAAATGTAACATTTCACCAGGGAATAAAAGCCATTGTGAGTCAATTATATAGAAAGTATTTAGTTAAATGCATCATCTATTATTCAGTGCTGTGAAAAAGCCTTTACCACTTACACATTATCTGCGTTTGCGTTTTTGTCGCAATTCAACAATCAGACAAGGATAAAAGTACGTTTTCAAATTATTATTTTATTTATTAGGGGAAAAAGTAGGGCTGTCAAAATTAACATGTTAACGCAGCTTGAGTAATTTGTAGAATTAACGCGATGCATTTTAACGCATTGACACATGCACAGAATAACCCGCCCTATTCTTACCACAACTCACACTGCCTCCTTGGCTAACAAACAAGCTAACATCACTAACCAACCCTGCAACTACAAGATAATTGCAAATAATAAGGGGAACCGAAGGGATGGTGTCACAACATTTGCACTCTCATCAGCTGTGTTGATAAACAAATAATCCCTCTACTGTTCAGAAGAAATGGCCAGCTTTACATTCAGACAATGTTAACCAAATAGTTTGCCTTAGCAACTAGCTAAAAGTTAAAAGAGTCACGTCTAAATGTGGTAGTGAAGTTCAAAACAGAAGTTCCATGCAGCTCTCCTGCATTTTCTTCATTTTTAAACAGAGCAACAGCATCTGGTTTGTCCTCAATTTATACCGAAAATTGTACATTTTCAGTCATATTTAGGGCTGTTAATTAATCGCGATTAATTCACAGCTACCTTGTGATTAATTAGATTTATATTTATATTTACCCTGTGATTAATTAGATATTAGAAGTTTTATTCGTTTTACACCCCTAGCAAAAAGATATTTGAAAAAATGTGGCCCATTATGGAAAAAGCAGTTGTCCCCTAAATCTAAGAACCGCTCTGCTACCCTTGGCAGCTGAGGCAACCATTAATCTTTTGCAAATACTGGCAGTGATACTTTTACATTACTGCGGCAAAACTTTTGCCCACTCTTCTTTCTCGAACTGTTTTAATGTAACCATATTGGGATTTAAACATGAACTGCTTAAGGTTTGAGCTCATGTTACAGTGGCTTTGACAGATTGGACTGGTAGAGAGCAAATTAAGACATGAAGTAGCATACCAACGCCAGACCATCATACTACCACCACTATGTTTGACTAGCTGTACGAAGCACTTTCTTCTGAAATTATTTACTAGTTATGCTCCATATAAAATGGATATGCACAACCTTCAAAAAGGTTAAACCTTGTGTCATCAGTCCACACGATATTTTCCTAACAGTCTGGGGTGTCATCTAGATGTAATTGATTGGAGCTCTCCCATTGATGCCATTTTTGTGTCTCTTTTTTTAATGTTGAATCATGAACTGATACTTTAACTAAGGCAAGTGAGGCCTGCAGTCCTATATATGTTTTTTTTCAGGGCTCTTTTCTGATCATCAGGATTAAGGTTGTATATTTCAGTAGCTTTCTTCTTATTGTGGTGCACAGAAAAAAAGACCAAAAAATAGAGGAGAAATGACAACTTTGCATGCTCAGTATTTTTAGGTAAACCGGTAGAGAGCATGATGAAGGAAGGAGAAGACACTTGTTTAATCACAGAATAATGATATTGTGATTGATTCTGACCTTTAGCAAGTTGTATCATGTATGGAGATTTAATTAGTGTGCTAGCCAGCCAGCAGAATAGCGGATATGTGCATGGAGTGGGGTGAAGCAGAGAGGGAGGGGGGCAGTCTGGATGTCCTTAATGAATCTACTAGCCTTTCCCTTCCTGAGGATGTGACCTAGACGGACTCATCAGCGGCAGCAGTAGCCACAAAGCAGTGACTGATTAAGCTCCACAATCAGACAGCACACAGGGCATCGTCATTTGAAGACTGGTCAAGCATGTAACCAAACTTAAAGATGAAAAAACTGTAAAAGAAATGAAAGACAGAATTGAAAAGTTGTAGAGCTCTTTCAAACGAAGGGTGAAACCCACATGAGCTGTGAGAGAGATCAAGAAAAAGTCAAAGAAACAGCAACGGCTAAATAGTATAATCTAATTAATTGATGAGAACTCCGAATGTGAAGTCGATAGCACATAACAAATGTAGAAGAATAGCCCATGGCATGTTAGTTAATGACATGTAATTAATGATCATTAGTAGAAGGGATGAAGGGATGGCCATAGCCTGTCAGACACTTGCGAGCGACCTTGTAATTTTCACGTCAGTCTTTAAGAGGTGGCAAGCTTTCCTTTGCAGCTAACAGAAATTATTGTTGGGAGAAATATAGAAATCTGTGAACAAAATTTAAAAAATGTAGACACATTATACTTGCTAGCATTTTTTAAGACCACGATGAAAAGGACAGGCAGAGGAAGAGAGTAGCAGAGGATGCAAGCAATGAATCAAGGATGAGGAAAAAAAGGCGCAGAGAAGGAATTTATTGCAATCCTGCTGTTTTGTTGTTCTGTTTTTTTTCTGCTGACACAGTCAACATGGAGGGAACAGGCAGCGTTTTTTTATAGGTCACATGCCACTTCACAATGATCTATGGATGCAGGGCCTTTGCAGACTTATACTGTTGAGCATGCATTATGTGGATCATCCAAGCATGGCCATTTGAGGCAATGAGGAAGCACCCCCGACCCCACACACGATTGTTCTTTCCATGTATCCTCGCTCCTCTCTGCTGTACATTCCTCTTATTCTCTTACTCCCTCTCTGCATCTCTTCCACGATGATTGAAAGCCTCTTGAAGATGGTGTGAAGCAAAGGTCTGGCGAGGGCAAGTGTTATATGGTCCTAACAAAGCAGGGAGCCTCGTTTCCCAGCACAAATTTGATTATAACAACGGACTAGAAGACTTAAGTGTCATGATCAAAAACATAACTACATATTCAGAGTCTTTACATCAATGGAAAAACACACAAAGAAACATTATGAAAAGTAGTGTGTTTTGAAGAAGACCACATTAAAGTGCCCCTGGCATGAAATTAGCCTTTTTTGAGTTTTTTGGTCATATTTGTTAGTTTCCCCAGCCTGCCTATGTCCCCTAAGGGGTTAAAACGACTGATTAGTGTTTCCTTTTTCCCCGGGTATGTCTGCCTACATAGTGAAATTAGCTCTCAGAAACTGGCTGTTTTGCAGTTCGGCAAATGACTTCACGTTCCGGCATATGTCGTCACTGAGTTCCAGCCAATTACCCCCTTCTCTGAACTACACTCTCCAAGTCCCTCCCCCCGCGGCACGTATTACAACCTAAACAATGAGAGCTACGGTAAAAGGCAAACAACTAACCGACAACATGGAGTCCAGACTGCATCGACACCGTCCTCCCCTCTTCAGAGCCACTGAAAAGCTTGTGGATGGACTTTATTTGTGCAGGGAATGTACCCGACTGACTCCCTAAGCGTGTGGTCGTTTCTGGCAAACATTTCTCTGACGGATGTTTTATTAACTTGGGACAACACAGCAGTGGATTCGCAGATCGTCTTAAACTTCTACCAGGATCAATACCAACCCTCCGTGAACCAGCAAATATCCGTATACAAGTAAGTAGCCTATATTTCCGCAATCATGTCCTTCAGCTGTTATATACCAGTGTTTCCCAACCATGACGAATCTGTGGCGGTGCGCCACGGATTAAACTCCGACCGCAACAGATTCAACACCGACCAAAAAAAATAAAAAATAAACACCGACCGTCACATATTGCGTTTCGTTTTTCTTTTTTACGCAATTTAAAACACCCAGCGTATGCATTCTCTGCTCTCTTTTCGTCTCTGTCACTCACGCGTCTCTCGCGCGCGCACACACACATTCAATTCAAATTCAAAATTCAAAATTACTTTATTAATCCCAAAGGGAAATTAAATGTGGTTGTAACTCATTGTGCAAGTTTCTTCAAAGATTTGTTGTAGATGCTGATGGCTGTGGGTAGGGATGATCTCTTGTAGAGCTCTGCAGATCTGAAGAAGCCTCTGACTGAAGACGCTCTGTAGTTGTCTGATGTAGAGGATACTCTGGATCTATGGCGTCTTCTTTTCAACCACTTCAGGGTTTTGTGGCTGTAGTTGAGGTATTATTTGAGCTTTTGTGATGTTAATCAGCTGCTGCCAGTTGTAAACCACCTTGTTGCCATGGTTATGCATCATAACAAATGTCCAAAAATAAAAAGTATCAGCAAAAATCCTTCCAGCTGCACAGCATTCAAAACCAGAGAGAACAGTTGTCCACAAAAACAATGTTTCTACCAAAAATGGAAGAATTAAAGTTTTAAAAAAGAAAAAAATATGAACCAAAGTAACAGAGCTACTCCAACATGCTGCCACCTTGAGCGGCGCAATTCCGGAATTGTACACACGTACATACATACGTACACACATGCCAGAAAAGGTTCTAAATAGGATAGCAATACAAGAACACCCATTCATACATACACACACACACACAGCCCCTTCCCTCCGTGTCTGTCTGGATCACCTGTGGAAGACATGCTCTACCTTTCTGGTTCCTCCTCAGGTGCGAGGCACCTGAGGAGGAACCAGAATCAGATTCCGGATCAAATTGAAACGCCATTACATAGTTATAGTAGCCGATAACTGAGCCATTACTGTCGTGGTGAAGCTAGAGACGTAATGAGGACGGATGGATGATCAAATATTTTATTAGGCCTGTAATTTGTAAAGAGATTATTGTTCAACACACAATATAATTAGGCCTAAACCTAATTACATTTCATACATAGGGTAATATTGGAATTTGGGCAGTTTGTGGTGCGCAAATGCATGTCTGTCAATGTTTCATCAGATGCAGACGTTAAGAGACTCATTTGACAATAGAGGCGCATGGCTTGGGCCCCGCCCACCAAAACTCGGTTGTTCTGTGCCAATGCTAAAAGAACGGCCTCCTAGTAGGGGCTGCAATTCTACAACAAGACTGAGCTACGGCTAACAATCCTTTGATACAGTATTAAGGTACTTAGAGTGTGACTAAAAAGGGCCCAAACGTCACGGGGAATTTCATGCCAGGGGCACTTTAAATCTGTGTTTTTCAACCCAGCTCTTCAAGACACACTGCCCTACATGTTTTAGATGTTTCCCTGTTCAGCACACCTGATTTCAATTGATGGCCGGTTAACAGGCTTTTGCTGAACTGCAATCATCTGAAGCAGGTGTGTTAATGCAAATTAACATCTAAAACATGCAGGGCAGCATCCCTTGAGGACCAGAGTTGGGAAACACTATTAAATTATGATGTCAAAATGTTCAAATTTTGTGTTTACAACTAACTATATCTTATAATACTAGATAAGGTTCAGAAAGTTTTTCATGTTTTAAACCTAATTGCTGATTGTTTTGTGTACTTTTTTTGTCAGCTTTTCTTTTGCTTTGTGCATTGTTAACATTTGTTCTTTTTTAAATTATAATGGTGCACTTATTAGATTTAAAAATTTACATTGTTGAAATAATGATTTTAAAATTACTGTGCACAACATGAATCTCTCTAAAAACTAAAACTGAATCTAACACATTCTTAGTCCGCAAAAAGAAGACAAGCAACTAAAGCTTCATGCTACAGAAAGCCCTGTAGCATGATATTCCCACCTGGGTCTTTACCTAAAGCAAATACCTAATTTGTTAGACTAAATATGTTCTACTATCCATTAATTTTCTGATTTGAAATTGTTGCAAATTGAATTATTTTGTTATCACTTCATGTATCTAGCTTGTTGGATTTGAGCCATGCCATAGACAAAATAAGCTCAAATGTATAATTGAGTGGTCTTCAAAAGGTGCTGTAGTGTAAAACAAAACCCCACTGTTCACATACTGGACTTCTCCCATGTATGATGGAACACCGTTTGTTGCAAAGTCTTGATTAATAATGTATTTTGCCAGGATTTTATGCTTTTATCAATTTAAAAGCATTTATTTATGATTTTATGTTTGTTGATCTAAAATGACAAAATTTGACAAAGTTTAAGGGGTATGAATACATTTACCAAGACACCTTGTTTAGCTAACCCCAACAGGTTTCTAAAGTTCAAGTATAAAAAAGATCCTGGTTCTGCCTATCATCTATTCCATCTCTAAGTGAAAGTGTTAAGGTCTAACCACAAAGTCTGAAAATGTTTCTTCACCATTAAAAATGTGTGTATGTGTGTTTGACTACACAGACTGCTCTAATGAGGCTTGGGGTTGGTTGTACTCTCCCTAATTGGAGGAAAAACATCATGTTCAAAATATGACGCTGTTTGAAAGCTTGAGAAAATAAAAGTGTAAAAGAAAGCGAGAAAAGGGGAACAGGGTGTGAGAAAGCGGTAGATACTGAGCTATGAAGGAGGCAAGATAAAGGGGAATCTATTTAATATAAGTCTCAGTATCATCTTAGCTCCCTCTCACACCCAACACTGACATGCAGCCCATCATTAAAAAATAATAACAGCTGTCCGTATTTTTTTCTTGGTCTATACTGTAAAGGAGATGAGGATTATCATTTTGGTCATACTGGATACTTTAAAATCTTAGGCTGGCGAAAGGCCAAAACGGTATCCATTTCTTTTTCTCTAACCAGTTGCTGAGTTTACTGCCAAAAGGAATGACAGTGGTTTATAGTAAACAAGAGCTGCCTACTAAGGCCTGCACCCTACAAAGCACATGTAGGAAAATTCTTCAGTAAGAGATGATGACAACATAAATGCGCTAGTCATCTTAATCAGTGAAGAAATAAAGTATGCATTTCATTTATTACAAAACAAGTAAATATTTCAAAATCCACCCATTTAAATGTCCACAAATTATGCTACATTAGATTTGATTGGAAAGTACAAGCTTGGATCTATGAATGACATGACAACATAGTTGAGTGCATTTTAGCTCAATGTTGGAAAATCCCAGGATTTGCTCTTAGTTCTCAGTAACTGGGGAACCTACTATTAGCAATACAAGCCTATCGCCGTTTTTTGCAATTCTATATCCTATTAAACCATAAAGAAAAATGCCTTTAAATGGAGTTTGTCCCATATTATGTGTCCCACTAATTTAATGACATCAAAAAAACAGTGAGAGCTTAAATAAAACGTTTATTACTGAAATGTTAATCACATTTTTAATGTATTACAGCAATACTAAAGATAAACTCTGATTAAGAACCTTTTATGTTCCATTCTGGAATTCTCAAACCAGTCCTGCAAACTTCTGAGCACAGACAACATGCATCATCAGGCCTTCAGATTTCTACTTTTCAGTAAACAAATAGTTAAACGTTTTATCTTTCACTGAACTAACATTTCAGTTTATTCAGGAACAAATATAAAGCTCAGGTGATGTAAGAAGTTAGGTAGTACAATCCAATCCCTGGTACCGGCTCAGGATCCTGATCAATACTTTTTTTTTAACTGAACGGTATCTGATTGTATGATGAATCTAAACCCCAATAACTATTCTGATTCTGTCAGCTGCACTTCAGCTGAGCTGGTCATGGACATTACTTGGTTATTCTAACCAATCTAGATTTTTCTTCCCCATCTGAGAGTAAATGCTGTTCATAGTAAAATATAAACAGATGGAGTTTCATGAGACCTGTTCTGAACTCAGATATTCACTGTCACAGGAGAGGTGCACAGAGAGCAACTGAAACTCAAATACAAAGCCTTAAAGACCTCATGACACGAAGTTGACATTTTTAAACATAACATAAAATAAAGAAATCTGAACCCAATGGACTATGTCAAAGTCATAAACACGCCTTGTATAATCCTACCGAGAGCAAAAAAACGCTGCGGTGACTTGCATTTTAGTACTGTATCACTGCGCACTGAACAAGCAGAAAGCCGGAAGTGAAGTTAGCGAGAGATTCTGTTTGTTGGCACATTTGACAGCGGCTTTTCAGCTGTGACTGGGACCGCTATTTTCTATTTTTGACAAAGAAAGGTTATAGCAATGCCTTCGCGTTGTGTTGGGGGATTTTGCTCATATACACAAGAGGACGTGTCAGTTTATTTAAGTTTCTCAAAGACCCAGAGTTACTGTCTAAGTGGGTGAAACAGGTTAGAAGCACCCATGAGTAGTGGGCTCCCTCATCCTCCTCCTCCTCCTCCTCTCTTCTCTGTTCGGAACATTTTGAGCAGAATTGTTTTGATTACTATGATAAAGGAATCCCTGGGTTGTTTAGTTCAACACAGGCGTGTGTTGCTGCTGGCAGCTGTACATACAGTGTTCTGCAGGAGTGTGACAGCGTGTGGCGGCGGTACCGTGGTGGTGCTTGTGGACTGCGATGAGACACTGACAGCGACAGCATCGCTACTCCTACAAGCTCGACTTCCACCGACTGCCCAGTTAGATCTCGTGTTTCCAGAAGCATATAGGCTCATTTTATCCGGGGACACCAGGGACATGTCCCGACCACTTTTCTAAACCTGATGTGGAATTTCCTACCAGCGCAGATCTAACATCTACTTGTGCTCCCAGCACAATTTCCACATAATCATATCTGAACTGACAAATATTTAAATTACTCCATTGCACTTTCTCAAACAGTCATGATTTCTTTCTGCGCATATGCTGCAGCATTCTTTGCAGTGGATACATCAAGGTTTTAGTCCGTATGCAAACATGTTCAGGGAAGAGTCCTGCATTGCCGCTGGTACCCGTTTCAAGATGGAAAAATACATCAATTAAATTTAATGGCTCTGGCTGAAGTTTCTTTACTGCAGGTTAAAAATATTAATTTAATACTTTTGTTTGTTTACAACTCCCAAAGAGAATGGTGTTGATATACTCTGTTTGTGGAGAGAACATGTCAGAATATTCCCCCAGCTTTGCGCTGACAGCGGAATGTTCCCGCTATCCTGAGCTGCCAGAGAGATTTTTTTTGCGACTGAATTTGCGATTCAGGAACGGAGAGCGCAGAAAAAGCCAGGGACTGTGGACAATATTTTGTTTCTGGACAGAGATATCTGCATTAAATTAATTTCAGATGTACAATGTTTCAAAGAATTAAAAGGGACATGATTCATTGTAATATAATTTACAATCACTTGGGGATTGTGTTATTTTCTGTCTTTGATCGTTTTTTAAAAACTGTAGCCTGATGGAAAAATGTAAAGGCCGTTGAAGTGCGGCAGGAAAATCGAGTGAGAAAATGAAGCAGGACATCACACAAAAGTTCACTTTATGACGGGCAGCACAACCACTCCACTACTCCATCAGGTAGTGAGTGCATTCACAAAAAGGAATAGGAATACCATCTGAAGAGTGTTTGTGTGATGAGCTTTTGCCGTCAGTTTATTATGACGCAGCCTCTATTCATTAGTACAATAATCAGAAACACCTGTGGACCCGAACTAACAGCCGTCCTTCATTGTGAAAGTTTACAATTTACGCCACTGACCACTTGATGCAGAGGCACAGTCATTTTCAACTTTACGCACAACGTTTAGGAAACTGAATCAATCCAAAAAGTTTCTAATGAGAGCATCTGAGCATCATCATCTCAGACCTGGACACCGTACTCAATGCAGCGCTATTTCCTCCTGCTGAGGCAATAAGAAAGTTGAGAAAGAAGTGGCGCTTGTTATTCCAGTGTGCGACCGGAGCGGATTCAGCCTCCCTTATGCACAAGCAGGTGCACAATTCATGTCTATAGACCATGAGAAAGTTGTAAGACTGCAGGTAAAATGTTCATATTTAGTACATGTTTTAATCCGCTACATGTGTGATGGCATGATGGAGATTCTTTGTTAAGATTGTTCGGGCTGAATATTAACTAAAATGAATGAAGAATTAAATAATATTGAATGTTTCAGATTTTTTTCAAAATTAGACCGTAAATAACGGGATCCCTGATTAAATGTAAATTATAGCAGAATTAATAATTCTGTGGTACCCTTTATGCATGCTCATATCCGGACATGATCCTCCAGCAGGACAATGCCACCCGCCATACTGCTCGTTCTGTGCATGAGTTTCTGCATGACAGCAATGTCAGTGTTCTGCCATGGCCAGCGAAGAGCCCGGATCTCAATCCCATTGAGCACGTGTGGGACCTGTTGGATCGCAGGGTGAGGGCTAGGGCCATTCCCCCCAGAAATGTCCAGGAACTTGCAAGTGCCTTGGTGGAAGAGTGGGGTAACATCTCACAGCAAGAACTGACAAATCTGGTCCAGTCCATGAGGAGGAGATGCACTGCAGTACTTCAAGCAGCTGGTGGTCACACCAGATACTGACTGGTACTTTTGATTTTGAGCCTCTCTTCATTCAAGGACACAGTGTGAATGCTGTAGGAATTCACACTCTTGAGATCCTGTTTCTCTTTATTCTTCTTCTTCCGTCTTATAGTTGCTTCCGTACGTTTTTTGAACTTTAACTACTTCTGCATACTTTGTGCTATTTTAACCATTCAACTTTTCAATTATTCAGCTTATTCTGCTCTTTCCGGCTATATCTTTTGGTATTCATAACCTTTATACCTTTTTATAATATTCAACTTTTTATTTTAGCTAATTGTGACAGTTTTTCTATGTGGTACGGTTGGCACACCCCTTTTCTTTTTTCTGCTGTTTCTGTTTATTACACTTCAGCAAGTCTTTAACAGTTGACTTCAAATACTTCAGCCATTTTCTGCAATTAAATTCAGCTTACAGCATTCACACTGCATTTTCGTAGGAAATGCAACTTTTTCTAGTTCTATTTCTGTTAGTCACATGTCTGTGAAACATTTTTAGTTTATGTCTTATGGTGTTGACTCTTTTAGTGTTCATACAAATATTTACACACATTAAGTTTACTGAACAGTTGAAAGTCCGAGGACATGTCAGAGTTTATATGAGGGGGGATAAGAGATGCAACATAAGAGACAAACAGACACACAGACAGACAAGTCACAATGAGTGAGGGCAATAAGGGCACAAGAGACTGAGAGAAGGAAGAAAGAAAGGACACAAGGGTAGAGGATGGAAGAAAGGAAGGAAGGACACTAAGATGAAAAGATCCACACAAGATTGAAAAGTAGGCCACAAAAAAGTACAGGACATTTAGATAATTGGATAAGGAATCAGGCCTTAAAATATAAACATTTTCCATACCTCTCATTTTCTTTTCCTGAACTTATCAAGAAGTGGAAAATATTGAAATCAAATTATATTCTAGACTGCAAAAAGAGACATCTCAAGTAAGAAGTGTGCGCACATTAATTGGTATTTATGTGGTTATGCAATTCCTTAATTTAAGTGCCTTCTGAACAGAAACCTGCCACCCTCTATTCTCAAAGCAACATTGTATTTTAAATGTGTAAATGTGTATAATCTGTGTGTTTGTAGGTGTTTCAGTACACTTTGTGAGTGATTTGTTCAAAGTACAATTCTTATACATGTGGCACAGCATTTATGGTCATGCACCATTTAAAGTAGTGAAAACATTAATCTAAAAGGGAAAATCAACTTTTCATTTTAAAAAAAAGATATTAGCAAGACAACAGATGAAACAGGTTAGCTTTGATTGGTTAACTCTTATCTAACTCTTACTCCATTTAATAAACACAATTTCTTTCATTATTCTTTTTAATTTAGAAAAATGTGGATTAAAAAAAACATCTTTCTAGCCCCCTCTCTAACTATGTCCATTTTTTCAGCAGCCAAACCTGCAAGTGCACACATTTGGGCATGTGAGCATCAGAAGCCCCCCAAGTCCAGTGTTACTTATTCACTGATGTTAGTGCAATGCTAAAATGGCATCATTTCTCAGCGCTAACCCCTGTGTGCTCCCTCACTCGTAGTCTCTCTGCCGACAGCTCCACCCCAGGCATGATTTATCAGGCCTTCAAGCCGTAGACAATGGCACCCTGGCACGTGTGCTGTGCCAGAGACAGATTAATAGTTTAACACAGTTATTTGAGAACCAAACACAAGTGGGGTCAACACCATAATGTCTCAGAGTAGTACATGACTGAGGTCAGGATAATATGTTCTCAGCAGTATCAGGATAAAATTTATATCATCACTTTCTGGTTAATAGCATTTAAAATGATTAGATCCAGTTTAATATTCAGGATCCTTCTGATTCAAATAGTTTTTATTCTTACTGTTTCACAGCATAAAAATCCCTAAAGTTCAGGAGACAGCTGGGGTTGCCTGGCAAAGTAGCCAAAACATCTAAAACCCAATTTAACCTCATTTGTTATGTGCGCAAAGAGAGAAATCAAATGAACTGAACCACTGAATTTGTAATGCTGTTATGGAGAATAAAATTATGGTAATTTGTCTCAGTGTTCGGCTGCACTGTTTAAAGGGTGAGCAGATTCAAACAGGCAGTGGATGGTTAGCATCTCATTGTGACTGGAGGGATTATGAACCCACTAAAGAACATTGTGTTGGTAACTCCCCTACTGCAGCAGAGCTCGTTAGAGAAACATCGGTGAAAATCACATCTAATATACCCCAGAGACACTTGAATGTTATTAAAATAACAAGAAACAATAGGCAAATTGTTTTTCTTAAAACTCATTGCCCAATTAAGTGTATGTTTTTTTATAAAGCATGCAACATACTGGAACAGAAGAAAGAAAGATCAAAAATCTTCAAAGAAACCTCGAGATATTACAATGCAAATTTTATCTGCAGTGCATTTTGTTCTTAAATGTCTAAACTGGTTTTGAAATTCCATCATGTCATTTAACTGTTGCAACCAAAAATATCACATTTCCATTTTGTTTTAGTATACTCACCGCACTGCTGCAACGAACATCTTTGACTTTCAGCCAGGCCAAATCCAGTGTGCCCTCTCCTTTGTAGCAGGACTGCAACCTTTCCTTGATTTTCTCATTGATCTTTCGAAGTGAGAAAACACACAGAGCAGAGTCCTGGGAGGCCTGCCGTGGACGCCTCTTTTGACCTTTTGAGAAGATGGCAAAAAGCACATCGTCATCTGGGGCCATGTCCAGTGAAGGTGCAAGGATGGAACCAGCTTTTGATAAGTAGGCTGCTTCGAGTAATCTGTACTCCACGTTGCCACTTATACACCCAATAGGGACCTCGACGTATGAGTTGAATGCAGTGTCTGCCTTGCAAAGACGAACTATCTTGGATGTGTATACCTGTTCCCGACCAGCAGAAGAGGAACCTGTAGTCGGTCCACCTCCCATTTCAGGCTGCAAAGTAAGAAAGTAGACAAAGTTCCCACTGGCAAAGCCATAAATGTAATATATGTCAAAGTCAGGGATAACAGTGAAGGTATCCGAGGGGATCTTAATCATAGAGGCTACAAACTCATCATGGAAGACATAGGCAAACATGCCATCCTCCTCCGAGTTTCTTGCCAGTTTTCGGCTAGAGATGGTAGGGAAGTATTCTGGTTTGCCGTCAACTGAAGTGGCTACAAACAACATGTCTGGAGAAGCATTGCCATAGGAAACAATGACACCAAAAACAGAGCCACTTTCATTCACACCAGAGAGGTAGTGCTCTTTCTTGTGGAAGGGCTCTCCCAGTTTGAAGAGGTCATCTAGACGAAGGAGTTTGCAGATGCCCTGATAGAGGCTGCCACAAGCCAGCAACCGGTTCTCCCTATAGTCCATCAAAAGCATCTTGTTTACATTGTTGGTAAGTGTCAGTGGCTCACTGCAAGGCTGAACAATGCGTGGTGGGTAGCACTTGCGGTTGTCTTCATCTGGACCGGTTTCATGGGCCAATTTTAACTCCAAACTTGGAGACAGTTTGTAAATGCGATTGACCGCTCCCAAATAAACATTGCCATTGCGATAGTCTACGGCAAGATGGTTAAATGTCCATTCTGGGTTTTGAGCATAAAATGAGGCATACCCCTCCTCTTGGAGCAATGCTGTGATCACTTGGGATCCGGCACTATGAGCCTGTGGGGCTTGCACCACTGTCTGTGATGTCGCAGGAAGCACCAAACTAAACAGGAAGCAGCATAAGAAAAAATAGGTCCGTATTCTTTTGTGGGATGTCATGGCTGTGCAGAAGGTTGGACAGTTGAGGAGAGGGACAAAGGCACAGTCCAGTACTGATGAAGAATCAAGCCCGTGTTGAGATGGACGTCATTACGCACCTACAGGGAGAAAGAGAAAAAAACTGTGAAAACCTGGAAATTAACTCGGGTATCACCAACAAATGACTTTCAAATAAAGCATTTCTTGCTTTAATTTAATCTGGCACAGATTAAGGCCATGTTACACATGTAGCCGGGGTTTTTAAAAAACGAATATCCTCACCACCTCATTTGAAAAAAAACAAAAAACACTGTCCACACCTAACTCCATAAGTGCATTGTTAAGCACATTCATAGGCATGTCACAGCTGTAGGGGGCAGTAGTTCCCCAATCCCATTCCACTCAGGGTAACCTTGTACCTTCTAAATTCTATCTTTAGCAGTAATTGAGCTTGTAAAAACAAGAAAGTAAAAAGTGCTTGGACAACTGATGATGCCAACACAGATCTAAAGGCATAAATGCTGTTTGAGTGTAAACACAAGTCGCACATGTGATGTCCGAGCATTTTTGTCAAAGACAGTGAGGTCGCGGAACCTAAAACACTGGTTATTTCTGTCCACATGCAAACACTTAAAACTGAGAAAATGCACATTTTCACTTTAGCCAGAGTTTTTAGAAAATATTAGTTTGCGGTCCCCTAGATCTGCGTTTTTGTATGGATGACAGGCCAAATCTTAGAAAAATTATCTTAGTTTTGTGAGATACCCGGCTACATGTGGACAAGGCCTAAAACTGAGCTAATTAATGTTTTAAACAGGTGTGCATGCCATGCATTTGAAGACCCTAGAGCAATCTACATTTGAAGCAGTTATAGTCCAGACAAAAGAATTTTAATGAAATAAGATTGAGATAAAGCAACAGCTTAAATAGAAACAAACTATGAATTTGGGTACTGAAAACAGGACAGTGGAGGAGAAGTAATGCATTGTCTCAAAGGAGGTGATCAGGATGGGTCTGCACAATCTCTCTGATGGGACCCCTGCCCCTCTCCATCTCTATTTGCCTTTCTGCTCCAGCCTCCATGCCCCTAATTGATTCTCCCCTTGGAGTAACAATCTGCATGCTTTGGCGATTTCTCTCTTCTCTCCCAATAGGGCAGCTTACCTGCTGACACTGCTAGCAAAGAAAAAAGGACCATCTTTCGCTCTTTAAATTACCCACACTCACATATCCACACACAAAGAGGGAGGTTTATGAGCCAAAGAGGAACAATTAGGTTGGAAATGCTGGCAGTTGCAAAAATAAGCTTCACTTTAGACCTCAGGTCATTTGCACAACCTCCCCATTACAAATACAACTATTGTAAATGCACACCACTGAAAGCTTTCTTATAAAGCACAGAATTGCATGTAAACAATGTTCCAGCAGTCAATGTAAAATATATTCCAGCCAAACAAGATGTAAACCTCAACATTAATTCAATCCCAAATACCTGCTTTTACACAAAAATGTTAGCTTTGTGCATGAATACTGATAAAAGAATATTCAGTTCATCACAAACCATGAAGCTACATGAAAGCGTTCCAGCTTCATTTCTAAACAAAGTATTGTTTATCTAAACTCTAGGATTATTATTATTAATTATTTTTATTATCATCATTATTAATTATTATTATGTCGGCATGAATATTCCCACCAATGATTAACTAGCTCCAGATCTCATTTAAGGTTAACATACAAGCATTCATCAGACGTGGTGGTGGAAAATGCTACCTGTCAACAGAATTGAGACTCTAATTCATTTTTCCATGGAGGACAGAGAGCAAGAGCAAAGCAGAGAGAGCTCACAGCACATGATAAGAGGACCAGAGCAGATGAAGAGAGGGATAGAAACTGATTCAGACAGGTAAGGCATGTTCAGATGTGTGTGCCAAGACGCATCATTAGCATTGCTGAAACAAAGGTATGAGGTTGCAAGGTGACAAAGAACAGAAAACAGAACAGTGAAATAACTCTGCGAGCAACATGGGTTAAGGAGAATTCATACGAGACCCAAATTTGGAAGCTAAATCTGCAAACTAAAAGTGTTTGAGTGAGGCTTACAGACAGCAATCAGCAAAAATTACCCCTGGAACATTTTGACACCTAACCACTACCAACTTCAATGTCTTTTTGTTTTTTTGGATAAAGATCCATGGTTTTCTACTCTAATCTACAAGTAACACACTGAAAAGTGTGGCGTGCATTTGCATTAGTCCCCCAACCACTCTTCGGGATATGCATCTACCAGCTTTGGACATCTAGAAGCTGAAGTATTAATGCATCTTCTTTGCAAAATGGCTTAAGCTCAGCCAGATTTGATGGGGATCAGCTGTGAATCTCAATCTTGCCACATATTCTCAATCAGTTGTGGGTCTGTACTTTTACAAGATAATTTTACACATAAAACTGTGTTAATCTATCCTGTTGGAAGTTGACATTCAACCACACACTAAAGTGTATTGCAGCCTTTCAGATCCACCTTCTGACCAACTCTGACCAGCTTCACTGTCCCTGCTTAAGAAAAGCATCCCCAAAGAATGACGTTGTCACCACCATGTTGTACCGTAAGGGGTAGGGAGTTCAAGATCATATGCAGTGTTTGTTTTCCTTCACATAAAGTGATTTGTATGTAGGCCAAAAATGTAAGCCCCAATGGACAAACTCTTAGACACCTCATGGGGTCCACTCTGTTTAAAATGCACATTATAACAACACGCATCAACACCATACACCATGCTCCACTTGTGAAAGTAAATCTGTTGGGTTTCTACTTGGTACTCAGACACCAATTCTGACTGCCACAATGCCAGACAGGAAATGTTAAAAAAAACATTTGTGAAACTTGAACAGCAACTGGATTTCACGTTAAGGAATACATAAAGGAACGCCAACATTCACAGTAAGTACTTCCCTACACACACAGTAACTTGCAGTATTACTTTAAATTTGGTTTCTGATTGATTTTAACATTTATTTGGAATGTGCAAATTACTGATTGTGGATTGTGCAAGGAACATTACCCATTACATTACTTTTTCTTATGAACTTAATACAAACGTATATTTTCTGAAGCAAACAGTATCTAGATGCCAGTGGTCGGAACGAGATTCATTTTCTAAACATTTTTGAGGTTCACCTTACAGCCTACTGCCTTAAACTTACTCAAATTCATTTCGTATTTGTCTAGTAACTTAATTGATCTTTCTAATCGTATTTGTTCACTAAGGTCTCTTCTCAAGCCTTTACAGAATAGCTGTATTTATACTGAGATTTATTTATACAGAACTAGAATATTTAGTAATCAAGTGACTTCTGAAGGCAGCTGGTTGCACTGGATTGTATTTAAGGGCTTCAGAGTAAAGAGGGCTAATTTTGGGCTTCCTTCAAAATACATGATGGTTTGTGGGGCAATGTCAAAATGTGAAAATGTTCACGAGGCATGAATCCTTTGGCAATGCACTGTCCAAAAAATTGCAAGCAAAAATGAGACTGACAGTTGAATTTAGTAAAACATATTTAAAAATGTTTAGTAAAAATATGGTTGAAAATGTAGTTGAAAATACTAAAAAGCAAGGGAGACTGAGGAGTTAAAAGAAGACTAAAGGGGATAAAGTGTGAGTTATGATGATGAAGGGAGAGAGGGAGCTTGGTAATCCTTTATAGTCACCTATTCTCCTGTGTATAAGCACAACTTAATTCACACTCAGCTTAGAACTACAAACTAAACAAAACACTTTTAGGAAGAAAAAAAAAACAAGACAAAAGCATCATGCAGATTCCCTTGAGAAATGAGAGTTTGGCAGTTGTAAAGCATTAACGCTCTAAAAACACCTCATCAGTGATGCCCCTTGCAAAGGCAACGTGTCTGCCACATAAATTTGTTGCTGAGACGCAATTATCCTCACTGATGGAAAGGAGGGGGGGAAGCTCATTTAACTGCTGTTTGCCTTTGCCTGCTAATCATCAAACTCCATTAATTAAAGCTTGCTCTGGTTCTGAGGATTTATACATCAGACATGATGCATACACACACAAACACACACACACACAGACATAAAGACTGATATTCTAAAGCATAGTTTATCTTTAATTTCACGTGCCATTACTGGCTGACTTTTTCCACTACCTTTTCTGCATTCTTTATAAATTTAGATGCCAAACTTGAGATAAAAAGAAGGAATTATGATAGTTAAAAGCCAATGCAAACTGACTGTAGGGAGACTATTATTTTACTTGATAAAATAACAATTTTTGTTTGCTTTTGGAAAGGTGTAAAACTACAAACCAACCAAGAAAATATAGAAAATGGGATGCAGAATCTAGATAAGCTTACAAGTTATGTTACACTGATGTCCCTCCTAGCCAATAGATACATTACAATTATACAACAAACATATGGATAATAACACAAGATCACCAAATTTCAGCCAGCTGCCAGCAGGCTTGTTTCTTTGAATTAGGTAAAAAAGACAATCTGAAAAGCTAAACCATTTTTATATTCCATGCCACCTGTATTCATGCATTTATGCCATAGGTCATTCAAACTCTTAATCGTTGCCCCAAACTTTACCTTCCTATCAATGTCAATGAAATGTTTGGTCAAATGTAACATACAATACAGGTACATCTCACAAAGTTTAAATATTTTTACAAAGTTCAATATTTTTTGTCATTCATTTCAGAAATTGAAACTCATGTTTATTAGATAGATTTATTGGACTGAAATATTTTAAGCGTTTTATTTATTGTCATTTTGATGATTTTGGCTTACAGATAATGAAAAATCTTTGAGCTCAAAGACCAAAATGCTATTTTGTATGAAAAGCGCTTTATAAATAAAGTTTGATTTGAACTATTTGTGCATCATTTAAAATAAACCCTGTATATTAGTGCATTATAAAAATACAGTCGAAGTACCTTCTTTTTATCTTGGTTTACATATGTTGAAAAAGCCATCAATTAGCATACAAGGACAGAAAAAAAATCCCCCCCAAAAAAATCACATGACTGTACAACATCAAGCTCTTCTGAAAAAAGGATAAAGTTGATAATAGAGAAGATATTTAATGTGTCAATCAAGTGACGCTGCTCTGTCATTTCTTAAGTCAAACAAAATAAAGAGCTGTCATCTAGGCTATTGGACAGGGGGAAACACTTTACTTCCATACAGACAAAACACAAGCAATACTTTGAGCTCAAAGACAATTTTAAATAACTTGTTTCACAGGAAGCATTTTGATGTCTACAAGGCTAATTTTGGGTACAACAGCAATCAGAAAATACATAATAGATGTGACAGGAACCATTTTACCTTGGCAACATCTGAGCTACAACTAGAGAGGACAGTAAAAAGATAAAAAGAAGTCTTCAACATAGTAACCCCTTCCTATGAATAGTCTGATAGACAAGGGAAGCATTTATCTCGGAGAAATTACTAGGAAATGAACCAGCTGCCAATTTCTTTAGGAATAGCTTACTTTCTTCACAACAAGAACAATATATTATATATATTCATTGGAAACCAGCCGTATGAGTAAACCAGGATTATGTGATGAGTGGGTGAGAAGTAGGGTAATTACACAAATAAAAATGCTGCAGATTTTTAGGGAAATCCGTCGCATGAGTGATGGATGTGAATGAACTGCAATATATCCCACAGGAAATCAAAAAATTATAGATGATAAAACTAGAGTTGACAGACTATGTAAAAAAATTAAAGATCTACAAATTATTTGCAGAGGCAACTGACCCCAGAAATTTCCCTGCTGAGAAACTTGGACTAAAAAATATCCTTTAATCATCTTAAATCATTGACAGAGAATTCTAACAAGTATTGATCATTTCTTAATTTTATTCAGAACTATTTATTAATACAAATTAAAGTCATATGTTTTTTTCATATACTTTCCCAAGAGAACAGGGTTTTTTTTGCACCCTTTCTTGTAAAACTGACCAAAATGTTGCTAATAACTACAATCTCTCAAACTGATCCTAGGTACTCTAAGAGTGATGCTTGGCAGAGAGAAATTAGGCTGTTGCAGATCTCTTCATTTGATAGTTGTTGGATTCCTTGTAACTATTTAAAGCAATAAAAATACTACCTTTCGAATGTCTCTTCTGAATGTCCTATATTTATACTATATTTATGCCAACAAACCAAGATAAATGCCAAGATAAAGTTAAAAAAGGCTGAAAATAAAGAGACTGTAATAATAAATAAAAAAAGAAACAAGGAAGAACTCTCCAAGACAGAGAAGTGTCCCAGATCAGGGGATGCAGGGATTGGAGTGGACCCCCAACCTCCTTCCCGTCCCACCAAACCTCAACCAAGCCTGCCTGCCTGCTGAGCTTTGGCAGTCAGAGGAGTAAGCCCTGCTATGCATTGTAACAACCCACCAGGACTGGAGGAAAACTAGATCTCTGAATGGCCTCTAATATCCATCGAAATGCATGTTTGTACACATTCCTCCTAATCCACAAACACAAACATAACACTACACAGCAGAACACACTCCATCATTACAATTCTGCCAGAAATGCACACAAATCTGGTCAACCAAAAGGCAGGATTTTCAAATTATAAAATAAAGTCATAAATAAATTACAAAATCAAGCAAATAATTTCAAAGCATGTCAAAGTTTACATGGGTATAAGAATGTTCTTTTTCTAGAATGAAAACACGAATGTGAATGTCTCACTTCCTGGATGCACTTATCCAACAGCACATCGGTCCTTTAAGACATGGTTTCACTTTTACAGTAGAAGCGAACAACTGTTTTTATTCATACAAAATATTTTGAGCCATTACTATTATGAGCAGCAACAAACCCACTAACAACAAACTGCATCAATGTAATTATCAAATCATAGCCAGATGTAATTACTATGTTCAAAAATAATTGGGCAGCCCTTTGATTTAAAAGACAACAGTTTAAGTAATGACTAGGAAGAGAGTAGGTCCAACATAAGCACCACAGTAAACTGACCCCTGCTGATACAATAAGCAGATGGCTTCTCTCAGAAAAGCAGCAGTGTGTGTGTGGGGGGGGGGACCACAAAAAAAGAGGACACAGAGGATATAAGGCGGGTTGTCCTTGGTGTCTACATCAAGACGTGGATTAGCAGCATGGATTACTGTCACAAGATACCCTGTCAAGATCAGGGTTAGGAGGTCTAATCCACCACAGAGCTGTTGATATTGCAGTGAAAGCCTTCAGATTGTACCGTCAACTGGGTACGTGTCAACTAAATGCAAGAACACAGACTGGAAGACGAACATCATGACTACACATGTAGCAATCAAACGTGTTTACAAGTATCAAGATGCCTTAAATGACAATTTATGAATAATTCAAAGCAATAGTTGAGTTTTAAATCAGCAGTTTCCAGAGGAAATCATATGAGTGATTACTCACTTATATCAAACGTACTTTTCTGTTCACTGGATAACATTAAATAGTAATAAAACTTTATATCTTATATGTTAGAAAAAGCATTTACTTTTTCTTACATGTAATCTGTGGTTAATAAAAGCAAATTGAAAAAAAAATTTATTTAACAGTTAAACAGCAAGATTGGTTAATTCTTTTACCTCTAAAACAGATAAATTTCCAAGGCAACCTTGTTTGGTTTGCTATGGCTATGATAAACTGATAGTTCAGAACGAAAAACTTCAAGTAAAGCTGCAAGCTCTGGGAATGAATTCAAGTAGTCAGCTCGATTCAAATCTCACCTCAAAAATATTTCAGTAAAACCATTTCTCTCTCAAACCCACAGGGAAACTATAGTTCGTGCCTTTTATTACCTGCAGGTTAGACTATTGTACAGTAATGCCCTTTTTTCTGACATTCACCAAAACATTGTGGCAAAGTTAGAATTACTCCGCTTCAAATTTGTTAGCAAAATCCAAAAAGGGAGCAACAGGAAGTTTAAAGGGCCCACTGGCAACCTGTTGCCTTCATGATTGATTTTTTGGATCATTTCATTAGTTTATAAAATTCTGAGACTGGCAATCTCATCCATCTGACTTCTCAGAATCATTTTTAACTTATGAAGAATCAAGCACTACTGTGGAGGCAGGTTTTTAAATGTCCCTGAAGTGCAAACTAATAACATAAGGATAAACCTTTGATTTATCATCATGATGCTCAGCTGTTTTAATATCCCACTATAGCTTAGTCATATAGTCCATACTTGAATTTAAATTTAAATCTAAACATCTGACAGTCTTTGTACATTGTTTTTCTAAGCTTCATTTTTTTCTCCTGTTTACGGTCTTTGCACTCACATCTGGGAATTACAAATCCTCTTTTGTAGTATAGTTTAGATACTCTGTTTTCCTATCATAGGTGATGGTTCAATGTAATTATCTGAGGACTGCGACTTTAGTTGAAGTAACATTCTTTGAATTGCACTCAAATGATTTCTTGTTACATACCAAGTTAACTCCAACATGTTAGGGTGCTGTTGCCTCCACACTCTCACATTCTTGGCTCAGGCTGCAGTGGGTAGGCGGTGATGTGGTTTGTGATTGGTAGTTTGTCATCAGTGCAGATCCAGATCTCTAAAGTCATTAACATTGTTGAAGGATTGCCATTAACAGACTTTAGCTTGGTGCCTTAAAGGGAAGACTCTCAGATTTGGCACAGAACCACAACCACAGAGAACCCATTATGGAGTGATATTAATAGATATTTGGTGATCAACATCTGATTGTACAGGGACAAAGATCACGACAAAGATTACCTTATGGAGCTTTAATGATCTATCAAACAAATCAAGATAAAATGTATATCCCATTCCAGATTTACTAAATGCAAAATGTAAGGTTGTGTGGAAACATTAGACTTTGCTTCTATCAATTGCAAGCTGTTATTATCTGAAGTCCCATGTCCTTAGCTCTACCTATCTAGCATCCCCAGTATGATTTCTCCTTTCAGTCTAGTATTTTTTGGTTTAAGATTTGTGTTAACTTTCTCCTTAGCAGCCTTTTGTCTCCTTACCCAGTCTTCTCGCTTCTTATCTGGTTTCAAGCATTCCTTTTCCTATCAACATAGACTCTAATTATTGGTTATCCTATCCTTGAAAGACAGCATAGTTTGCTTCACCATGGGCAACATTGAAGGAAGGCCAAATCATAGTGTATTTGTGTTAGACTGTCTATTTTATGAAACAGACTCAAATACCCTTGCTTTTGAGTGCCTTAAGTAGAAGGCAACTGGATGACCTCTCATTAGGGCTGGGCAATACTGTTTATCAATTATATCAATTTATTGATTTTTTCTATTTATTTAGAGTGAATTATTGGAATACCGAGAAAAAAAGTGTCACCATTGCATCTCGTGAGTTTCTATCAAAGTGATGTCAGCTAACAAAAGACATACCATCTTGTTTTAAAAGCATGTTTTACAACGCACTTTGAAGTCAGGTAAACTCCAGGAAGGGATGATTGAAGTAAAAGTCATTTGTAACGTCATTTTAAGAATAGAAATGAAGAAGAAAGAAATTGATTTATATCAAAAATCTAATTTGGCATGATTCTTATATAAATGTCAACTGTGATATAAAAGGGCTCTTCAGTTCTTAACATGGTTGGAAATAGCAGGCTTACAGACCCTTTCCACAAAATTAGAATATCATGGAAAAGTTTATTTACTTCCATAATCTAATTCAAAAAGTTAAACTTCCATAGATAATAGATCCAGGGCCCACAACTTAAACAATTTCAAGTATTTATTTGTACATCAGTTTGGCTTCCAGCTCATAAAACCCACAAAACAGGAAATCAAAAAATTAGAATACAGTGAATACTTCACTTTGGTTCAGTTTTCTCAGTTAGGTTCAATGTGGGGAAGACTGCAGACTTGACAACTAGCCAGAAGACCATCACTGATACCCTCTATAGGATGGGTAAGCCACAGAAGTTCATAGCTAAGGAGGCTGGCTGTTCAGAGTGCTGTGTCCAAGCATATCAATGAAAGTATTGAGGAAGGGCCAAATGTGGCAGGAGAAGATGCACCAGCAGAAGACCTGACTGTGGGCTTCAGCAGATTATCAAACAGAGAAGATTCATGAGTCTGGCAGAGATCCAGAAAGAGTGGAATGAGACGGGAGTCACGGCTAAATGGTGATTTCTTCACAGTATTCTAATTTTTTGAATTCCTGTTTTCGTGGGTTTTATGAGCTGGAAGCGCAAATCATGTACAAATAAACAACTAAATACTTGAAATCATTTAAATTGTAGGCCCTGAATCTATAATCTATGGAAGTTTAACGTTTTGAATGGAATTATGGAAATAAATAAACTTTTGCATGATATTCTAATTTATTGGAAATGGTCTAAATAAGTTGTAGTCAGAACAATCACAATAACTGAAATTTACCAATAAGGAAACATGGCTCACTGGCTTTACTCTCTATTCAGCTCCGTGTTTGCATCATCGTTGCTCGACAACCCAAACATGTCTTTTGGATGGCCAAAAGTCTTCAACAAACAAAACAAGTCCAGTTGCCTTCTTAGGAGTTCTGTCAGTCCGACGAGTAATGCACTGGTTTCCTGTAACCTGCTGAAAGAATATAACCAGTTTTCAGAATCAAGATCAAAATCTGAATTTTCAGGTTGATCAGCCATAATTGTTGAGTAGTAGGTTGGAAAACTAATTTTCTGATCAAGGACCATGTTATCTGTTGGCACTACCATGTTTTGCAGACAACAGAAGTCTAGTTAATGAGCAAAGAAGAGTAAAAAGCTTAAAAGGACACTAATTTCTAGGAAAACAGAATCAGTGAAGGAACAAACTGACCCTATGATGGCATCAGCAGAAGTTATCTTTTGCTATTGAGCTTAAAACCTCTGTATGGAATAAAGGATACTACATTTGAAAGGTTGGTAAGCTTTAGGAAATCTCAAAATTAAATGCACTTTCGTGGGCAGTAGTTGTCAACTGGTTAGTGTCTAGAAACATTACAACTACAATCTTTTGAGTGAGCTAACCCCTAATGACAGGGTGTGATGTAAATTGAGGACATTTGTCCTTTCAAATATATTAAATGAAAGTATGGTCCAGTTTGAACCGGAGATGGTAGAACAGAATATTACAGTATATTACAGAATGCCAAAACAATAATAATATTTTAAGAAACTAAATCCACCAGCAGGAGACGATGCTAGAGAGGAAAACAGAGACTTTCACACTTGGTAAACAATTCAAAGCCAAACAATTCAGTATTTTCTTTTCATAATTCACTCAACGGTGTTATGATGCACAAATATGAAAAAGTCCAGCTACTGATAATTAGTTCTAAAAATTGCTAAATTATGTACCCTTAGCTTAGATATTGAACACATTTAACATATAGCAAACACCATCTTATGAAACTATTTAGACACATCTTCTAGTATTATTCCAAAACGGCCAACAATGCTAATCGTATTAATCCAGATCATGAGACTCAAAATGGTTTAAAACGTGAACTACAAACCATTTTGTCATTTTACAGTAGTTAAAACTCTTTTCCAGGGAATGCTGTCTGTCACACATGATGTGTCAACTCTGATTCTAATATGAATAACTAATGGCCTCTTAAGGTGGAAATGCCCAAAATAAATCTTACAGTACTTAAGAGAAATCAGAAGCTGCTAGAACTGGTGTCAGAAATTAGCCAAAAATCTATGATTAGTCCATGTGTAAATGTGAAAAATCAGTCATAAGAAAAACAATTCTGAGGGTTAGGGTTAGAAGCACTGAGTTCACCTTTTCTGTTCAGCAATATTCAAAAAAAATCCAGTCACAGAGCAAGTTATAGTAAATCAGGAATCATATCACTCATTTTGCACATGGCATACTTTAGACCTCCAATCATAATAAACAGCCTATGTTGTGGAAGTAATGTTAATGGGAGTGAGGGAGATGGTTGAAAGGAACTCAAACAGTGAGACTTCAGAATCAAAGAAATTATTTGGGACAAAATGCAGAGATCAAAAGGAGCTTAGACTAAAAACAAAATGGATAACATATTTAAAGAATGTACCACACAAACAAAAGCAACCCTAAAAAACAATAAGGCCTCATGTTGTCTAGCATTGCATTTCAGGAATTAGGACTAGAATCCACCAAAGCATTGCCTCTAAACAACAGCCCAAGGAAGTTCAAAAAGTTCAAAACAAAATAAAAGCTATATTTTATTGTTTCTTTAATTAAATTTTAGAATCCTCAATTTTAGGGGTAGTCATCAGAACATGGTTTGAGAAAATATTTTCCCATTTAACTATGACATTAAGCCAAGAGATAACTAAACTAAAACAGAACAGCATGGCTTGTTTTTAAAGTCTACACAGCCAGCGAGGGAATGAAACAACAAAGCTTACACACAAATGTCCTTCAAAATAAAAAAGATGGTTAAAATGAGTTGAAGCAGAACATTTCCAAGTGGGGTATGCAGCAGTGAAGAATCATATTGCGAATTAAGAGAGAAAAAGCAGCGGTAACTTTAACTCTCACCCTCTTCTGTGATAAAGCCTGTGCAGGACCATTAAAATGGGCCATGCAAAATACATCCAGGGAATATGAATAACACTGTTTAATTTCCTGTGTAAATATGCCAGATTACCTTCAGCAAAAAGCATCAACATGTAGACATAATGACAGGGCTTCAGGGAGAAGGTGCGGAGGAGTTGTGGACCAGGTTCAAACAAGTTTAAGGACTGTTGGTGCCTTGAGGGAGAGCGCAGACAACTTTCATCACATTATTTGAATATATCAGCATTGGGCAAAGGAAAATGGTAAAACACAAAGAGAATGTCACAATGGCAGAAGTAAGAGAGAGCTGTAAAACACCACAGAAACTGGTAGTTGTCACACATGTACATAAATACCAGAGAATTTAAAACTGGATTTGCTAATAACCCTTGCCTGCACCAAAAACCCATAAAACCACATTTATTTTTTCAGTATCAGACATCAAACACTCATCATAAGAAAGGTGTTAATTTTCAGCTCGTCAAGCACCAGGACAAAGAAAAACATCAAATTGACATGCCAAAGCGACGGCTTCTTCAGCAACCCTCTGGCAAAAATCCTGTTTTCTGACAAAGTCACATCACAAGATGAGACCTGCTAAGACTCAAATATCAGTTTGTTTCTAATGTTATGTTGATGAATGTTAATTCATCTCCATTCTAAATCATTCGGTAAAAGCAGGTAGTTGCTGCTTTTCTCTTTCTTCATCTGCTGATTGAACAGAGCTAAAATGGACATGACCTTAGAGATTAACTTCTTAAAACAGGGAAGCTTGATAATTCTGAAAGCTTAGTTGGGTGATTATAATAAAAACGATAAGCAGTTGCTTTAATTTATCACTAAATCCATTTCTACAGTCGTTTTTTTATTCATCTTGCAGTTTAACACTGACTTGTATAAAAATTATCTAAAACAAAACCAGAAATAGGTGCTGAACAACAAATGGGCAAGGCATGAGAAAGTTTCTTTTTTTTAAGACACCTTTGTCTGTTTTGTACACAGTTCTCTAAAACACCAGTGCGGGGACACACAAATCTACACTAAAGTAGATCACAACACACATCTGTGAGCCTCATCAGAGCAGTGGATGATTTGGTTTACTCAAAGTACGTGGATTACAGCTCTCCCTTATAATCCTTAGAAGACATGTCTTTAAGATGCCAGTTCTGGTTTATGACGCACAGCTAGAACAAGAATCGCTGCTTGTTCCATTATTAATCTCTTATTTTTTTCCTGGTTTTTCTAGTTTAACCTGTCTTGAGCTCATATTGTTGGGGGGATCATCCCAGTCGATGCCCCCCGTCCAACAGGGCATTGCAGCCAAGCAGGTTACTAGACCAGGTATATCTTCTATGGAGAGAAAAACACTGAGAGAAAACAAAGTTAACAGTCGAAATAACAGAATGTACTGTAATACAACTGGAGAGTCGTAGGAGAAAAGGAAGTAGCAGAGTGAAGAAAATTGGTACGTCTGTCCTCCAGCAGTCTAAGCCTATAGCAGCATAACTACAGAGATAGCTCAGGATGACCTTAGCCACTCTAACTATAAGCTTTATCAAAAAGGAAAGTTTTAAGCCTGGCCTTAAAAATAAACAGAGTGTCTGCCTCACGGACTAAAGCTGGGAGCTGGTTCCACAGGAGAGGAGCCTGATAACTAAAAGATCTGCCTCCCATTCTACTTTTAGAAATCCTAGGAATTACAAGTAAACCTGCAGTCTGAGAGCGAAGGGCTCTGTTAGGAACATAAGGAACAATTAGATCTCTGATGTATGATGGAGCTTGATTATTAAGGGCTTTGTATGTAAGAAGAAGGATCTTAAATTCTATTCTGGATTTAACAGGGAGCCAATGAAGGAAAGCTAAAACAGGAGAAATGTGATCTCTCTTTTTAATATTCATCAAAACTCTTGCTGCCGCATTTTGGATCAACTGAAGGCTTTTAATGGCATTTTGTGGACTACCTGATAGTAACGAATTACAGTAGTCCAGCCTTGAGGTAACAAATGCATGGACTAGTTTCTCAGCATCACTCCTGGACAGGATGTTTCTAATTTTAGCAATATTCCGGAGGTGAAAGAAAGAAATCCTAGAAACCTGTTTAATATGGGATTTAAATGTCAAGTCTCGGTCAAAAATAACGCCAAGGTTCTTTACGTTATTACTGGCGGCCAATTTAATGCCATCCAGATGAAGTGATTGACTAATCAGTTACTGTTTAAGAACTTCTGGTCCAAAGACAGCAACTTCTGTTTTGTCAGAATTTAAAAGCAAAAAGTTTAGGGTCATCCATGTTTTTATGTCTTCCAGACATGCCTGTAATCTACCTAACTGACTGGGTTCATCAGGATTTATGGATAAATATAGTTGTGTATCATCTGCATAGCTGTGGAAATTTATCCCATGCTGTCTAATGATTCTACCAATTGGGAGCATATATATGGTGAACAGAATTGGTCCAAGCACAGAACCCTGTGGAACTCCACAAGTAACCCTTGAGAGTGAAGAAGATTTATCATTTAGATGAAAAAACTGGAATCTATCAGACAAATATGATTTAAACCAGCCTAGTGCTGTTCCTTTGATCCCTGCAACATGTTCAAGCCTTTCTAAGAGAATATTATGATCGACTGTGTCAAAAGCAGCACTGAGATCTAACAACAGACAGAACAGACACAAGTCCATTATCTGAGGCCATGAGAATATCATTAGTAACCTTCACCAGTGCTGTTTCAGTGCTATGATGAGCTCTAAAACCTGACTGAAACTCTTCAAACAGCTCGTTATTGTTTAAATGCTCACAGACTTGATTAGCAACAATTTTCTCAAGGACTTTGGATAATAAAGGAAGGTTAGATATAGGTCTGTAATTCACTAAGTCATCTTGATCAAGGGAAGGTTTCTTGAGTAAAGGTTTAATTACAGCTATTTTAAATTCCTGTGGTACGTATCCGTTTACTAAGGATAGATTCATCATATCCAAAATGGGGCCAGGAACCAAATGGAACACTTCTTTAAATAATTTGGTTGGAATTGGGTCCAACATACAAGTTGAAGGTTTAGATGAGGCTAATATTTTTGATAATTCCGAAAGCTCGACTGAATCAAAACAGCCTAAGCACAACTGAGGATCTACAGTTCTTTCCGATACTGCCTCATTTACTGAGGAAGAAGTAATCATGTTTGGGAGGATGCCAATGATTTTATTTTTAATAGAATGAATTTTATTTACGAAGAATCCCATAAAATCATCACTGCTAAGAGCTGGGGGAATAGTTGGCTCAACAGAGCTATGACTCTGTGTAAGTTTGGCAACTGTACTAAAAAGAAACCTAGGATTGTTTTTATTCCCCTCTATTAATGATGAAAAATATGCTGTTCTAGGCAATACATTCATTTATAAATTCCCGAAACAAAGACAGTGTTTTAAAAAGGAAGGTATTAAATGGAAAACAGTTGTCCAAACCTCCAAAATAATCTACTTATTAAAAATGGCAAAGAAAGGAAAAAAAGACTAGTAAAAAACAAAAACATTATATTGTGTGCTTTAATTCTCTAGAGGGAAATGTTTATTGTTTAAAATACCTGACACAGCTGCTGATAAACCACTGTAAGCTAAGTGCATCGTCTTATTTAAGCCCAGTTACTTTGAAGTTTTTGCTAAATTATAGAAAGAGATGTAGATGAGTAGATGCTTAAACAATGCAAAGAAATAGTTTTGCAGTGAATCTTGGCTTCCACAGCTGCTGATAAACTACTGTAAGCTAAAATTTTAAATAAAAGAATACCACAAAAAGCTATTTTTGCTTTATTACCAATTAGATTTACATTAGTTGATGTTGTGTTTTTAATCAAAAAAGATTTGCAGTATTTATGATCATATACCATGAAGAAAAATAATATGCAGAATATGCAGAATATCTTTTCAGCAATAATGACTGATTGTTATTTACCATAAATAACCCCAAAGTATTTTTTTGTGTGTATCCATTACAACAAAACTATAAACTTAAGTCCAGGGAGGACACTGACACATTTACTGAATGCACACTTATGATACTGTTCTGATCTTGACTTTTTGGTTTTCACTGTCAAAAGAGATTTACAGCCTTGTTGCAGCTACATTCTTGGAAAAGAAAAATCATGTCAGTTTCCTGTTCAGATGCCTATCCAGGACACATTAGACTAGGTCATGTGGGATAGATGGAAAATGTGGGACACACCAGGAAAGACAGAATGTCTACACCTGCAGAGACTTGCAGCCTCGACTAACGATTTCAGAGTACTGAAAAATGTGCAGTTTGACAAGATGTGTCAAATGTGCCCTTACAGCTGCTGAGATATTCCAGTTTTAAACACATTCCGTGAATTATGCTGTTCAACTGCTACCCAGATCTGATAAACGAGCAGAAGTAGTATAGTGGATGTGTAATTTCCATAAAAGGTCAAAGTGAAAATGATAAATTTATTATAAGAAATGACAATGATTAAGTGACTTGATATTTAACATGGTATACAAACTAAACATTTTCACAAGTTTTTTTCTAAAAATGTACTTGCACACATGTGGAAATTCATTTCTGTGCCATTTTTGACAAACACATCCAAACACTAAAAGCAAACCAATGTCATAATGTCATAGTAGGTAATCATTGCCAGTAATTTTAAATAATTGTCTGGAATAATGGAAAGCCCACTGTTAGCTAGGAATGGAAGTGTTTACAGTATTAACATTTAACTCGTCAAATTACAGAATTGAAATAATTTATGCAGTATAATAATTCCCATTAATATAAATTTAAATTAAAAAAACATTAGAAACTTTAAAAAAGGTCAGAAAATATTGTTCACCTCTCTTAGAGAGTGAAGTATTTTTAACAAACCAGGAAAAACATTAGAATGTGGAGAGTGTGAAAAATACTCAAGACCCTTCAGTTTCACCTTCTACAGTGTCTTGTCTAAGTACTCATAATCATGTTGCAATAACAAAATTGACTGTTTCTCTGTGATTTTTATGTGATAGGACAACACAAAAAAGACTATTTTCAAAAGGTATCACATATTACAAATCGTCACCTTCCTAAAATAATGTTTATTTTTGCCTAAATCATGTCCCAGTGATGCTGGCTACCTCTGGTAATGGTATACAACGTTTTTAATATGCCAATAGTCATCTATTGTCACAACCTTTTTGAATGAAATTGTTAATAAATATTATATATTCAATATTTTGTTCAGTTTTTTGTGTTTTGTTAAAAACCTGAAGAAATTACTTAGGCCGTTATTTTAAGAGGGTAATGAAATTTTTTGATGAACAATCAGGCAATATGGCATGTTTTTATTTTTAGTTTTTACTCTGATCCCACACAAAAAAATCCCCCAACTCTGGAACCCAATAAAGCAAACTTCTTAAGGCAGTTGGTTGCACTTAAATATCATTCAGAAATAAACATAAAGAAAACAAACAACTACAAATGAATATCAACGTTTGCAAGTTTTTATTTGTTAAAAGAAATTGAATACCAGGTACCATAAACCATCCAATTCACAAATATACACTACTTTGTGTCAGCCTATCACATAAGATCCAAATGGAATTTGTTGATGTTTGAGATTGTAAAGTGATCAAATATAAGGAAGTTTAGAGTATAAATAATTGTTATGCTCTACAATGGTAACTTAAGTAGCATTGGAAAGAAACTTTAGAAAAAAGTTGTTTAAAATATAATTCCTAGATCAAAAGCTTAGCTCAGAACACCTGAGTTAAAACTTCCCTGTCCTCATATTTTCTGTTTTAGTCGCAAGTAAGCTCACTTTCTCTGAATGCATGAAGGACAGACTCAAGTAGTGTTGAATGAACCAGACATAAAATATTTTTCAAGAATCAGGTTGTTCTGATAGATCCAAAAGACTGGTCTACTGCCCTGAGGTGAATTCAATTTGGAAAGGAACACAGTTTTATTAAAAATCTATCAGCAGAAGTAAATTAGGCAATGTTGGCACATAGTTAATAGTCCCAAAATAGCATTTTGATTTATTTATCCTAAGAACTTAATTAAACTTTGAATCAGACTGTGGCACATCAACAGAACAAAAAGTAAAAAAAAGAGGGCACAAATTTATAAAACTGAGGCACTAAATAGCCGCAAGAGCTTATTCTATTCTCTTTAATCTAAAAACCGCATGAAGGCAATGAAAACATAGATAGGAAAATAAATATACCTGAAAACAAAACCTAACTATATTTACAAGCAAATCCTTCTCATGAGTCCAATGTGAAAAGCAGGTCACCAACTAAGAAAAGAGTCAGAGTTCAGACAAGTTTGCACTTCATTACATGTCTATTCACACACACCCCTATATTGGTTACCTTCGCTTAAATGCTTTACCTTCAAACTCCATCTCTAAGCCTGTGGCATAAACACATCAGACAAGCTTTCAAGCAAACAGTCATTTAAAGCAGCACGTATGAGGATGCAAAATTGTTATTCAGCATTTCACATCACTCTTCTCCCCTCTTCTGCTTTGATTTGGCTTCCCATGGCGAGTTATGGTCATTTTTACACTTGGAGAGATGTAAAAAAAACAACCCTTTTGAACACATACTAACGCATGGTCCTGCATATTTGGTTTCAACATCTGCCTAGCGGGCCCACAACAGTCCAGTCAAAGCTTATATGGAACACCTGCCATAACAGAGCAGAACGAAAGGAGAAGAAGAGAAGGGGGTTCAATGGATAAATAAAACCCTCAAGCGTTTTTTTTTTTTACATCTATTTGTAAACTGGATTTCTGATGATCCAACAGTGCAGGCATTTGCTGTAGCTCCAATGTCCCTGCTGTAAGGGCGGTGCATGTGATCGTCAAATTGCATAGATCAGGTATGTCAAACTCCAGTCTTCAAGGTGTCCTGCAACATTTAAATACATCTCCAGTCCATCACAGACCTGAATCTAATGGTTGAATTGAAATAGCCTAATCATAAAATACATAAAAGCACATTTGAATCACAACATTGATTATTTAAATTGATGAATGGCAAGATTGGGGAAGATTATTAACGGTATAAAAGTCCACATTTATAAGATGAAATGTTGCTTTTGATTTTATTTAAAGTGCAACTCTTGCAATCACTAAACTGCTCATAGTCCAAGGCTGAGATGAAAAAAATAAATGCAAGGTTTTATTCCAAGTGAGCGAAAACATTCTCTGCAACTGGCTGGTAAGAGTTTGGCTGCGAGTCAATCGATGCCTTTGCACAGACATAAGCCATTCCAAATCCTATCAACAGAAAAGAACTCAAGAAAGGCAAAAGGAAGTCACACACAGAAAGAATAAAAACACAAAACCTTGTGTAAGCCTTGCTAATTCTTTCCGTAACATCGCTAACGTTACGCCGCAAGACAGCGATGTGCCCTTAGGGGAGGGAGGAGACAGGAAGAGGTGGAGTGATTGTAAAGAGGGAATTCCATTAAGTTGATCCTCCATGAATCCCACTACCTTCTGGTTAAATAAGCAACAGGGGTCCCCTTTAAACCTGCTGTTCTACAATTTTTGTAGTAACACAGCATACTGATGTTCACAAACACTGAGAGGGGACTAAAAGGGTCAAGGTAAAAGAACGAGTGTAACAGCATGTGGATGTGACAAAAATAGAAAGGCAGATTAACATTAAAGTCTCAAAGGAAACCTGCAGGATCCCTCCTGCTAGCACACAAAGTTATCTCTAAATAAAATATAGTGATGATCTTGGTACACTTGATTGTAGCCCTTCGGCCCTAGAGTCTGCAAACAGTCAATGACACTTATGGCACATATCCCATCTCCATATGTAAATTAAAAGTGCCGACCTATTCATGGCTATGCTATGGTGTTGGTTGTATTCTGTTTTTATTAAAGGCTCCCCTATGTGTTAAACTGCAGGTACACTAGTTTTGGTTTTAAACATTATCAGTTTGAAATGATGCTTTGAGAGCTCACAAGTAAAAAGGCAATGATTCTCTTTTCAAGCTGAAACAAGTTCAATTTCTCTAAAGAGCACCACTTATTAAGGTCAATCCGCAGCTTCAGAAAAGTAATATAGTTCAAGGAGAGTTGAGGCCTATGATGAGGGCAACTTTCAGGAGCAAACACACCACAAACAACCTTTGGAAGAATGACAAAAAGTCTTGATGCTCTGTTGCTCAAAAAGGTTAACCTGTAGATCCTCAAACAAACAAGAAAAGGATGACCAACAAACAATCTGTCAAGTAAACGAATACTTTGCCTTGCAAGATGATTCATACGTTTTGAACTTTGTCACATTAAAAGCACACATTTAAAGGTCTATCATAACAGTTTTTCCTCAATTCTTCTCTGTGTAATAGCCCAGACCCAATCAGATTGGATAGTGTGTCTGCGAACAGCGATTTTTAGGTTTACAATTGGATTTAGGCTTAGACTTTCACTGAGCCATACCAACCGAGCAATTTAATGAGATTTATACCCAAACATATAGGATACTTATACCCTGTATCCTACAAGGCTTGTTGCAAATTTGAAAACACAACTTTTCATGTCTTTCTTTCCACAAGGGCCATGTTCTTGCCGATCTTCCACAAAGGCAAGATCTGCGTAGCACACAACCAAGTGCTGTCTTTCAAGATTCTCCCACCTGAGCCGTGGATTCCTGCAGCTCCACTTAGGTGCTTCTTTAGGTGAGTTTCCACTATTGGAACTTCAGGGTAATTTAACCTAATCTTTTCCTGAAGGGGTAATCTGTCGGCCCGCTCCTCTCAGCCACCATGTCTCCGTATACAATCGGCCCTTTAAGGAATCGGCTAAGACATCTGCATATAACAACAGTTTCAGCAGCAAGTAGCACCACTGAGCAGCGCAAAAAGGCACCCAGAGCAGCATAAATAAGAGATCAACATGGCTTGATGCTACATGTTTGTTGTTGTTATAAACTGCTTCGCTAACAACTCTTCTTTTTACAAAGCCAGTTGTTTGGCAACATCTGCTAATTTCCCTCCAATTACAACTAATCCGCACAACTGAACCACAGCTCCCACCCAGCGACTCGATCGGGCCATTCTGAGTACATACCCCCATACAGGAACTCCATTGGTTCAGAGTACCTGTACCCGTTCTCCACGGCCCGCTGTAGTGGAGACACGCACATACCGGGAAGGTCTGGTCAAATTAAACTGAAGTTCCGATAGTGGAAACATGCCTATTGATTAACACACTCCCTGTAGAGTTTGTCAGTTTAGCTGGACAGCCATATCTTAATAAGCTCTTCAACTGCACCATACTTTTTGCATTTTTGGATGACAGATTTAACATTGGTGCTCTGTGAGCAAAGCTTGGAATAGTGTTTCGTAAACAGTCTTTCTTTGAAATTCTGCACAAGTGGATCCCTGATCTGTCTGGTCTGGTCTTCGATCATCATGATTGTGGTTCTCCCACTAATGTTCTGGGGGCCTCGGTAGTGGAATTCAAAAAATCTCTCTCTCTCCCTCAAATACTCCGGACAGCAGCTTTAAGTATATACAGACTCTACTAATTAGATTGTTTCTAAGATTAAGTGGTTGCAAAAGAAATAATTTCCTCTACTGTGATACTTGAACACCTAAACTTTTTGATTTTGTTTGTAAAAGAAAAAAGGAAAATATGTTATCATCTTATTTCCACTTTAGAATTATGTACTCCTAGGTGTTGGTCAACCACCTCAAATCATAATAAAATATACTTCAGTTAGAGATTGTAGCATGGCCAATTGTGGAAAAGTTAAAAAAGGTATACAAACTTCTACAAGGCACTGTTTACTGATTTTAAAACCTATTACAATGGAAGAACAATAAAACTCAGTGCAGCATGTTGTGAAAAATCAGGAAAGAAACTGTTCAATTGAGCAACAAGAGAATATTGAGAGCACTGAGTTTTTTTCTAATCTGGACTAATGGAGCATGAAAGTACGTGTGCATGTGCTTCAGCATGTAGCTCTGCATTTCTTTGCAAGGACCAGGATGAAAAAAAAATTAGGAACCTAATCCTTGCATGGACTTAGGGCATCAGTGAAGGAGCAAATGAGAGTGAATGTAGTGCAAAAAAGCCCTAAGACTGTCTGCAATTTCCTCATCATTTCATGCATCTGAAACAAAACTAATTTACTGCTCGTCATGCTTGGCTTGACACACACAAGCATAAGAACCAATATGCCACAGCACGTCAACTGCCGCAGCATCAAAGAGAACTGTTTATACATCAGAGTCGCAGCTCCATATGAATCATAGGGACCTCAGAGGAACGCCTAATATGGTCTTATCAAAAGGAGCAGTCTCGCAAACCCACTGATATGCTGGTGGCTTTCCACATCGCCCTGCCTCCCGTCTACAACAACATCCTTTTCTCTGTTTATACCCTTCCTCATAGGTCATTCCAATGTCAGAGCAGTCTGTTTTTGCTCTTTTTGCCTGGCACCATACACAAACACACACAGATAAAGTTATGCGCTTGGCAGCTTGGAGTAAGGGCGAAAGATATGGAAGGAGAAAGCTAGAGGCAGAAACTGTGTGAGAGAAGGACTGAGTAATAAGATGAAATAATAGCACCAGAGAATACTAGAGGGTTGAAAGAAAAGCGGTGCAGCTGTGATAGAGCATGTGCATGTGTTAAACCCCTTAAAAAAAGCAAGTGATATCTTAATAGGACTCTGCAGTCAAGAGATGTTCTTAACAGTAAAAACATATACATAGAGAACTCTCTGTAGTTTCGAACCATATGCTGACTTAACTGCTCAGACAAGAGCAATGGTTCTCATTAAAACAGATGCTGTCTCATATATTGATTTCTTCTCACAGCATTCACAAAGCTTTTTGTTTGGAGATCCTCAGTTCGGATCTCTGCTGTCATTGCTAGGGCAAACATCAATATGTAGTGCCGTGGTGCATAACAAATGGCTTAATTACATACTTGTAAGCTGTTATTCCTTTAATGCAGCATAAAATTCCCTGCCTTACAATTTGAATTTAGATCAGAAATATCTAACCCAGAGTCAGAGATACAATCTCTAAGTGTCAACTAAAACATAATGCCATCCACTGCAAATCTATTGAAACTTAGATCTAGGTGATAATGAGATTATATGTACCAATTGAAGTGAAACTCAAAAATTATACTTTAGCAAATGAAAGAAATAATTATACGTAAAATCAATAACAAAAACTTCTCTCCACCAGAGAGAAACCCAAGGTCTGAGTGGTGCAATCCATAAGTCTGACCTTCATGGAAGCATGACATGACATGACATGACGTAAGACCACTGTTGAGAGAAAGCCTGAAGAAGTCCAGTTTTGTAAATGCCATGAAGATAAAACAGCAAGCACATGGAAGATGGTGCAAATTCCACTAAACACAACATTCCCACAGCGACACATGGAGGTGGCAGTATATCCCGCTGTGGGGAAGCTTTTGTTCAGCTGGACAATTGAAGCTGCTCCAAGTTGATGGGAAGATGAATGGAGCTAAATACAGAACAATCTGTTAGAAAACCAGTTAGGGGCTGCAGAAGATTTGAGACTGGGCTGGATGTCAACCCTGGAGCAAGCAATAGGTCTCGTCAATACAAGTAATGCAGAGACCTAAACCTAATTGTGGCCTCGTGAAAGTTTAGATGTGGATGTGTAAAGGTAGAAGAAACGTATATCCCCTCAAAAGACTTGCAGCTGGAACTGCAGTGCAAGGTGGTCCTACAAAAGTGCTGACTCAGGGGTGCTGAATGCAAATGCATGCATCACTTATGAATAATTTTCCTTCCACTTCAACAATGCACCACTTTGTGATAGTTTGTCTCATAAATTCCTAACAAAAAAGACTAAAGTTGATGAAAGAGATGAAAAAGTCAAGGCACTGCAGCAATCAATTGTCAAGCTGAAAAAAACAAAGAAAAAGCAAAGGACCACACCACCTAAAACATGCTTAAAGGTTAACATCCCTGTCCTAATTGTCCCTTACTGCTCTGAAATATGCTAGACACAACACGGTGGGAAGAACAGTTGGGGATACAGAAATACAATTTGCAATCTCCTCTGTGGTGTTGGGTGGCGTGAGAGGGGAGCAAGCCTAATTGGACACTGGCCTGTGTCTGGTAGTCCTGTCACAGCCCACAGGGGTGTAAGTGTGTACAAGTGAGTGAGAGAGGGAGGGAAACAGAGGGAGAGAGAATGAGAACAAACAGAGAACTCCATTCAGGTCTAATTCACAGACGCATCATTCAGTCTGACATGACGATACGTCTCTGTGACCGAAGTATTCATATGGGGCCTCGCCAGCCATTCACAGATGCATCATTCACACCCGCACAAACACACTTCCGCTGGATCTTGTCTACATAGCCACTAGGCATTTATATCACTATGGGGAATGTGTCAGAGATTTTTCCCATTCATATTCAGTTAGTTTCCCCTTAACATGAATGCCCTGCAAAGATTTTATGTGCCGGTTGTTCTTGCAAGGGTACTGCCCCCAAACGCAGTTAATGTCTTCACTACCAAGGCTGGAGTGAGACTTTATCCATTAGCAAGTCATAATATTGACAAGGCCTGCTCTTGTCAAAGTGCAGCGCTGCAGCCATAACATTGGCCGAGAGACCGGGGTTGGTATGTCAATGTGAGGTGCGTATGTGCCAATAAAAGGCAGCCATTCCAATTCCTATGGCAGCCTTTGATTGACAGCACACAGGAAGAGGAAGAGAAAATGAGCGGAGGTGAAGGTTTTTCCTTCTTTCAGAGAGGTCAACACTCAGTTGGAATTTGATGAAATGACAAGGATGCAAAACAATAACAAAATGGGATTTTCAGACTGCTTAGCTACAAAACATGTTTTTTTTTTTGACTGCTCCAAAAGCAGAAGATACACAGCTAAAGAGTAAGCACATCAATAAATGTGTTAAAGATTAAAAAAAGTTATCACAATCAGATATGCAAAGTAAAGCCAACACACAGTTTGAAAACATGCAAATTACTCCTAAAGGCCAAGTAGTGTCCAGTAGGTCCACTCGTTAAACCGTATGATGACTGTTTTAAAGAATCTGCATGTGGTATCAAACCAGGTTCTTTGAGAAATAAAATCCAATACTTCAGCAAGAAATGCAATATTTGTCATGACAACAGAAGTCTGGTACATAGGAATCAAACTATCTGCCTCACAAGACTGTGTACAACACTGCCCCTTATGGATTTCCAACATACAGCCTTGTCCTTTCATCAATATGCTGTATTGAGGGTGATTTAATTTAAGTAAGGTGTGCAGTGCTTCCAAAGACAATTAGATATTTGGCAAATAATAGTCATCTTTACAAAAATTATAGGATGATTTAAATTTGAATTTCCAAGAGCAAGACTGAATTAATGCATTTAGTCTGAGCTCCAAGTGGATAGAAGATGAGAAACCAGTAGAAGGGCTCAGAGCCATTTCTGTAATGGGACTATGCACTTTGCACAAGCAGGAGACCCTTTCTGTGCATGAAGTGAAAATAATGGTGTGGGGAAGGAAGATAGATGTCATGAAAAGGAGAGTTGAAGAAAATTTTTAAACTGTTAGTTCTTTTACTCCAATACATAATTCATACTTCAAGGCTGAATGTGTAGCATGTCAAAACAGTCTACTATGTTATGCTTCTTTCTTTTATGTCAAAATCAGTTCCAACACTTACAAACCTTCAAACTCAAACATAGATGACAGTGGTGCAGTAAAATGACCCTGAGATGGGCAGAATAGCCGATGGCTGACCTTCCAATGCAACAAAAATATTTTTTTTACTCTGTGTATTGAGAAAAACATCCCTACATAACTTACTGTAAGAAAATGCATCCTTAACAATCTTTATCCATTCCGTCATTACAGTAAGCCACATCTCAGTTACTTTCCAGATGAATAAAAACCTAACCATGTAAGTATGCAAACTCTGCACTCAGTAAGTTTGCATTCCTAAAACAAATTCTTTAACTGCTGTCTAATATACTAAATCATGAAATGTACCCTAAAATTTTAAAACAGCAGTTTTGTCACTAAATTAAAATTAACTGATAATAAACCTGGACAAAGTCTAGTCAGGTTGCCCATGATGTTAAGCCCAGTCTGACCAACCAGTTCAAAAACTTAGAAGAGCGCATATACCAGTGATCATAACATCTGGGAGAATGATGCATTAAAAATACAAGTTTTCTGTTGCTCCATTATTCATATTTCAAGTAAGAACTCTTAGAACATTCAGAAAAATTATCCGTAGCATGTAGACTTAGGTTGCATAAAATCCATTCAACACTGATCACAATACCTTAAAAAAAATTTGACAGCATCCGTTATAATAAGCCATGCCCTCTAAATATGTCAGATAAAACCATGGGAAATGGAGCGTTCCTTAGTTTGACTGTTTTAATAATTCAGAGCAAAGTCTAGACGGATTGCTGCTGAAGTCAAGCAGTATGGACGCCCCTATATTTAAAGCAAAGCCTGTACATCATTTCAAACCCTGTAAGCTCTATGTATGACCGAATACTTAATCATTTAAAAGCAAGGAAGATGAACAGTTTGAGGTGTTCTCCTCTCCGGCTCATATGAAGGGCACTGGCAGCGCAAAAAACGAGGTGACCCAGGAGACCTGAGATCAAGCGGAGTAGCAGCTAATTTTGTTTTCTGAGGTCGTCAGTATCAAAAAGTCATACTGTTGTGTGGGACAGGTGACTGATCCTGCAGCGGGATAAAGCTTGTCCGATCGCTTGAGCAGAGCGGGGATGGCGCAGCTAGAACAGGTGCAACACGCCTCCTGTCACCTGGCTGGTGCAGTGGAGAACCCAAGCTCATCTGGCTATAAATGCACCAAAAGCGCTATAAAAACAGCCCTGATGGAAGGAACTAACCTCTTAAAAACACCATTTCCTTACCTGTAATCTGTGCAGATATCAGTCACAGCCGCATCGACACTGCGGAGAAGGGGCACCTCCACAGCAAAGCCCAACTCTGCTCACTCCCTCCACAAAAATGAGAAATGTTCAGAATAACGATATATCCTGATCAGGTGGGCTTGTTCACTTTAAATCCCGGGCAGCGGCACAGTTAAAACGCGATTCCTACACTGGGAAAAGAAATAACAGCAGACTTCCAGCGGCATTCCCCGATCAGGAGGACTCTACACCAAGCCGCTTTGAGCGCTCCGAGACCCCGGAGCCGCACCTCCCATATCCCAGCGAGGACGCACTTGGTATGCCGTGGGAAAAGCCGCTGCGCCGTACACGGGATATACCGCAGGAAGCTGCGTTGTGTGCGTGAAGGTGTGTGCGTGTAGTATAGATGTGACTCAGTGCGGTGCTCCTGCCCTACTGAGGTGCTGAGGCTGCTGCAGCGGAGGAGCAGAGAGAGGGAGGGAGGGACGAAGGTAGAGTGGAAGGAAAGCAGACTTGTTTTAGCTTCGGGTTGAGTGGATGGAGCTTCGACGAATGTTTTCACCTGCGTCCCTGCCTCGTCCGCAGTGACATCTCAAAATCGGAGGGGGGGGGTTAGTTTATCTTAAATTCTTGAAGCCTGGTTGGAGGCTCAATGCGCATTTAGGCTGTAAGCACAGTCCGCATCCAATATTGTTGGTATTTGTAAGATACAAACACGCCTCGAGAGGATCTAAAGGACAAAAACTACAGTGTCATTTCTCTGACCGCATGCTTACGAAACCAACCAGATTCTACGGCTTTGTTTTTCACATTTCAAACCACAGGGGGACAAAATGTTGTATTAGACTTTGTAAAACATACATAGATGCCAGGAGAGGGTTTCTGTAATGCCTTCATTCAGTTCGCCAAAAGAGGAATTTTACAATACATGGGTGAAATGATCAGATCATCGGATTTGTATATCTAATCTCAGGATCATTTAAAAACAGAGATTAGGCACACACGGCATAATTACGACCCCTACTTAGTTGTGAGGGATTCAAATCTGCCCCCACACACACACACACACACACGCACCCGTCCCACCTCCTAATGATGATATTTAACATGCCTCGGGAATGCACCCCCACCACCCCTTTGCTTTTTAAGCAATTAATATTCTAAAAGCCTAATTATGTAATAATGTATTCAGCGAAATAGGCTGCATGGTGGTGCAGGAATAACGCATTCTCCATAGAAAAGCCTTATCTGCACATTTAAGCAATTTAAAACTCATCCATCAACACTGGCTACAAATTATATAGGCAACACTTTTCGTGTGAATTGTTGGTTTCAAAGAAGCACAGTCTCCAAGGTAAATGACTGACACTAGAGTTTGTAAAGGATCCACATAAAACACTTTAGAGGTAACTGAGAATGCCGTTAGCACCCTTAACCACTTACATGTTTTACTATCTAGAGTTTTGGGGGTTTTACAGGAGCCTGCTGCAGCATCCTCTCCCTCTATCTTGCCTCCTTCGCCCCCCTGCTCTCACCACCAGAGAGGGGACTTTGGCTTTGAAACACTGCATCAGAGCCCCACCTACAGGCCAAAGATTCTTTACAACCAGTCAGCCACATGCAAACCACAGAGGTACAGCTGCACTGCTCTGTGAACATGTTAAACCGTAATACACTAACATTTTTTAAGCTTCGAGACCAATTTCACCACCAAGATGTGCTTCCCCACAGCGTTTTTTGGACAGGGCTGATAATCCTATGATGCATTCAAGTACACTTCATAGGCTAGATGATTTCGTTTGAAAAGGATTTCATTCAAATTTGTTATCATTAAAGGCACAGCAATCTTATTCAAAATTCCCTAAACATATTTGACCATTTTCATGTGATTTTAATGTTCTATATCTTTTTCATTATTATTTTTAAACAGTATGGTACCTACTTTAATATAGCATCTCAAAGGTCAGGTTCAAATACAAGTGGAAGACTCGGAGCATCAAGGTTGTAGGTGCTATGTACATTTAGATACTCTTAGTCTTTGGGACCTTTTCATAAGTTTGGAATCACATTCACTTATACATTGGGTTAAATGTCAAAATAAAACACGTAGGTAACAACATGTAGGCACAGAACAGTGGGATTCTCACAGTATGACAACTTTGAGCAAAAATCGCATCTTTTTATGATATCATGGTACATAAACATAAATATAACAAAAATATATTAAATGATGCAAATCCTTTCATCGAAACAAAAACAAACTATGTCTTCTAAAATAATATATTAGGATTATAATTATGTCACTTAGAAATTACATTCATACAGCTATTTTGATACAAAAATTAACCAAAAATACTTAAGTAAAGACCTACTATAATGAAGCAGTGGTTCTTCGGTACATACCACCCTGAATACTTTACCACTTTAGCATTCGAGTGACAGAGTTAAATAAGCGGTTTGCAATCTGCTCTTGTAGCCGTTCTGCTGTTGGCTGTTTATAGTTTCCCCCGTACAGTTTTAAAAAAGAGTTTAAAAGAGTGATGATGACTGGTGAAACCTTGACTTTCTTGTAAGACAGGGAAAGGCATAGTGGCTTTCTTTTACTCAACTGACTGGCAATACACAGCAACTTGTGGAGGAAGGGGGTACTGTACTAGGCTGTGCTTCTTACAGCTGGAGAAAACTCTAGTCACTTTGTCACTGTCTCTGGCTTCACATTAAAATCACTGAGGAACTGGCAAATTTGAGCAGTTTTGAAACCTAACTTTTTCAAACTTTGGTAACTAACCAACCCAAGCCTGTAAGGGACAGTTAAAACCATTAAAAAAAATTTATTCATAGGAAAAAATTTTACTTAAGGGTACTGGCCTGTGACAAATCCACATCCAAAAGAAAATAAACGACATTAAAGACTACCAATGGCTCGAATATTCTTCTTTACTGTACTAAAAGACATTCCTGAAGGGTGATATATATATATATATATATATATATATATATATATATATATATATATATATATAGTAGGTTTTAGCATATTCTAAAGTGGGCATTAAATAACTGAATATAAAGCGGTCATTTAATACAACAAACATAAGGCAGTAAAAAAAAAAAATTCAGAATGGTCAGGAATGTTGTGCTGGTGAAAAAGGTTTTGGTGATATTTGCTTATTTAAATAACTGAATGTTTTTCTATATATTATGTCCTGTACTACTCGACCTGAACGCACCATGGAGTTCATAACTATGTTTTTTGTTGGAAAAACTGTAGGCTATAAATAGCAGCATGTCATCAACAACAATAAGACAAACATACGCAACTATAACTGTTAGGCCATTTAAAATTATGCTTGCTAAACAAAGGAAGTGGTATCCGAACAGCAAAAAAATAAATAATAACACGCTGCAGAACTGCGCAGCTTTTGTTTTTGTCTCGGAAATAACAAGAACACCAAGAAGATTAGCGTAAAGCTAGATAACACTGACTTTAACACCATGCGTTAATATTTTATTTAAGTTAGGTGTGTTAAAAATGGCGCACAGAGTAAGCCTATTGGACTAATTGTGCACGCTAACGCTTAAAAAAAAATCACCCTTACCTTGAACCTTTTTCTCATACAAATTTCATATAAATTAACCCCGTCGTCCCAAAAAAAAAAAATTATTTAGTAAAACTCAAAATGTAAGGTAGGCTACATTCGAAGTTCAGACATTCTCACTGTATTCCCTGAAAAACACGCAGAGCGTTGATTAACGACCTAATTCACCTGCGTATTTTCGGTCCCTTACATAACCCGGCTTTCTGTTGACAAAAGGAGAAAACTGATTTTACATTATAGTAAACCCGTAAAAAACGCCCGATGTAGTGACAGAAAATTTTACAAAACAGGTTTAAATAGCAAAAACACTACATTAATATTCAGTTGGGAACATAACGTCAGGGTTCCCACTTTTGTTTTTATTTCAAAATGTCATATTTTCTGGACTTGGTTACAGTTTTTATGACATATCCTGTACATTTAACTACAAAATATTTACTTTATTGTCATTAATTCGGAATTTCAATCCAAAGTCATACTTGTCAACATAAGAGATTTAGTCCAATGTGTGTTGGATTATTACAAGAGAATGGTTAAAATTTATACCAGGCCTAATCTTGCAATCATCTGTGTTAGCTCATTTGTGCTCAAAAACTCCTTGAAACCCAAAAGACTTTCACACTTTTCAAGACTCTGTAGGAATTGTGTTTATTGCAGAGTTTTACTTTCATTACTCTTTTCATACATCATATGTTTAAATTAAATCTCTTTACAGATAATCTTGATATTGAGAATCTAGCCTGGTTAAAGTAAGTTGAATACATCAAAATTGCATATCAAGAGTTTAAGGTCAATCCTTCGGTTCTAGCAAAACTGTGTTCATGGTAGATTTTAGGGCAAGCTAAACAAATACATGGGAATATGTACAAAGTGCACTTGGGTCCAAGTATCTACTTATTGTTACCACCACAAAGGAAACTGGCCCCTTCCTTGGTTGATTATTCTGCAAAAGTTGCTTTGCTCTTTAATTGGCTATTGATTTGAATATATAGGTCAGGTCTACGTTTATTTATTACTGTCTGGTCTTTGTGTCAGATTCTGAGGGCATCTCCTGGTGTCATCTGAAGGACAACATGCGTAGATAAACTAGCAAACCTATTGGGTTCATTAACTTATTCAATAAAAGGGACAGAGCTAAGTCAACAGTCTGCAGTTGTCAATTATCAGATAAGTTTCAAAGCAAAGCAAATCAATAGCCCTGCAATCTACAGTGACAACAGTAATTCCAAAGGTCAGAAATGTGCGACCTAAGTCGTCGTCTTCATGTTTATATCAAACATCCTTGGATTAAATTATAATAGGAATTTAGTTTTTATCATAAGAATAGGATCGTATCTGTGCTCTCCATGATCATAATTTAATAGTATCAAAGGACACAGAGCAGCCTTTTCAAAACCTAAACAAAAGATTTTTTTTAATCTAACGGTTATTCATATATATTTATTCATTGACCATTAAGCCCTCTGGGTATTAAAAACATACTTCATGATGGTTTAGCAGTCATTGTTTAAAGTTTACAGTTCTGTTATAGCTTAGAATCAGAGGTCTGCTGCAATTTTTTTGTTGTCGGTAATTTTGACTGACGGGGTCCAAAAAAATCTTGCCATAATCTATTTTCACCTATCAATTTTTAAAATGATAACAATGACATATTCAGTAGTATTTATTTTTCATTAATTTTAATTAATGTTCAATCCGAACAAACTGAGCAGAGAATATCCATGGTGTCATCACACATCAAGCTGATTAAAAGGCCACATGTATTCCTTTCGAACATTTCACCTACTGTGGCCTGAATGCTCTGCATGGAGCTGCGCTCTGCCTGTGTGTAATAGAGGCAGAAGTTTTGAAATCAGCTAACATTTCTCCAATTGAAGTAATCAAAATTCAGCAAGACTCTCTGAATGAGTGCTTTCTGATCGCTTCAGCGGGAGGAAATCATCTTTTAGCATCAGTAATAAGGCTGCAGCGATCTGTCACCCTCGGTCTGTGTATGGAAAATATTCAGTTAATGTGACCCCTGCTTGGAATGTACAATTAGCAGTAATCTTTAATCTAACCCAAGGTCTGAATCCTTCCTCCCCGTGCTATACAAAGGGAAACAAATCATAAGACTGTAAGTGAAAGAATGCTTTTACCTTTCTTACCATTATTAACATGTTTGAACGTTTTCTTTTCAAGAGTTTGGAAAGTAGTATCAGAACCAGCTTGTCTAGGCATAAAGTAAACTAATATGCGGCTGAGGGTCCCAGAATCAACTGGGGCCCACCATGAGAGCTTTGTTTCTGACTTGTAATATCAGTAGCATTCCTTTTAGTTTAGTCTTAATCTTTATTTTACTTTTTTTTCTTACAACTTCGGATCTAAAACCTGTTGTTTGCATATATAGCCAGCACCCTTTACTTTGATAGTCCAAATAGTCATGTGGAGATTATTAATCAGAGAAGCAAGCCATAATTCTGGAGGGGCCACAGACATTCGTAGCTCTTGTTGGACAGTCTATTGACAGACACGCTCCACAAATTTTTCTTTCATGGAAAACTGATTTCAGCAGATTTAAATCTATGGAAAAGTTGACTTTTCAGAAACGCAGCAACCCTAAAAATCTAGACAGTTTTGTAGGGAACTGTATTACTATTTAATTGCAAAACAATGATTAAGCATAGGGTATATAAAATATGGTTTAACAGTGCTGTGGTTGCTGGAGGTTAATGGTCTAAGTTATTTGATCTCCAAAATTCTGCTTGTAGCCCACATACAACCTTGGCTTGGCTCTATATAGGGCCAGAAGCTGTGCTATCTTGCAGTTTAAACAGGATGCTATCTCAGTGCTTGGCTCTTGTAAAAATCAGATGACCAATCTTACTTCCCTATTTGTCTTGCAAATGAGATGATGACTTATGAATGGCTTTGATGAAGCCTTTTTAATGCAGTCAAGTGGGCTGCAGGGATGTGCGGGTGTTTTGTCTCCCGATGCCAGCTGGCACAGTGTTACTTCAGTGGCTTTCCTTGTCTTCCTGAAACTGTTTGTGTGGATGTGTGTGCCCACACATAACCCTGCGTCACATCCCTGTGTTTAGAATTAGCTCAGTGAACCCCTTTAAACACAGCTGTACGTGGTTCATCTGGAGCCTGTGGGGATACAAGGATCGCCCCACAGTTGTGCACTGTTCCTGTGGGTCTTCCTTCTTGCACACATCGACTGTCACACACAAAACAGGCATTCATCTCTTTCAGTATATCCCTCCGTATATACATGTGCTCCGTGCTGTAATTTACAAGCCATTGCCATCCGAGGGATTATGATATTTATGAGCTGCCGATGGTAATGCCACATTTAGTGTGTCCATCTTCATAAAAGTGTCTTCCCCTCCTGCTTTTCTTTGTCGAAGCGTTCACTCCTCCTGCTTGAAACTACCCTAAAAAACCAAAAGAGCTAGCTTTGTACCAAGTCACTTGATTTTGTAGAAAACCTATTAGCCTGTCTCTAAATTAATGCAGTTTATGCAATATCTGGACACAATGAATGACAGTGATATCTCATTGATTTAGAACACAAATAGGCTTTCAGTTTTCTGTCTATGTTAGAAGTTGCTGGATAGTGAATTGTATTGAAGCTGACAATTCTAGATATCCAAGATGTGTGTATGAGCCAGTGCATGACAACGGATGAACGGGTGTGTTGAATGTGTCACCCAGTCATATAATTAGTTAGTTTGCATATTGATGGCTTACTGCTTTCTGTGTAAATGTGTGCACTTGCGTGTTGCAGGTTTATTCCATAATGTCAGCTGAGTGTTTATTCATCCATGTATCATCAGCCTCCCCATCAAGCTAGCAGCTGCCTGTCTGTCTGTCCATAAAGCTGTGTCCACGAGTGTGTGTGTATGTGTATAGACCATCCAGACCATGGCCAGGTGATTCAATGTTTTGCCAGCTATTTCTCCAGAGAGCCAATCTCATGTCCATGGAGATCGAGACAAAGCCACCTTGACAGTGCCTCAGCTTCCCCTTGCAGAATTAAACTCCTCCATTGGGATATATTCTGCAGATGGTCTGGGGGGGTGGACCAAAGATAAAATGATAAGGGAATGGCTACCAAGAGTCACACGCCTCTTTTTGTCGCTCTGCATCAAAGTTGAGTGACAAATAAATGTATCTAAATTACATATAGGTGGTTTGGTGGTGGCTTAAGTTGTGGGCACTTTCATCTGTTATAGCTTTAAATGACATCAACACTATGTGTTTTTATTCTAAAAATTCATCCTCAAAAGATATTAAAGAAATGCTAATATTTAATGTTGACATGCACTCCAAAATGCTATAGTAACTCAAAAGATGTTCTGTAACTCTCCTTTACTCTGCTGGTGTTTTGTTTTGTTCTTTGTCATCTGGGAGCCTTTTGCTGTCAAGGTCTATGGATTTTTGTGTCATGGTTTATGAGTTTCATATCTTTCTTATTCCTTTATTTTAGGGCTATCTTACAAAAAATGTTCTGCACTTTCAAAAAGGTTTGTTCTGTAAAATTTTAAGATAATTTTTTTCTGTCATTATTTTAGCTTTGGTTGCTGTTTTACTTTCTGTCCAGCGCTGAGGTTTTTCACATTTTGTCAATGTTAAAACCACAAACTTAATATATGTTTTTTAGACTTAATGTGACAGACATTCTAAAAGTTGTCAATGGTGAAGTAGAAGGTTTTCTACACATTTTCCAAATAAAAATCTGAAAAGCATGACATCACATATACTGTACGTACATTTATCACAAAGACCTTCAGAAAAATACATTGAGCTTTGTGATTATAAAGTAAGAACTTGTGAAAATGTTCAAGTGGAATGAATACTTCTGCCCAGCTTGCTTACTTATCCAATTGGTTAATGTTTAGAGGTAACTGAGAATGCCGTTACAACTATTTTGTCTTTATTTGTTCCTGTGAGGTTTGCTTTATCATGTCCCCCTTTCTATGGCACTCCTTTTTGTTTTCAGTTGTCTGGACAACCTGCTACAGAAACATCTTTGGTTTGTGTTGTCTGCAAGTAAATCAACTTTCACATGTATTTCATCCATCTGCGTCCTGACTCAGAGTCTGCACTTGGCTCTTTCAACCTTAACAAATTTGCATGGGAAAACAAATCCTAAATGTGTGAAATCCAAGACAGCTAGGCAAAAACCATTCGATATAGTGCTGGCAAGACAGTTTCAGAGACTAAAAGCAGATTATACCTTGCTTGATTTGTCCGGTAAAACTCCTTTCTGCTACCAACTAAATGAAAACAACAGTTTTGTCTTTTTAACAAAGCATGGGAGACAGAGAAAGACCAACACAGAAAGTCAAGTGTAAGGATGTGCTTATATTTTTTTCATCTATCCTCATTGTTTTCAACACACAAGGAACCACACACACAAGGCAGTCAGCACTTCTGGGAATCCACTGCTGTGGTTAGTAGAAATAATAATCTATCAGCAGTGTCTTACACCAGCTTGACCAAAAGCTTTCAGCATAGCATTGGCTGCACATTACACATCACCGCAATTCCTTTCTCTTTCCTTTTGGCGTGCACTAACTGGGGAATTATTTTGATTAATTGCTTCTACATCATACATTCACAAAAGTCCAGGTTTTCACATCTTAAGGTTCAGATCTAGTATCAATATGTTTTATGATTATTTAAGGGTGGGGTTTAGACACAAACACATAAGAAATGCCAAAACTGAAACTAAGGTTTGATTTTGAATAAACTTGAGAGAGACAAAGTTTTGTATCCAATTGAGAAAAGTGCAGAAAATAATTCAACTGTGACACAAAACTTACATGACTTTTAAAACATTTTAGGCAACTGGTTTTTCCCATAACATTCACCCTTGTTCTCCTGTATTAATAGCCTTTGTATTTTCACATAAACCAGACTGACTTGATGAGGTTTCCATCAGGCTATTTGGAAAGACATCTTTCATAGGTTTTAGTTCTTCTGTCTTCTGCATGACCCATACTGTATAGTTTGAGGTTTTTGTCTCATGCTGCAAAATGAGCCTGGATGTATTTTTGCCATAAGCTATGTGTCAAGCAAGGTTACTCTGAACTCTGCTGAAAATGTGTTTCATTACAGCTCTATACGTCCTTGACATTAAGTCTTCATTCAGTCCTTATTACATAATGCACTGAGTGCCATTAACAAAAACAGACAAGAGAAATAGGAAGGCAAAACAACGCACTGCATCCAAATGTTGTTTTCAGCGTTAATTGATTGAACATGGAGGAAGTACATTTACATTTTAAATTGAACATTGTCTTCCAAATCAGATGGAAGAGCATTAAATGGTGTAATTATGCATGTGTGAATCTGTGTCATAAACACTCAGGGTCATTCCACTCTGTAAGAAAGTGGGGTATGTGTTACCACAGCAATCAGTGAAAGACTGAATCACACACATTTTTCATGGAGGTGTATAGAGCTGGGACTGTCATACTTTAAGAAACATTGACTGTGACTGTTCTGGCATGTAGACAAAACACTACATTGATGCATTTGACTATGTTTTTCTACAACCAAAGCTACAAAAGAATGGCAGAAATGTATATTACTGAATCCTCCAAGCACAAGAGAAGACATCACAAGTCCAGATAAAAATTATACGCAGAATATGCACCACAATATATGCACATACATGTCTTGGAAACTGCCTTTATGTAAAACATTCTTTGCTCAAGATGCAGCCCTTGTTGTTTACATTTACAGTCACGGTCACTGAAGAAATCCTCTTTAATGCCTTTGTCCAACCTGCCTTTGATAATCCTTCATTCTGTAGATAAAGTAATACTTTTAATCCCATTCTGAGATGTTTGTAGAGTAAGAGAAAAAGAAAGAGAAAAACATCTTTGTTTTTATATTAAAGCCGAGTCGTTCCATTTGTTCCAAATTGACGAACAGAAAGCATTTGTTGAATAGAAATCAAGCAAATGATTTGAATGTAGCATAGAACAGAGTTGAAAAACAAATTACTTTTAGAAATTAACTTGCAGCAAGAGATGAGTAGCTCTAGAAAATGGTGGAATAACATTTTAATTTAGAACTATGTCACAAAAAAAGAGGTGAGAAAACAGCTCCATTAGTGCTCATTCACTGCAAAGAGAAGTATGTTCACTAAGCTGGAGAAACCCAGATCTATGAAAAACCCTACAGTGCATGTTAGGAACATCTGATCTTACTGTTGCTGCATTAAAGAGTCAACAGCCCCATATTTACACCTACACATATGACACACGTTCATTCAAGCAGATGTACATGCATATAAATTGTTAAATGCCTACTGTTATGATTGGAGATCAGTACCACATTAAGTACAGCAACAGAAAGTTCCAGTGGCAAGGTGGGAATGCACATAACCACAGATAAAGTTATAAAGCATTGAAAATTAGATTTTATAAAAACCTAACATCTGTCTGTGCGCTCAAACTTGGTAACCTCGCAGTTTCTGTTGCAAATTTGAGGGCTATTCGTTTTGTCTGGCACCATATGGTGTCATCAAAGAGCAAGTGTCAGCTCACTTCCCACACGTCACCCACCCACCCGTACTTATAACATCTGGTGCAGCCTATTGGTACTGGAGATCTTTATAAAATGATAAGCAGTGTTTTAATATGGAAGAATGACAAGCAATAAGCTATAAGACTGAGCTGCAGATGTTATCTGATGTTGTTTAGATGCTGGTAAAATTTTGAAAATGTCGCAGCAAAATAATACAAATTCACTTTTGGTTAAAACTAAACTCAAATGAATTAACATCAAACTGATTTTTTCATTGTACAATGAGAAAAAACAAACCATGGAGTTAACTAAAAAATAGTTAATAGCATGAAACTGGGTGGGTATTTGAAAAGGACAATTTTCAACTATACAAAATCTGCCTGGTGCCAACATCATATGTCATTTATGATTCTTTTCTAATATATAGTCTGAGACAGTAGTTTATCACACCTAAACAGTATGACTTTAGGTTACAGCTAGGCTGTTACGGTTCAATACTTGTGTGTTTTCAATAGACCCTCACTACACAAAGCATGCATTATTCCATATCTTGCAGACCATGTTCAGATTTGCCTTCTGCATAAACACCATGTGCACACAAACCGTCCAACGACGAAGCGGATGAAGGGGGAGGCTTCAGCAAGCTGACAAGCAGAAGATTAATCCATCTTTCCCAGCCAGTCACTCCCATTCCCTTCCCTCCTCCCGTTTCTTCTTCCAGCCTCATTGTTTTCAATAAAGTGTCAAGACTGGCCATTTTATAATCACATTTGCGACTTGGGATCTGGGATTCAGATGCAATCAATGTCTATTAGAATCACTGTGTTATTGATTGAAAGTGGAGAAATGGTGTGAGCGATCTCTGGCATATTCATCCTCACGCATCTTCCTCATTTATATGGAGTGCAAAGCTTGGTACATTCCCGTGTACAAATTCCTGATGCTTTAGCCATTAATTCTTTTAAAGTTACAACAGAAGCGTAAATGAGACGACAAGGGAGAACTAAAAAAACACCTACTTTTAGAGCTGAGAATGAAAATGCAATTTACAGTGTATTATAATAAAGGAATCAAGAAACCTACAGGAAGTGGAAGAAATACACTTGACATCTACAATCTCCCCATAGGATAGGGAATGTAGTTTTAATTATAAATGCCACCTATCAATTTACTGTGCATAAAAGGTATCTGAACTACTCACACAAACACTGGAAATGTGCACAGTGGTTTGCCTAATCAGTTATCCAGATAGTTTGGGTAAAAAACATGTTATAACCGGTCAATAATTGTAAAAAGAAAAAAAAAAGTCCATTATGAGTGTTTTCAGCAGTCAGTTAAAGGGCCAGCATCTTTGCCAATGCCCTTAATGAAGGTCATGTACACTATTGTGGTTTCAGTGTTAATGTTGAAAAGTACAGGGTTTTTTGAGGAACATAAGCTGCCTCGAAGTATATATCTTTTCCTGGGATATCTTGGGATTTTTTAACAAGACAGTGGTTTCCAAGCAATGTCTGTCAGCCATATCAAAGGAAACATCTCTGAAAGGTGGCAATTACAGGACCACTTAACATGTTCCAGATATCACTTCTTTGTCTTACAACAGTTCTCTGTTTCCTGATATAATCTCCCGACTTTTTTAAAGTATTTGTGGATTTCTGTGAGTAGTTGAGAGGAAAAAGAAAACAAAACATGAAGCTTTGTCATCACCACTCACCCAACATAATGAAATTCCAGGCACCCTTCAAAAATAGACTTTAATTTTCCGGAAAAACTGTTTTTGGGGACACAATGAAAGAACGTGGCTCAGGGTGGGCAGCCATGTGCCCGGACCAGTCAGGGTGAGAAGAAAAGACAGGAAGTAACAGATATAGATCCATTTGGTTTCACTTTGAGGAAGAGTGTGCTTCAGCAAATGTGGTCATTAGAAAGAAAGTCACCACTTGCACTTGCAAGTCTTGCAGTCTTGCAATTGCAAGCACTTTCCTAAAAGGTTTAGACCACTATTTAAGATCAACAAAATGAGCAATAAAAAGTTTATTTTGTTTTAACTTTTAAGGACAATAAAAAGCACATATCTTAATTTTATGAGTGTTAGGAGTCAGGGGTGTTTGTTTTTGTCTGATTGGCTTACTGCATTTTTCTCCACCTTTCTGGAGAATTCCACCAGAGGTCCTGTGTCAGCTGAGGACCTGTCCATCAAGCCAGGGGCGGAGCCGTATTTCTGCAGCCTGCACATCTGCAGCTCATTGAAGCTCATCACAGGCTGGATATAAGAAGCTGGCTGTCAGATCTTCTTTGCCTGAGATTAAACTGTTTTGATAAACCTCTTGTTCTCTGTGTGATCTCCAGCGTTTCTAGTTTTCTTCTCCTCCCTTCTGTGACTCACCTGCTGACGCTTGTGCTCTCTCTAAGGTTTCCTCGCAACCCTTGCCTGCCCATTCAGGTATCGGGCCTGCCCAAGACAGATTACGCCCTAAAATCCAACCATGACACTGGTCCACACTCCATACCAGTCCTTACACTGGCTCCCTGTAGTTTAGAGAACAGACTTCTAAATACTTTTACTAGTTTATAAATCATTGAATGGCTTAGCACCCAAGTATATTGAAGATCTGCTGTTACTATACCAACACACCAGACCAATCAGGTCCTCCAATTCCAGTCTACTCAACATCCCTAGAATTAAAACCAAACACGGAGATGCAGCTTTCAGTTTCTATGATACTGTTACCTGGAACAAACTTCCAGAAAACTGCAAAGCTGCTGAAACACTGAGTTCTTTTAGATCACAACTAAAAATGTATCTGTTTAGAGCTGCCTTTGAGTAATGTTTTGATGTATCATATGTTTTGTGGATGCTTTTTGCTGTTTTCACATTATATGCTTTGTAATGCCATGATGCACCTGTGTGTGCTTCTTGCTTTACTGCTGTTTTTACTTTTTATGCTTTGTGTTTTATTGCTATATTTATTTTACCTCTTAATCATCTAAAGCACCTTGAATCACCTTGTTGTTGAAAGTGTGCTATATAAATAAATTGCCTTGCCCTTCCCTTGTTGGCGGTGGTAATGCATCAATTTGTTGTTTGCAGGCCGCTGATAAACACAAAGAAATAAGACTGTTCTGTGTTATTTGTTAGGCTAACTTCCATGCTAATGCAAAACACACAAGGAAGGGAATTATCAAAGTTTTGAGTGGCAGATTATGTTGGATTTCAGACATAAGTCTTGGTGTGGACTTACGTTTTTAAAGGAGGACATTACCGGACCCTTGTGGATGTAAAAAGACATTCTCGAGATGGCTCTGTCCTGTGTTTTGAAATGTGGCTTCAAACAGTAAGTTGTAATTTATTTGCTTTCAGAGTGGTTTGATAAAAGTGTGTACTGTGTCTACAGTTATGATTGTATCATTGATTGGCACACATCTTTTGAATCACAAGCAGGGATGGAGTGGTGTTGAAATTCAGGCCAGTAGCTTGGAAGCTCCGGGTGGGTCGTGAATCAGTATTTTAAAAAATGTTTTCCATAAATATCCCAAACTTTCTGGCGCCGTGGCATACTATAGGCAACTATATTTGGAGGCATAATGAGATTAGGCGGGCTTCCTTTCAAAGCAGAAGAGAGCTACTGATGTCTGGTAGCAGCTGGGAAACAATATCAAAATAGTTGACTGCAGAATCGACTGCAGCAGCATGAAGTACTGATCACTACAGCTGCAGCTTGACCGGTAGAGCTTACAAAGATCCTCTATAAAGGAAGATACCTCACTCACGTACAAAAGAAGACACACACGGCAGGATAATGATTACCGTGGCTGCTTTTGGAGTACAAAAACAAATGTTCTGGCCACCGATCTAGAACAGACCGGCCGTTCGGGAAAACTCCCAAATATCCCTCTGGCCAGCCCACCCCTGAAAGAATCTCAGCATTCAAATGATATGTGATATGAATATGTAAATAGAAAAGGGTTAAATAAAACGCCCCCCCCCCCAAAAAAAAATAAAAAAATAAGCCACAGTCCCCCCAGCTAAATTGCCCTGGCGGCGGGTCTGCTCTGCCTTCTGTCCTCAGTCCTCGCTCCCTGATTCCACCACCTTTGTGTCTACTGGAACCCAGCAGGAAGCTCACGCAGACATCCCAGATTCCTAGCTTTCTCTCCCTGCCGATCAATCTATCATCTATCAAGTAGGGCTCACCAGAGTACATTCAAACTGTGATTCATACAAAGACTCTCTCTCACCTCCTGCAGTTCTTCACATTTCACATTTCTATTTCCCGGTTCCGCCGATCGTCATCATCATCTATTCATTGTTTCAATAAAACTTTAATGATTTTTACAATTGGTCTCCCTTCTGTATGTAGGTCAGAAAGCTTAATTCAAACATGACAATGAGGTTGTTTCTTTTTGCAGATAGCATTGATCAAGAGGCTACACCGAGGATTATTATGCTTTCTGAAAATCACAGATTTAAGGTAGAAATCCCAAGAAAGTGTGGATATTTGGAGAGTTACATTTTTGTACTTTTACATACGCATTTGAACTGCTCTTTTTTCCAAGTTTTTTATACAAAAAAACAACAATTAGGTGAACTTAAATGAGTTTGAAATTGCTAATGATTTCCTTCAATTCAAAATGAAGCCAAAATTCCACACACAAGCTCAAACATACACATACCCATTGATATCTGGATAAATATCCCTTAGCAAATTGTAGAGAAACTACAGACTTTACTAGCCATCAGCAAGCTGACAGGATACTGACCACAGTTCCCATCAGAAATGGTAGTGTCCTTTCATATTGGTTGTTTTTTTTTGGAACAGACCCGGTTTTAAAGTGTAGTCCATACATTTTCAACAGGGTTGAAATTCAGGCCATTCCAGGATCTGCATGCCAACCTGGTGTCCTATTATCAATGTATGTTTAGGATCCTCCTTTTGCTGGAACACTCAGCTGGATCCAAGTTTCAATCATCTGTTGATTTGAGATAAAACTGAAGAATTTTAGCTAATATTTTACATTTCATCTTTAATTTTCATACAGTTCATACAATGCACCAATACCACTAGCAGCAAAACAGCCCCACAGGACGATGCTACCAACACCATGCTTGATAGGTGGTAGAATGTTCTTACGTATGAAAGTCTCACAATGACTCCTCCAAACACGCTTTTGCGAAAGCGGCATAGTCGGCACCCCTTTAGTGTATTTCTACATTCAAGGCACTTCACCATAGTGACAAAGATGTTGCAGCATTTTCTGACATGATAGGTGTGAGGCTTGGTTTGCGGCTTGGTTTGCTGTTGTTGAACATCCCAATCAATTTCCTTTCATCAGAAGGTGACGGTTTGGGTCCTATGGTTGAAACTTGCACCACTGGAATAGGAAAATGATCTTAAGCACACATCAAAACTGGGTATGGAGTATGATTGAAAGCAAGGTCAGTCCCAGGAATCTAATTAATTTATCTTCAACATTTATGATAAGAATGGTCAAAGATCCAGCCTTCTTTCTTTTTTGTAGGGGATGCTTATCTGCAACTTCCAAAGGGACATTAATTTTTATGCTAGTGGTATAATGTGCATAGTTATAAGTTATTATTATGATTCTACCCTGAAAAAAGAATTGAATACCTAATTTAAAACAAAATTAATAGAAAATTCATGCTAATGGAGGAGTCAAAGTAAATGTCTGACTGCACAGTGTCTAAAAACGTAAACACTACTTAACTTTCACATAATTATATTATAATGCAGAATTTATCCACACTTTCTTGAAGTTTCTACAGTAAATCTTGTACAGAATATAGCGACTCAGACAGTACTTCTGGAAGAAAAGAGGAAGAAAAGTGCATATGTTTTCTTCTTGTGTATGTGTTAAGAAGTCCCAGGACAACTCATTAACTTTGCAGTCCTCCAATAGGAGAACAAGGAGAGCTGGGCAGTGCACTGCAGTCTGTACTCAGCATGCCAGTCACACACACACGCACACAGGGCTGTGTGTCTGAATGTGTAGGAGAAATGTGCAAAAACAAAATACTCTTACAAAAAGGAACTGGTTTTTTTTTTGTTCGTTTTGCCTTTTGTTCATGTTCACACACCCTCCGAACTCCACAAACACACAGTTCTACTGACCACCTCAAAAAGACCCACACACAAAACTTACATAGGCTGACATGGATTTATGTTCTCCAGAGTCAAGGATGGCAAGACTTGAGAAAAAAAGGCTCAAATTCAGCCAAAGAAAACAAACAGGCATTATTCAGAGACACAAACACACACACACTCTGCTTCTTAACAGGAAATAGCTTATTGACTGCGGACCTGTACGTATGAGGCTGTTGTTTTAGTTTTTAGAATGCTCTCGTGCACCGTCTGCTTAGTAAAATAATTGAGTCCCGATTTCCATTGAAGCATATTAAAAACTCACACTCACGATAACAGGTAGTGATGGACAGTAAAATCTGTGGAATAGATTTACTGTGATCACTCCTAAGGTTTGTGTTGTGTGAATGGAAATGAACCATAAGATTATGTTTGATTTCTGTCTGGGGGTGAAATGTGTTTCCGTGAAATGAATTTGTGGAAATGATTTGTGAAAAGACTGGAGAAGGTGAGGTTTTAATGAGTGCTTGTTTGATTTGGGAATAGGAAACTGCTGGATCGCTGCCGCGCGCTGATTCGTTCTGCATCGATAAAGTGCACACGTGTAAATGTGTGTGTGTGTTTCTTTTCCTTCTATCCTCTCTTCCTTAGATCTTTCATCCTCATTCCTGTCTTGTGTTGCTCTGCTTTGTTTGCCCTAACCTTATTTCTTAATTAAACCTGGCTAAACATGAGGAAGAAAATGAAATCTAAACAAACGAGTGACCGTGATAAAGGGCAAATGAAGGGGAGATGGTGTGAATCCTTTGTGTAGCCTTTCTTCTCCAACATTCTCCTTCCAGGTCGATGAACGAGAGTGAAAAAAAGAAAAACACTAAAAAAGGAAAATAGGTTTTGTTCCTCCATCTTTCCCAACTTCACAATGATTGATAATCAATCCCTAATCTCTTTCATCTGTCTCACCTTTCTCTCTCCTTTGATTTAACTCTCTTTTCTTTCCAGGCCTTTGTGCCAGCAGGTAAGATACTGAAACTGCAGAAATGGGACATACACCCAAGCCCAGACTTTAGCAGGGGCTCACCCGGGCTCCAGCCCAGGGGCTCCTAATGCTATTTTGTAATGTTATGACTGAATAGTGTGGGAACGCTTTAACTTTATCACTCACTAAGAGGATATTGAAACGTTTTCTAATTTGTTTTGGCAAAAGTCTGTCATAAAAGCTTGATTATTATTGGCCCAAGTTGAACGCATCTTACGCCTTGGGGGGGGGGGGGGGAAGCATCAGTGATTACTTTCTCATGATGACAAACAGCAGAAAGTACAATAGTGGAGCGCTGCAAAGAAAGAAAAAGACAAACGTGACAAGTAATAAGGAACATGCCCATGATCACAGGCTTTTTTAAGCCTCTCAGTGGTGATGGAGCAGAACCATCTTCCCTCTTACCTTCTCAGAATGTTAGCCTTGCTAACATCGCCGCTATGATCCCGCCAGAACCTGGAACTGTGGGGAAATTGATGAGTCCGAGTGGGCATACTGGGCTGAGCAAGGACCAGGGAGCTTTAGAACATCAATGGCGATTTTCTAGACTTGAAATGGGTGTATAAACACCAGAAGAGGGCTGCTGTTCTCCCGAGCGCACTTTGACTGCAAGGTCGCAAATGTTGAGTACATTCAATGACAGTGGCTGCTTCACTCTCCATCCAACAGAGCTGTGTTTTGCTTTGCATATTGTGTTTTCAGCAAGGTTAAAAGTCAGTCGTGTTTTGAAATGTGTTTCAGTGACTGGAAGCATGCAACAGAACGCATGAAGAAGCAAGAAAATAGCGAACATCACAGAAAAGCCATGCTGACATATACAGACGCTTTCCAAAAAATTTGAATATCATGGAAAAGTTTATTTCCAGAATTCCAATCAAAACGTTAAACTTCCAAAGATTATAGATCAGGGCCCACAACTTAAATGATTTCAAGTATTTAGTTGTTTATTTGTACATAATTTGAGCTTCCAGCTCATAAAACCCATGAAAAAAAGAATTCAAAAAATTTGAATACTGTGAAGAAATCACCATTTACTTCTCAGTTTTTGCAGAAGCAATTAGGATCACATTAAATCAATCAAAATATGGTACTTTCAAATTAATATCTCAATCTTCAATATTTGGTAGGGAATCCCTTTGCCTTAATCACTGCCTCGATACACCATGGCATTGAGGCAGTCAGCCTGTGGCTTTGCCTGGGAGTTATGGAAGCCCAGGTTTCCTTGATGCTTGCTGTCAGCTTTACTTTGTTTTTGGGTCTGGTGCCCCTCATTTTCCTCTTGATAATACCCCATAGATTCTCAAGGGTTGTTTAGGTCCGGTGAGTTGGCTGGCCAGTCAAGCACTGTGATGGCGTGGGCATCAAAACAGGTTTTGGTGCTTCTGGCGGTATGGGCAGGGGCCACGTCCTGCCTAAAGATGAAATCTGCATTTCCATACAGATCCCCAGCAGAAGGAATCATGAAGTCCTCTAAAACATTCTGATAGACTGATGCGGTGACCTTGGATTTAAGAAAGCAGAGTTTACCAACACCAGACATTGCACCCCAAATCATGACTGGCTATTTCACACTGGACCTCAAGCAGCTTGGGTTCTGTTCCTCACCCATCTTCCTCCAAACCCTTGGACGTTGATTCCCGAATGAAAGGCACACTTTACTTTCATTGGAGAAGAGGACCTTGGACCACTGGCCAACAGTCCATTCCTTCTTCTCCTTGGCCCAGTTGAGACGCTTCCCACATTGGCTCAGGCTCAGAAGTGGTTTGACCCGAGGAACCCAACAGTTGTAGCCCATCTCCCGGATGGATCTGAAAGTGGTGAATCTTTTCTGTTTGATAATCTACTGAAGCCCATGTTTAGCTATTCTGCTAGTGCATGTTCTGCTGCCACATTTTGCCCTTCCAATAGACTCCACTTAGAACCTTAGATATGAACTTTTGTGGCTTACCCATCCTGTGAAGGGTATCAATGATGGTCTTCCGGCCAGTTGTCAAGTCTGCAGTCTTCCCCATATTGACCATAACTGAGACAATTGAACCAAAGTGAAGCAATTTAATGACACCTGGGAAAACCTGTGCAGGTGCTTTGAGTTTATTAGATGAGTAGTGTGTGACACTCAGTTTAAAGCATTCATGCCCTGTAAAATTTGGGATGATTTCTTCACAGTATTCAAATTTTTTGAATTCTTTTTTTCCAAGGGTTTTATGAGCTGGAAGTCCAAATTATGTACAAATAAACAAATAAATACTTGAAATCGCTTAAGTTGTGGGCCCTAAATCTATAATCTATGGAAGTTTAACGTTTTGAATGGAATTATGGAAATAAATAAACGTCTACATGATATTCAGATTTTTTGAAAAGGGTCTGTATTACACTTGCATCAGCCAGTAGGAGGACAGATTCAGAACTGCAGAAGCAATTTGAATCAGAGTGCGCATATTGGACTGAAGTGTTAAGAAGAGTTGTGTCCGTTGTCAAGTTTTTGGCCGAGAGGAGACTGGCTCTTAGAGGCTCCAGTGACGTTTTTGGCAGGGCTGATAGTGGAAATTACCTGGGAATTCTGAAGTTAATCACTGAGTTTGGTCCCTTTTTGAAGACTCGCATAGAAGAACATGGAAATGCAGGTGCAGGAACACCTTCCTATCTTTTCTAAAACATGTGAGGAGTTTATTCAGCTGATGGATGATCGTGTTTTATTCAGAATTGTTATTGAAGTAAAAATGGACAAATACTTCTCCATTACTGTTGACTCAACGCCAAATGTGTAACATGTTGATCAGCTTACATTTGTGCTAAGATATCTGTCACCTGAAGGACACTCTCAGAAACGCTTTTTGAGTCTTCTACCAATTGAAAGTCATGCAGAGGAAGCTTTATGTGAGTCTGTACTCAAGGTTTTGGAAGAGATAAAAATGTATATTGCAAACTGTAGGGGGCAATGCTATGATAATGCTGCCAACATGTCTGGCACTCTCAGACTTTACCTGACATTCCCTGTCACAAATGCAAGTGGTGAGCGATCCTTCTCTAAGCTTAAAATAATAAAAAGACAGTAGACTCAGATCCACAACGGGACAGGAAAGGCTGAATCATTTGACTCTCATCTCTTGAGAGTGATCTAGTGAGAAAGCTGGACTTTAGTGATCTTGTGAAGGACTTTGCTGCAAAAAAATAGCCATAGAAAAGTAGCCATCTTTAAAAAGTCACTGTCAAACTAATGCTTGTGAGGCTTATCTATATGACAACAATTTGACTCATCACTGAAAGGGTTTCGTTTTATTTGCTAGGGTTTTCTTTTTAAACTTTCTTATTGCCTGATCATATACTTGTTTATATCCATGTTCTATCTGGCTGGCAGATAAGTACATTTCGACATTTGTTTCAAGTAGTTTGAACCAAAGACTGAGTTTGAGTTAGGATAACGTTATTTTCCTCTTGTGAAGGCCTTATAAATGGTGGGAGTACGTATAGCTTGTTCATATCGCTTTGTTAAAGTATATTTCAGTGTTGCACTTTCTTGCACTTAATCAGTTTCATTGTTTATCTTGAAGTCCATGTAGCAGCAAGCATTCAAGGATTTTAATTTGTAATTGAGACATTTTCTAATTTTGAATCCGAAGTTGCAGTTTTGTTTTTCTTAGGTTGAGGGTTGTTTGTAGTTTCTGACTAACGGCTTAATAAAGACGGAAGTTGTGAAAACCTACTGTTCACCAATTTTTCTGCTTGTAATGCTTATTAAAAAACCACATATGTATTTTATGAATGCACCGATGTGGAAATTTGGCCCAATATTGATATCCGATATTACTACTGCTGGATACATACACACGAAATCAGTTTAATCTGTCTGTCTGTCTGTCTGTCTTTCTGTCTGTATATAAAATGTTGTGTGTATTATTATGTACAACTACATAACTATGATTATGTAGGGCCCGCACATTTGTTCAAGCCCAGGGGCCCACATCCTCCTAAATCCAGCCATGCACACACCAAGCATGGTTAAATTAAATGGGACTTTATGTAAACATAACCCTACTGTATGAACACTCAAATGTTTTGTTTTTTTTTAAAAGGTTTTTGTGGCCACAGTGACCTTTATTCAAAGTGGACAGGCTTACAGAAAGGGGAGAGAAGCAGGGGAGAGACATTCGGTAAATGTCCCTGGGCCTGAATCAAACCCGGGACAACTGCATCGAGGATTAAGGCCTCTGAACATGGGGCGCCCGTCTTAACCCACTGCGCCACGCGACGCCCCAACACTCAAATGTTTAAAAGCCAACTTGTAAATGTCAAACATGTTTTCAAATATGCCTTTTATAAGTCATCCTGGATAAATATGTTTTACATTCTCCCCTGCTGAAGAACACATCTTTATCCAAAAAATTCATACATATTGGAGTGGGATAACTTTTTAGCTGTCTTTATAAAATCTTCACAATAAAAAAAAACTTAAAAGTCAAAAAAAGTAGTCAAAGAAAAGTAAACCCAAAAGGTAAAGCAGGTAAGACTTTAGTCTGCGACAAGTGCCATACAAAAACAAATGAGTTTTAAGGTGGGCTTAACAGTGCATTTCAGCTTTTTAGCCTAATTGTTCTTTCTGCTTGGGTCTCCCTCTCCACTACTGTCTAACCAGAGTCCAACATCTGGTCAAGGCTGTACATAGACATTGATGTACATACCTTTCCTTTTATCCTTTACGTTGTTTTGCTCTAAAAATTGTTTATAATTGTCTGTATGCTTGAGCATGTGAAATTGAAGTCAGATTCCTTGTTTATGCACACGATATTGGCTTAAAACGCTGATTCTGATTCTATGAATAAAAGGAGAATCGTCTATCACTTCTCTCAGCAGAGCAAATATACTACGATTATTGTGGCATGATATAAAATGTTTTTGATGAAGTGTGTCAGAAAAAATCACAAACAGGAGAAATCTGTGAGGGTGCGAATACATTTTCACAGCACTAGAAGGTTAAACCTTCTTACAATTATTGGGAACTCAAGTCTTTCAAAAACTATACAAAACGACTCATTTGCCATAGTATTTACTAATGCCAGCTGATTAGCTTGATTCCTAGTGCCTCTTGTGATGTCATCCCAGTTTCATTCCGCTTTTTAAAATATTTTGAGAAATTGGGCAGTGGAATTTTCCTACTTTATTTCCTAGATGTGCTTTGATGTCAGTGTATATTTCTTTTTGAAAAAAACACAGTACTAAATAGCAGCTTTAGATTTAGACAACAGGACTAGACAACTACAATAGTTGTAAGAAGATCCCATTTCTCCTGTTTTAGATTCCCTTCATTCCCTTGGCTCCATGTTAAATCCAGAATGGAATCTAAGATTGTCCTTCTTACATATAAAACCATTAATAATCAAGCTCCATCATACATCAGAGATCTGATTGTTCCATATGTTCCTAACAGAGCACTTCGCTCTCAGACTGCAGGTTTACTTGTAGCTCCTGGGATTTCTAAATGTAGAATGGGAGGCCGATCTTATCAGGTTTTATTTAGACTGATAACTTTATTTTCTCTCAGTGTTTTTCTCTCTCATAGAACCTACACCTGGTCTGGTATCATGCTCAGCTGCAATGCCCTGTTGGATGGATGATGCTCCCAGTAACTGAACATCCCCCGTGTCCTGTTTTTACTTTCTTTAATACAGAAAGAACTCTTATATCAGTTCTTCTGTTCTTTCTTTTTTTGTAACACGTATTGGTTTTACAATTTTACATAATGCACCATGTATATAAATGAGACAGAAGACATACGACAAAAAAATAAAAATAAAATTAAAAAACCAGGAGGAAGGGCAGATATATCAAAGTAACACTGCAATTTATCAAGTCAATAGTATGCAGGTTGCAGTTTTCCAGGAAATTGTGGATGTTGACCATATGGCCCAAAATTTGTCCAGTTTGTTTCTTAATGCATAAGTTATTTTCTCCAGAGTCAATATATATGCCAGTCCATTGAGCCACTGAGATAGTCCATACATTTTTTGATCCTTCCAACACTTAGCAATACAGCGCTTGGCTTCCAAAAGACCAATTGTTAAGTACAAAATCTTTCGGGTAAACATTTAAAATACATAGTTTGGGATCAAGGGGGATCACTTTACCAATAAGCTGGCTTAGCAAATCCAATACTTTTTCCAAAGGCTTCTCACATGTGGGCTCCTCCATGTACAGTGAAACAATGAGCCCGTATCCACTCCACACTTAATACAGGTGTCTGGGATGTTTGGGTTGAAATGGTGCAATTTTGAGGGAGTAATATATTGTCTTGTTAACCATGTATATTGTTGTATTGTACTTCTGTTCATTCTGTGTCTCTGCTCTGTCTTTTCAAATCCCCAGACAGTTGTGGCAGATGGCCGCTCGTACTGAGCCTGGTTCTGCTGGAGGTTTCTTCCTGTTAAAGGGGAGTTTTTCCTCTCCACTGTCGCTACATGTTTTCTCAGTATGAGGGATTGCTGTGGTTGGAGTCTACATCAATATGGCGCTACTGCCAGTCAATGACTCGATGCAATCTGCTGGGATTCCTTAAATTGGAAACTAAAACTTTGAACTGATTGGAATGTTTGTATGATTGCACTGAAATGACTTTTCTTGTAAAGGGCCTTGAGATGACATCTGTTGTGAATTGGCGCTATATGAATAAACTGAATTGAAGGACTACGCTGCCTTCACTTAGCATCACTGCAAAAGTGCCTTCATCAGAGAGGACCTCTTTACCTCATCTAGAACTGAAGAGTCAAATCGTTTGCTTTTAAAATAGACTTGAATATAGAAAAATGTGATATACAGTGTCAAGATGTGCTTGTAATTTGAAATGTCTGTGTAATACCAGATCTTGCTAGAGTTTGTAAATAAAGCTGAAAACACTTTCTTCAATGCCTCCCTCTTTTTGTTGGAAACTGCAGCCCCATATAAACCTTTTATGGGAGCTTCAAGGTCTGCCACTCAAATCTAGAAGCAATAAATCTACTTTTCTTTTACCTTCATGTACCTTCACAAGTGGCTGCTTTAGGAAATGTTAATTTTTCCATTGCTGACATGATAAAAGACAGAAGAGAATGTTAGGGATCAGTGGTTTAAAAAAAAGGTAAAGAATAAAACAAGATGAGAAAAAAGAGAATAGAAAGTGAGGTTGTCAGAGATCAAATGGTGTTTATTCTGCCTGCTTTTGCAGTCATGAGGACCAAAGCTTGCCTGTGATCAGCTTACCTTTGTGTTAAGGGGGTTTTATTGCCTCTTTTTACTGTGAAAAAGGTGTTTACACCGTATGATGAAATTCTTACTTTGCTTTTGCTGCATGAGATTAGAGGCGGAAAAAAAAACAGATATTAAAATTTCCCCAAAAATACGACAGCTAAACACAATCAAATCTATACACAGACTCCCCAGATATTTTGGTTTCCTTCTACCGGACAAAAACCTACATTTCAGTTCCATGCATTTATGAACACTGAAAAAGAACAACTAACAAATAAGTGCATGAATCTTTTTAGCTGTTATTGTTATCAACAGTCAAGTGTGCTGATTAAATAAGGCGATACCACTGTGTGCAGTAATTTGATGTAGCATGGTCACAGGTGATACCATCATCCCTGTTAGCAAAATAATTAAAACATATCTGACTTAATGTGCCACCCCTGTGTCTGTGTGTTGGTTGGTTGTAAAGGAGGAGGGTGGGCTCAGAGGTGAAAAAAGTAATTTCCTCATTAGACATAGCTTCTGTTTTTTTTGTTTTTTTTTGTCTCACTTGAATCTTTCAAATCAAAGAAACATTCATAGATAACTTGCATAAATGCATTTTTCCAATGATAGTTTCATTTATCAAAGGAAAAACTTATCTTAGCCAACCTTTCAATTTGAAAAGTAACTTCTCTTACTATAGCCCCTTTTGGAATCTGGTTACCGTCAGAACGGCGGCAGAATCAGGAATTTACTTGAAATGGACCTCTCTGACAACATGAAGATGGCTAAATTGTTTGAAAACAGCAACACATCATGGCAAGAGCTAAATAAATTCACTAATAAAAAAGTAATAACGTTTCTGACATCCATTAGTTTGGAAAGGGTTACAAAGCCATTTCTAAGGCTGTAGGACTCCAGCAAACCAGAGGGTGAACGATTATATACAAATGGAAAAAAAAAATCCAGGTTACAAAAGAACCCTGAACAACAACAAACATAGGGCTGAGGCTATGATGGATGGATTTCATGCTGATTTTAGTTGGGGAAACCATTCCTTACATATCTCTAAAGAAGAAAGAGCACATTTTTATTCTTCTAAAGCAATGACTAAAACCTCAAAATGAAAAGTTGAGAGTGACAATATGTTTGCACCTGCTCCTCGGTCTCACTCCTGAAGATAGACACACATCAATAAACTGAGCAGGTTTTCATTCCACCTCCACAAGTGATAAAAAGTGAGATGAAAAGGCAATGAAACCCAGCCTTTTCCCTTTTGGCTTTGTTCTGCAGTCTAACATCATTACTTTTTTTGAAAAATTCAAAATCTATACACTTAAAATTCAAATCTTTTATTCATTGGTCAGATTGAGACACGTAGGAGGTCTGAAGTGCTTATGGTCATTTCTTCCTAAACAGAATTTGATTATTTCCTAGCTGTGAGGCTGCTTTGAGTCTAAAAGCATGGTTAATCAATATATTTTTCCTCTTAAGAAATACCCTAAAAAAGATACATTTTCTGTTTATTCAGATGGATGACTTTATTTGCTCTCATGCACAATATTTTTTCTTACTTCCTCTGTTTTAAACAAATTCAATAGATGCAGACAAAAAAGTGCACTTTGTGGCATAAAATTGCTTAGAAAGGATGTATTTAGTGCTTCAGAGAGGTTGTTACTACCATTATTTCATTCAAATAGTACACAGGCTGTGAGATTATGGAATGCGTCCTTTTTTGCACCACTCTTCAAGGTATAAACGTGCAAAAATGGGCAGGAATGACCGAGGGAAGTGTTGTCATGGTGATTTTTTAAAAGAAACTCTTCAGCTTTTCTCCATTTTACATGTTACACAAACATTTGAAAGGATCTTCAAAAATTCTCAACTGGGTTCGGTCAAAACCTGGCTGGGAAAATGCAGCTTTTGGAGTTTTCATGGAACCAGGCTCACTTTAGTGTTTTCTTGTAGTGCTTTTGTTCCTTTTCATATTGAAATGTGATCTGCAAAATACTTATTACCCCTTAGCCCTACCCTTTTGTTTTTTTGGCTTAGTAACATCCCAATGTTTCTTGTAATTCATGGTTACGGTTAGAAGAGGGCTGCACAGTGGTGCAGTTGGTAGCACTGTTGCAGTAAGAAGTTCCTGGGCTTGAAACCCGGCCTGGGGTCTTTTTTGCCTGGAGTTAGCATGTTTCCCTGTGCATGTCTGGGTTCCCTCTGGGTACTCAGGCTTCCTCCCACAGTCCAAAAACATGACTGTCAGGTTAATTGGTCTCTTAAAAAAAAACTTTAGGTATGGGTGAGTGTGTAGATGGTTCTTTGTCCTGTGTGTCACTGTATTGCCCTGCGATGGACTGGCGACCTGTCCAGGGATGTACCCCTTATCTCGCCCAATGACCAGTGGATGGATGGATGGAGAGGCATAAGAGTCAAGTTTTTGCATTTAAATGTTTGCAATTAAACTAAATGTAAGTATTTATATTAAAAACACACACTGCAGGACTTGATGTTCTTGGGTCATATATTACGTGAAATTACTGTTTTGACCTTCCAGGTCTTGCATGCTTACATGCCTCTCTTTGTCAAAAATAAGTAAAGTCACATGTTCATTGAAATTTTTGACTGGGCACCAGCTGCCTTATCAAATCCAAATCTTACAGTCTTGGTTGGTATGTTCTAGTGTGTTACACTTGCTGTCTAGCCTAATCTTCTATAAAGAACAACATTGCTGCTGGCTATTGCAGTAAATAAAACTAGGAAGACCTAAATGTATTTGTAGAGGAGTCTGCCTCATGATAAAATAAAAAATAATTAGGGATTATTCGCCTGGTCCATCAAAACAGAAAAAAGATGTGTTCATGTTACTGTATGGTGCTGTAAAGTATTACTGTGGAGGGCATGGGTTAGTATAAAGGTTGCTATACCACAAATCTAATGACTAATGAATCTGGTTCTGATAGCTTAGTACTTTGGGTGGTTTTTCAGAAAGGGTGGAAGTCTTGATTGGGAAAAATTAGGAGTAATTTAAATGGAATACTGAAAGTTTGTATAAGGACTCATTCAGTTGAAAGAACAACAATGAATGATTAATTGATTTCATTAAAACACCACAGCACAATCATTTCCCCAGGAGTGGAAGATGTCTATTACCCCAAAGCACATGCCATTAGTGAAACTTTGTAGTATCTTACATGATCTCTTTCATTTGAAGTTGCCAGGAAAAAAAGTAAAAAAAACAAACAGATCCAAGTGTGCTGAAACTGATGCTGCTGATATTGTTATGCCTCTGGTTAGAAGAGCAAGCAGTTATCATCTACAATTATTCCAAAAGTGCTGTCTGAACTAGTAGCTATCTAATAATAATAATAATAATAATAAGAAGAAGAAGAAGAAGAAGAAGAAGAAGAAGAAGAAGAAGAAGAAGAAGAAGAAGAAGAAGAAGAAGAAGAAGAAGAAGAAGAAGAAGAAGAAGAAGAAGAAGAAGAAGAAGAAGAAGAAGAAGAAGAAGAAGAAGAAGAAGAAGAAGAAGAAGAAGAAGAAGAAGAAGAAGAAGAAGAAGAAGAAGAAGAAGAAGAAGAAGAAGAAGAAGAAGAAGAAGAAGAAGAAGAAGAAGAAGAAGAAGAAGAAGAAGAAGAAGAAGAAGAAGAAGAAGAAGAAGAAGAAGAAGAAGAAGAAGAAGAAGAAGAAGAAGAAGAAGAAGAAGAAGAAGAAGAAGAAGAAGAAGAAGAAGAAGAAGAAGAAGAAGAAGAAGAAAGAAGAACCTTTTTGCCCCTGGCGTTGTGGGAGAGTCTGCTAAAGACAATTTAGGTCATAACATGATGGTCAGCTATTTTTTGTATCAAAAATAGCAGTTTTATCTAAGTCGTCACATTCAGTCAAAAATATTGAGCTCTCACAAACCGAGAAACACCCTTTATTGGTCTGATTCCATTAACATCACTTCCACTTTAAACACAGCAAGCTCTTCTCATTGAAAAAACATTTCCCATCATGCCCTTGGGCTTCTCCAATTCATGGAGGCCCACTTCGGGGGGTCAAACCCAGCCTGATAATCCAATGTCATTCAAACAAAGCATTAACACAGAACAATATCTGCTCAATCAAAATCAATAGTGGCCCAGGGGCAAGGAGTCGCTGCAATGTTTAGGTAGAAACACGGCAACATCACCATTAACAATACCCGTGGTAATGAGCTTCACAGAAAGGTCAAGGCTAAATAAAAGAATTCCTCCCAATAAATATTTAAGAGTGATTAACATTAGCAGTTCTAATGGAGCCATCAGTCTCTGTCTATGAAAGGGTATTTGATTAGTCGACACTCAATATGCATGACTTCCGTAAAGAGGAACTCAGATGGCAAAAGAGATGAGAAAATAACTATTGGGTAGCTGCTCTAAAAAAATTGTTTTTTTGTTGTTATTCTAATTCTATGGAGCTCCTAAGGGGACATGGCTTAAAACAAAAAAAGTTGGTTTCTTGTGCTTACCAGATACTCCTGGTAGCCAATCAAGCAATGTCCACAAACTCAGACAACTATAAAGAAAGGCTGCAGCGTAATGTATATACAATTTCCTTAAAACACAAAACATATCTGATAATGTCACCCAAAAGCTCAAGGAGGACAGCGTAAATAATATTGCTCGTCTAATTTCACATGTTTCTTTGTGTGACTTCACTAAATACTAACTTGAAGGGGTTGAATATTTATGCAATCATATATTTTATCTTAAATACTTTTACTTAATTATAATTTCGTAGAAATCAGTTTTCACTTTGACATGTAGATTTGTTTTTGTCAAAAAAGCAAATTTTTGTTGATCATGATCAAGCTATAATAAAGGTGAAAACATCCAGAGGGGGGAATACTTTTGGCACTGTGCATCAGCTTTATTTCATGTTTTCTTTTCATTTTTGCCTTCCTTCATTTTCCTTTTCCATTTTCCGTTCTTCTCGTCTTCCCTTCAAGACTAATTTAGCTTAAACTGTATGAAAATAATATTTTATTTCCAGCCTGTTGCCTTTTTGAGGTCTGTTAATCTTTCACATGCCATTACAGAACTTGGGAAAGGACCCCCACCCCTCAGGTCTTTGATATTTTTTTTTTACATAATAAATATTATGAATATGTATATCATTACCTCTAATGGCCAGGAATGTAAGCACACATTTGTTAATGTAGCACCTAAGTTCAATGCCACAGTGCTAATCCGGTGTTGTCTCTGTATTTGTGTCCCCCGGGTTGAACAGATGGGTGTGCATGTGTGTGTATGTGTGTTTGGGATGACGCCACCATCCCAATATAACTCAGTCGCATACACCAAATGGAGATAATCATATCAGACTGTGTCTGTGTTTTCAGAGCCTCAAGTCATGTTACATAAATAGGACAATGAGGTGTAAAGCACAAAGCATGCTTTAGCTTGTGTCTGTGTTTTAATATGAAGCATTTGTATTTACCCTCTAGGCCATTGCTTACAACATGAGAGCTCACATTTTGCAATAGCTTTAGCCATATTGTAAATAATAGGTAACGTGTGTCTCTACAGTGAGCTTCCGTGTGAGCTTATCACAGGCAGGTGTGTGCGTTTACTCTTCATTGCATTTACAGTATTTAGGTGCCGATGCATCATTACAGAAAAAGCAAGCACATTGGACCTCAGTCAAGTGAACTGAGCTTGTGGAGAAACTAAATGGTCCAGGCACCAGCTCCACACCACATCACAGGCAAGCCACGGCACAAGTTGTATGCATAAAGTAATTTAAATCCTCTTCAGAATGTTAAGAAAACAATTTTTATACAGTTGTGGGGATTAGTCTAAACTGGCTTCTCGCAGTTCATGGATGGATAGGCTTATGCAGGCCCATGTAACAGGTTTAGTAACCAATTGCTTATGTCACACACTTCTGGAAACCTCAGCTATGCCTTTAATAATGCAGCCTACAGATTTAATTAATTTAAAGAACAACCATTAGAAATGGCATAATAATAAAGACAAATTACAATAAAATGTATATAAGTATTACACATAAATATAACCTATCCAGTATGCTTTGCACTCCTTTTCAGGTAAATTACAGATTTTCTAAGATCCTAAATATCTACATAAAAATAGACAAAACACAGTGTTGTCTATTTAAGTATTTGCCCACTTATAGGTTTTCTCAGTTTTAGACCATTAAACAAATGTTTATATCAGACAAAAATAACATTCAAAAATTCCATTCATGATTTTATTTATCAAGGGAAAAAGGCTTTGCAAACCAACCTTGGCACTATTAGGTAAATGCCTCTTACGCTCCACCTTTGGTGGAAACAACTGCCGTCATGGGTTTTTGATAACTGGATAGCTGTAGAGAAATTTTGCCCACTTGCAAAATTATTTTTAATTTAGCCACAATGGAGGATTTTCTGTAATGAACAGCCTATATAGGCTTATTTAATACCTCCTGGATGAGTTTTTGACATGTTCTTGGAGTATTTATCACCACTCCTGGGTCCCAAAGGTTTTGAAATAGCTTTGCTTCTCAACCGTTCTTATTTTTCTTCGAATTGGGACATGATGTGTTGCTTTATATCTTTAAGTCTACTTCATGTTGTTAGACAGGTTTCATTTCAGTGATTTATTGACTTTACGAAACATCAGGAGTATCGACCCCACCTCTTTTAGTCACCACCTACATTTTCTCTCCTCATCTCCAGACTTGTCATCTGATGAACTTGTGAACTTTTACAACGCCAGCCTCACCTCCATCCTGGATATTCACGCCCCAGTTAAAACTCGGACTGTCACTTTCTCTAGGCCTGCGCACTGATTCAAGGGAGAGCTTAGGAAAATGAAGCAGACTGGCCATGTCCTGGATCGTGCCTGTAAAAAATCTGGCTTGATGGTGCATAAGTTGGCCTTCCAGGAACATCGTGGTGCCTATACTAGAGCTCTTTCCAAGGCTAGGTCACAACACTACACCACACTGATCTATAACAATGTAGGTGACTCCAAAAAACTGTTCTCTACAATTCACCACATTCTCAGAACACAGACGCCTTTATTTTACAGCCACACTGACTCAGAATGCAATACGTTTATGCATTTCTTCACTTCCAAAATTGACTGTATTCGACTGTAATCTGCTCCACGTCCCTAAAGCACTCATCACACAAACACTGTCAGATTTCTCACCTACATCGCAGCAGGAGGTCGAGAATATAATCCGTAAACCTTTTTTAAATTTTTTTTTACACGTGTCCTGTCCAGCAGAGTTGAGCCTAGAATTGGTGTCTGAGTACCAAGTAGAAGCCCAACAGATTTACTATCACAAGTGGAGCACTACAGCTTTTGCTATAGTACTCCGCTTGATATATATGTGTAAGAAATCAATGCGCCAGGGACACGGAGACGGAAAATAAAGAGAAAGAAAGAAAGTAGATGAAGAGAGGTAGGGAAAAAAGGTAAAGGGGGAGAGGGTAAGCTGAAGATACAAGAAAGGAAGAAAAACAAAGAAAACACAAGAAAACATCACAGTCTCCTTCCACACCAGCAGGACGGCAGGGAGAGGGAAAAAAACAATGACAAAACAAATAAACAATGCAAACTGAGAACTACACAACCACAACCCTAAACCTAATATGCTGGTGCATTTTAGGTTTGAGTGTTCAATAGCTGGTGTGAGAAGCCATCGATCCACATCCCAGAAATTGATGCAGACAAGAAGGACATCGGAGCCATAGAAACCCAAAGGACCCCCAGAACACAGGAGCCTCAGGCGGATCAATTAAGGAGTTGACAGAACCCCCATGAGAGGAGCAAAGGGGAGCCCTGGGGGAACATCCGGGAGCTTCAAAGCAGGGGCCCAGGGGGCCGCACCAAAGAGCCCACAGGTTCCGCCGGCAGCTGGCTACTCCAAGGCGGATCCAGCCGTGGGCCTGGAGGCCTGGGGCCCAAGGACGCCCCCCCGTGCCACTCGACAGCTACCACCAAACAATGCCCAAACTGGCCCCTCCCAAAGTGGGGCCAGTTCGGCATGGCGGCTGACAGACACCCCAGTCCATCCAAGCCCGGTGGCCAGGCAGGCACCAGGGATTAATCAGCATGCCACCCAAGCACCAAGCCCCGGACACAGAGAGCAATCAATGCACTGGCGGGTAGAGGCATCAGTCACTGGAAGGCAAGGCAAGGCAATTTTATTTGTATACCACACTTTCAACAGCAGGGTAATTCAAGGTGCTTTACATGATTTGGTGAAAAAGAAAACACATAAAAGAAACACACATTACACATGATACACAATAAAGCAAGAGAAAGATCAAAAAAAGCAAGAGAGCATGAACACATTTCATACATATGACATCAAGCATTTACTCGAAGGCAATTCTAAACAGATGGGTGGAAGGGAGTTACGGAGGGGAAATAGGCCCCTCATTTGGGGGGCCTGAGATGTGCCAGGCCAGAAGGCAGCTCAAGACCCAACATGACAGACACATAGGAACACACAGACAGTCATACATTCCCTCCCTCTTCCACACATACATTCTCATTTGCACACCAAGACACACAAAAAAGGACACTGTACACCCACTTATACTCCCCATACATGCTCTATACTCCCAGGTCCAGGTACTGACACCCCAGCAGAGCAAACAGCCCCTGGACCCAGGAGGTGGTCCCCCTACCCTCTAGGATGGAGACAAGCAGACCGCCAAAGCAAACACAGTGGTGAAGAAGCCCACCAGCCCAGGCCCCAACCAGACCGCCTGTCCCTCCTCTCGGACTCCAATCCCTGATGGCCAATAGCGAACAGGGGTGTGGAAAGACACCTAGCCTCCCTCCTCCCGCTAGAGTATGGTGTTGATGCATGTTGTTATAATGTGCATTTAAAACAGAGTAGTGGGATGTGGGAAAGGCAATCACACATCCCCCAACCCCCACCCCGATCCCTCAGTGTCCATATGAAGTTTAACGGTGGGCATCGGCACAGGAGTTGAAGCTGATTGAACAGCTCCTCCTCTGGCTGCCGAAAAGCATGCCCACCCCAAAGTCCCTACATGTGTGTTATGAGTGAGAGTGTCTAAGGTGTACAGTAAAACTGGGACCCACGCAGCCACGGGGTAGCGGAGATGGAAACCACAGTGACGTGCCTGCACCACAAGGACCTACATCATCCGTAAATCAAAATCATCCACTTGCTCCCTCGATCTCCTCCCTTCCACTCAAAACCCACCACATTTCCATCAGCCTCCTTATAACTAAAATCATAAACCTCTCACTGCAAACAGGAGATGTCCCAACAACCCTCAAAACAGCTATTATTAAACCTCTTCTTAAAAAAACCCACCCTAGATCCTGAACCCCTGTCAAATTACAGACCCATCTCTAATCTCCCATTCATCTCCAAAGTGTTAGAAAAAAGGTATTTCCTTCCAGCTTAATAACCACCTCAATTCCAACAGCCTTTATGATAAATACCAATCTGGTTTCCGCCCTCTACATAGTACAGAAACAGCCCTCATCAGAGTGACCACGGACCTCCTAATGGCCTCTGACTCCGGTTCTACTTCTCTGCTCATCCTTCTCGACCTCTCTGCTGCGTTTGACACCATTGACCACTGTATCCTCCTCCACAGACTCCAGCTCTACATCGGTCTCTCCAACACCTCCCTAAAATGGTATTGCTCCTACCTCACAGAACGGACCGAGTATGTAGCCTTGGGGGAGGCAAAATCCTCACTCCACACTGTTACCCATGGGGTCCCCCGGGGCTTCGTACTTGGTCCAGCCCTCTTCATAATCTACATGCTTCCCCTTGGTCGTGTCATCAGCAGGCAGGGAATTACCCATCCTCCAATCTCTTCACTGACTCGCTATTCACCTCCCCATAGAATACAAGACCCTCCTGCAAACCCACCACTGTCTGCATGGTGTGGCCCCCACAAGCTTCACTGACCTCCTCACCCCACACACCTCCACCTGGACCTGGACCAGGGCTGGCTAACAGCACTGCCTGGTCCCGCCCAGCACATGGCTCAAAACCATGGGCAACGGAGCTTTTAAATTTACCGCTCCCCATCTGTGGAATGCTTTCCTAGAACACCTCAGAGCCCCCCAGACGGTGGATCCTTTTATGAAAGAAATGAAAACGTTTCTTTTTAGAAAAGCATATTTTTTAATTTGTCTGTTTACCTGTTTTTACCAGTTTTAACCTTTGTAGCACTTTGAGATTTGATTTCAAATGTACAGTGCGTTATAAATAAAATTCATAATTATTATTATTATTACTTTACAGGTCTGGTAGTTATTAGGCCTAACTGTGGCTACTGAAGCAGAACTCCAAAAAATGTGGTTGATTACAGTTAATTCACAATTTAAAGTGCTTGAAAATGGCCTGAGATGTGTCTCTTCCGAGAGAAACTGCTTTTTGGTTGTTTATGTCAAAAGCGATAACTTTCAAAGATGTATAATAGGTAAAAAGCAACTTGTTATAAAGAAAGTAAAAAGAATCCAACCAGCTGACTGAGTGTGGACGCATGGAATGCACTTTACTTAGATGAAGCGAAGCAGAGGTGTAAGATGGTCACAGGTTACACCTAACATGGAAACCTCTATACAAAGGCTTTCAAAAATGTTCTTCCATGGAATAACAGGGCGGACCATTTAGAGTTGCAACTACATATGCAGAATAAACACTAGTAAGAAACCTTTGTGTTTGTTTTATTTGACTGTCTACTGCTGCATCAACAAAGCAGTGGATTTCGGGCAAAATCCAGATCCTGAATCTGTAGTGAATATCTGAGTTAAAACCCTGTGCAGTAATGGAAGTAGTAAAGCAATCTCCAGCTATTGGCCTGTACAACAGTTGGTTACCATGGATACTAAGAGCAGGCTGGAAAAGAGACATTGCTGACAATGGAGTTGCACTGATTTCTTTAGCAACTCCTGTTGCGAGGGGGGTAAATAGATTGGACACCAGGTGCATTGCTTCCTCCAAAGTGCTGTTTGGTCTCTTAAAACATGAAGGTAGGGAGAACTCTGGATAAGAGAAACACAATTTTGTCTTTTTGTATTATTTTGTTATATATGAAATAACAATAAATGACTGACTTGCTGAAAAAACGTCTACGCAATTAAAACCAGACCTTTAAAAGAGGGGTTAGCTGTTTTTATTCTCTGAAGTCAGTCTTTTTTCACTGAATAGTGAATTTCAGGTGTCAAAATCCTAAAGAGGCATATCCTAATTTTCATGTTCATCTGTAGTTTTCTGACCCACAGGCAGTCAATCCAGGGGACACAGCGGAGAAAAGTAAGTAGGATTTATTTACATTAAATGTGAAATGTACTGAAGAGGTTCGTTTCTGGTTCGGCAGGGAATGGCATCTGGAAGCAAGGAGTACAGTTAACGGGAGTCTTGAAGAGTTGAATGTTCAAAGGAGACAGAAAGTTTCTGCTTATGGCTTCAAGGCGTAGAAGCAGTTGGGTGGGGAGGGTAAATATAGCCCCGTTGTGTGGATGGAGAGAGATGCGAGTTCTGAATGATGGAGAGGGCAACTGAGGGCAGGCAGGCAGGTGGAGGTCCAGGGGATGCTGGAGGTGCAGAGAACAATCCAGGACGAGGTTCTTGATACTGAATAAGGTAGGTTGCCATGCAGCTCCTTATATGCCCTGGACCAAATGAGGTAACTGATACCAGGTGTGCCTGCTGCCCAGGATGGAAACGCCAACCTGTGGGAATCTTCAGAAAACAAGTACAATCTCAACCATAGACTCCGGGTTTGAGAAGAATCTAAATCTAGGCTTTCTATTTTGTGTCAGGACTGGGGTTAGGACAGGGTACAGATCATGGTCATGTTTAGTTCTCCTTCTTACTATTCACAGCAACAGGTGAGAAATTACTTTTTCTCCACTCCATGTTCTCTCTTATGTCTCTTTAATCAGAATTCAAGCTGCAGAATGGCAGAGAAAATCTCCTGGGTTTGAAACCATTACTTTTTTTAAACCATTGTGTAACTTATTCGAAAATGTAAAAAACATTTTACCTGAAATAAATCTCTCTTACCAACTTATCCACAAGCACAAATTTATCACCTCAGGTTTATTTATTGGCTTGCTCACCAGTGGCCTCCACAGTCACTAGATCTCAATCCAGCAGATTAATTTCAGGGGGATTTGGATCCGAGATGTGTAGCACACAACTATAAAGCAATTGTGTGATGTTATCTCAATATGGCCTACATTTTCAAAGGGAGGTTTCCAACACTTTGTTGATTTGTTGCCTTGTAGAATTAAGCTAGTTTTTTAAGACTGGGAGGGGACATGATATCAGCAGTACCTCATAAAGTATCCAGTCATCATAAGAACCCATTACTGACAACACCACATGTGAAACATGGTGTCAACCTTTCTCTGGATGATGATATTAACCTCTGAGAGCTAAAAGGCATCATGACATGAAGTCAGGACTTCTGTAAAAATATAGTGTCAAGCTAAAGCACATTAAAATATGGATCTTTTGTCAGAGTCTGGCTTTTTCTTCATCACCAAAGTTCTGGTATTCGAGCTGCAGCCTTCGCACCAGACAGGTTCTTTGATGTGCAGCCTGGAAAAGTGCAAGTAAAGAACGCTGTTCCAATATGGTGAGTATTGTTACTTTGACACACTTTAAACATACAATCTGTTGCCTCCATCTCAGAACAACTTACATAGAAGAACAGTTCTTATTTATTCAAGTTTCTTATTTATCCTCATGCCAATGATCTTGGGAAAAACTAACGTTCGTTTTTTAAAACCCTCACTGTAACAGTCTGGGAAACATATGATCTGGAGAAAACTAAAGAAGTTATTTGCAGAAGAGAGCATTTCCAACAAAAACTAACAATATCCAGAAGGTAAGAAAGCTTAAAACAAGTTTCTTCATTGCTGCAAGTCTGTGGGTGTGTTTAAGCAGCTGTTGATATGGACATCAAGGTCATTCCCCTCCCCTGGCGGTTCTGCCGTCTCTTCAATGCAGCAGCTCAGGGTTTCATTACCGTTTCCTTTATCTCTGGAAAGAAACTGAGAGTCAAAGCCCTCATTCACTGCATCTCTCCTCTTTTTCCTCTTCACATAAACACAGATAGAGCCACACAATGCTGTCACACCACCACCATTACTTATTCAACAGATAGTTCTTTATCTCTTTAGCTTCTCCTCACCAGGACAGCAAGCTTGTGATTTATGCTTGATTAAAGTTTCTTTTGTGCAGCTGTTGCTCTTTTTTAAAAAAGCAGTGTCACCAGAGTCCAACTCTGGCCTCGGAGAAGGTGCATTTGATTCTGTACAAATCCCAAGCCCAAATCTGTTGCAAACAGTCTTCATCTTGAATTAGCTCCCTCAACAATCATCACTTCTATTCTTGTATTTCATTAAATCTTGGAAGAATTTTGGTCCGTTTAATCAAAGTGTTTCAAACATAAACGTCTGGAAACACATTTTTATTTCAGACATGAGTTTTTGCAAAAATGCTCTTTGTGCACAACCTACAGTACAGAGTGTGAACCATTAAAATAAGGTGCCAAAACTATTTCCACAGTTAAAGTAACAGTCTTGTAACAGAGTGTATCTTTATGCAGTGATTTACAGTTAAAAAACATACCTAAAAGTTATTTCCTGGTTATTTTCCCCCCAAAACCAAAAAATAAATTACATATCTAAAATTTCAATGAGTTTGAAAGATAAGTATTTTTCAAACCCCCTTTCTTGTGAGCTTTTAGATCAAAGTATAAAAACAGAACTGATTAAACTGAAATGTTCAAATCTGTTGTATTGCAATACACATCTATATTAATACAATCCAGTGTACTGCTTTGTAATATGAGCAAATATTAGTTAATATTAGTTAAACTTTGATGCTTTAATGTAGTTTCCAAATTAAAATTGTATCTAATTGCCTTCAATTTCCCAAATATATTATGTAAAATGTCCATATAGATAGATGTTTTGGATGCAAAAAATAGTGGATATAAAACATTTAAATTATTCTAGAGATCTTTGTCTGCATATGCATAACCCAAACTTTAATCAATACAAGAATAGAGCAGCACTTTCTAAAAACCGTGGCAACAGTTCACTCCCCTAGCAGCAATAGCTCTGGCTGCAGCCAAACAGCCTTTAATGGTGTCGGCCCGACAAACAGCAGGGCACACTCGAGGAAAATAGAGGGGGTGCAGGCTAAAACAAAAAGAAGAAATAAATAAGAAGCAGAAAGAAGCAGAAGGAAGTGTGAGAGAAAAAGAGCCCATAAATTGTGAGCCCAGCGCAGGGCTGCAGGGAGGGCGTAGCAGCCTGATGAATAGAGCCATCAGTTTAAGCAGAGGGTACAGAGCAGCCTGCCATCTGCCTGCCTATTACTAGAATGAAGTGTACGACAATCTGCTCTCATCTGCAGGGCCCACTGGCATCTCTGACAACCAGGAACTTTTCTATTTTGTGTGTATCTGTGCATCCTCTCATGTTCCCCATGCCTAAACTTAAACATCGCCGATTGAGGTTATTCTGATGGATTTTTAATTAGTGTAGATAAAAGTTTAGTCCTACTTTAAGTATATTATGTAAAAGCTTAGGGTATGGATGAAAAAGCAAGGCAGGGGCTGCCCTCAGAGAAGAGTTAAAACAGCATGACGGAAATTTCACACCTCATTGGCAAACGAGGAGAGCCAATCAGCTCCAACAGATTCGCCCCTCAGGCCGCAGGTCTATTCTTCGGTATCCGTGCTAAGTTACAGAGTGAGGGATAGAAAGGAGTGGGAAAAGTTTGAGAAAAAAGAAAGTGATGCAATAAAAGGAGTGAAATCAGGGGAGCAAATGCAAAAAGTAGTAGCAGACTGTGCTGGGAAACTCTAGGAGACACGGGCGGATAAAAGCCGGGGAGTGAGTGTTGGGAAGACTTTAAGGCAAAAAGCAATTCTTTCCTCAGAGAAGGTCATTACATCGAATGTGGTTAGTCATCATGGTAGAGGATGTTGTCTTTTGTGTTGCAGAGCTAAGTGCTTTTTGCTATATTTTTTTTCTTCATTTCAGCTTCTTTAAAGAGTTGAAGCAGTATGGAATGGAAATATAAAAGCACTGAAATGAAATTCTAGCTTTATCTTTATGATGAGCAGCCCAGTACAAGAACTGGTGTTAGTGGGAGTAACAAAGGCATACATTTCATACAGAGCAGGAAACAGTAAAGGCTGTGGGGATATATAAGCTCAAGAAAATAGATTGAATGAGCAGAGTGATATCAGCAGAAATGAGAAATAAGTATCCTAAAGATTTCACAGATCATAACAAAACCCCCAGAAAGTTGGAGGGTCAAAAAAAAGATCCTCATAAAACTTTTCTTGCAATGGAATCTAAATAAACAGTGCCTTAGAGGTATTCACACCCCTAAGCGAGTCTTTTACAGCATCTTCAAGTCTTGCCCTGTATTTAGGTCCATCCATCTTCCCTTCAACTCTGATCAGCTTCCCTCTCCCTACTTAGGAAAAACATTGCCCCAGAATGATTCCACCACCACCATGTTTCAGTGTTAGTTTTTGGTCACACTGAATTTTGCATATAGCCCAAAAGGTTCAGTCTTGGCTCTTCAATATGTTTACTGTGTCGCCCACACGCTTGAAATGGAACAGAACTAATCGGGTTGTCTAATATCTTTCTGAAATAGTGTTATCTTTGCCTGACCCGGCAAGGTCAAGGGGTATAGATACAATTTAAAGATACTGAAAGAGTGTTTAGTTTTTCACTAACAATCTGTGAGAAATTGTTTATTTTTGAATTCCCTACAATATGATATACTCCTCTGATTTTGTGCCATCCATCACCATCTGTTTAGCAGCAGCGTGGCTGCGTGGTTGACCTCGAAGGGTCTTCCTTTTTGTCTCTTTAAAAGAAGAATTATCATAATTCAAATCATCTCAAGCACAATAGTCATGATAAAGACTAGTGGAAATAATGAGGCTTTTAGGGGAGAAGTGTGTGTCATGATAAGTCTGCACACTTGATTTCCACATGGAAGACACAAATGAAGAAAGTCAAAAAGAAGAAGAGAAAATTAGAATCCTGACAGATTCTTCTGAAGTGTTAAAGACTTCAAAGTGACACTTTGTATTCCAACAACCGGTGTGGAAAAAATTAGTGGATGGAGTTTTTTTTTTTTATTGTTAGAATTATTATTTAAGGTAGTATACATATCTATATATAGATATGTTGGGATTCATTTTGTACAAACGTACCGAACAGACTGTGTTTCCCAGCATTCCTAGCGCTGTGCCCAACGCATTCCAATCGGTCTGTGGCAAATGATGACATCACGGAGTTTACTTAGCCAGTGCGGCCATTTTCACATTCACCTTTCCTACTTCAAACACGGACTAGAATGGAGGTGCAGAGCCGCTGGACCAGGAAAGGACTCTCATTTAAACCTTCGAAGTACCAGCTGGACAGCCAAGGCTCTTGTGCGTGCATCCAGGGTGAAGCTTTGATGGCAGCAGAACTGTTCCAAGACAGTTCTTTAAGAAGATGGCCCCCATCCGATGTCGATTCGCAGCCTTTGCGGCATACAGACAGAAACATGTTTCCAAGGACCTCACCGTGCGTATGGCTTTTGCCCACTTTTGGACACACTTTCTTCCCCTTTTTTGCATGGACCGGACGTTGATCACTCTTGGACTGAGAAGTCATCTTGAAGTAGGATCAAACTTGGTCATTTTATTTCTCCTTTTATGTGTCTGGGCAGAGATATAGGTCAGAACAATTTAGAAATCGTTATTTGTTGATTTGATGTGTTTTTAAACTTTGAAACCACTGTTTGTTCATGAGCATTGTCACACGCTTGTTTGTGAGCCGTTTTATTTGCTGTGTGTAAACTGGTTGTATCCTCTTCCACATTTGACATTTTGCGCAGCATATCTTGTTCTGTCCGGCGGCTCCACGCCAACGACTGGGCCACACGACTTCCATTGTTAGCCAAAGATAACTCGATTGTTTTTCATTTCCCATGCAGTTCCTTTGTTAGAGCCTTAGCTCCTACCCATAGGGAGAAGCTAACGCACACACGCCCTGTTGATAAGCACCCAAACTTCACACACAATCCCCCTCCCTTTTAAAACTGTTTTGAAGTGATTCCCAGATGCTCATTGTTTGTTGCATTCAGATATTCATTTTTTAAGCATGGTTTAGTAGTTGAGTTTGCATGCGGTAGAATAGATGGGATTTATTGACAAAATGCGTTGGCTGAACAGTTGATCTATTTTCTTAATAAACCCCTCATATCTTAAAGAGAAGTTTTCTGTGATTGTTTCAGTGTATGTATCCAATTATTGTTCCACATTGTTTGAACACATACTTTCAGGTGAGACTGGGTGTCTGGTTCTATTTTTCTTATCCTCATAAAGGAAATGGTGCCCCGAACAGCTAATTAACAAATTAAAACTTAAACTTAATCAATAGTTATCAGAATATCATAATAATTATGATCAATAATAAAATATTGATCATAATTATTGATGGTCATGTAAACTAGACATTAATTGCACTCTATGTCACAACAGATATCTAAATATTTATTCACGTTTCTTAACTGACAAGTTTTCCTGCTCATAGGTTTTTCAAGGTATGAATCACTATTACAGAATTATGTAACTTAGTCTCTTAAAAACATTTCAACCCACAGCAATTTCTAATAAAAATTTCTTACACATATATATCAAGCAGAGTACTATAGCAGAAGCTGTAGTGCTCCACTTGTGATGGTAAATCTGTCGAGCTTCTACTTGGTACTCAGACACCAATTCTGAGCACCACACTGCCAGACAGGACACGTGTAAAAAAAAAAGAAAGAAAAGAAACCTAAAGTTAAAATTTCTTTGGTACAGAAGCTACCCATGGACATGTTTATTGGTTTCATTTGAGCCACTATTCAAATAACTTAATCCTTTCAGGTAAATGGCTCTAGGAAATATTAGCAATGTCTAGAGGCCTTTATAAAAGCATGCTGTAGTAATTTCAGAAACTTATGTTAGCCACTTTTTCTGGTTCAGTTTTACTTGTCATATCAAGCTTCATATCTGGCTTCTCTTTGATGCAGGCAAGGGGCTCCACAACGAAAAAAGGCTGGGAACCACTGCTATAGCTCATATATTAAGAAAGTAAAACAAAACCATTTTCTTCTTTTCTAAAGAGGGAACAAGACTTTTGTGTCAAAATTTAATAGGTAAACTCAGCAAAAAAAGAAACGTCCCTTTTTCAGGACTGTGTATTTCAACAATAATGTTGTAAAAATCCAAATAACTTTACAGATCTTCATTGTAAAGGGTTTAAACAATGTTTTCCATGCATGTTCAATTAACCATAATCAATTAATTAACAAGCACCTGTGGAATGGTCGTTAAGACCTTAACAGCTTACAGAAAGTAGGCATTTAAGGTCACAGTTCTAGAAAGATGCCCAAGGTCCCTGCTCATCTGCGTGAACGTGCATTAGGCATGCTGCAGGGAGGCATGAGGACTGCTGATGTGGCTAGGGCAATAAATTGCCATGTCCGCACTGTGAGACGCCTAAGACAGCGCTACAGGGAGACAGGAAGGACAGCTGATCATCCTCGCAGTGGAAGACCACGTGTAACAACACCTGCACAGGATCGGTACATCCGAATATCACACCTGCATGACAGGTACAGGATGGCCACAACAACTGCTCGAGTCACACCAGGAACACACAATCCCTCCATCTGGGCTCAGACTGTCCGCAATAGGCTGAGAGAGGCTGGACTGAGGGCTTGCTGCAGGTCCTTACCAGACATCACCAGGAACAACGCCGCCTATGGGCACAAACCCACCTTCGCTGGACCAGACAGGAGTGGCAAAAAGTGCTCTTCACTGATGAGTCACGGTTTTGTCTCACCAGGGGTGATGGACGGATTCGTGTTTATCGTCAAAGGAATGAGCGTTACACCGAGGCCTGTACCCTGGAGCGGGATCGATTTGGAGGTGGGAGGTCCGTCATGGTCTGGGGCGGTATATCACATCACCATCGGACAGAGGTTGTTGTCATTGCAGGCAATCTCAATGCCTTGCGGTACAGGAAAGACATCCTCCTCCCTCATGTGGTACCCTTTATGCATGCTCATCCGGACATGATCCTCCAGCAGGACAATGCCACCAGCCATACTGCTCGTTCTGTGCGTAAGTTTCTGCATGACAGCAATGTCAGCGAAGAGCCCGGATCTCAATCCCATTGAGCACGTGTGGGACCTGTTGGATCGCAGGGTGAGGGCCAGGGCCATTCCCCCCAGAAATGTCCAGGAACTTGCAAATGCCTTGGTGGAAGAGTGGGGTAACATCTCACAGCAAGAACTGAGAAATCTGGTCCAGTCCATGAGGAGGAGATGCACTGCAGTACTTCAAGCAGCTGGTGGCCACAACAGATACTGACTGGTACTTTTGATTTTGAGCCTCCCTTCATTCAAGGACACATTATTCTATTTCTGTTAGTCACATGTCTGTGAAACATTTTTAGTTTGTCTTATGGTGTTGACTCTTTTAGTGTTCATACAAATATTTACACACATTAAGTTTACTGAAAGTAAAAACAGTTGAAAGTCAGAGGACGTTTCTTTATTGCTGAGTTTATATATGGTTAATAGCATTTGAGGTCAATGTGAATGAATTAAAAAAGTTGCAGTTTTGTCTCTCTAATCCCTATAATCATAATTTAACATATCAGATATGTAATCCCATTACAAACGGAACGCTAAATGCTTGGCATGATTATTCTTGGCACATTGTTATATAGTGGAGACATGTGCTTGGTGTAAAACGTGTCAAAAGATGAGGAAAAGAATTGGTCTGTTCCTTGGAGAAACATCTGCCATGAACCTCAAAATCTATTATCCAGAACCTTTAGAAAACTTCTCTCACACACACAGCAAAAGAAGCAAAGCCTTAACCCCTCTGAGACTCCAAAAGTCAAAAAGCAGAAGGACAGCTGACTGACATTCAGAGGCGGATTAGTCACAACAAATCACATGCCTGCATGGATGCACACACACCCACCCACACACACTCCCTGCTCCTCTCTCCCTGTCCATCACAGAGCTTCTCCTTCTGATGCCGAATTAAGATAAGTTCTCCTCTGTGATGACCTGCGATCACATCGGACTCAGACCATGTCCCTTTTAACAACACATTCACACCACTGATCACTGAACCCACAGATACATGAATTATGAAAGCTTGAGCTATTTTTTATTTAGTGTTTTAATTCTCTTGACAGCATGAAAAAAATATATATATATTCTTAAATGTGTTTTCTTCAGGGAGTTACAAATGTGTCAACTCCAGTGGACTGCATGTGCCTGAGCACTCAGTATAAAACAGTATGAACATAATATAAAAGTGTATTTAACCATGTTTTTGATAAACCCATGCACAGTTATGAGTGGTATGGTCTATTTTTAGACATTTCTGCTTGAGTGTGGCCTGGTACATGTGCCTCTTCTCCATCTTCCAGAGTTTGATGAGGGACCTATGGAAGATGTGTACATTGTGCAGATCTTCCATAGCTCCTTTATCAAGCTGACCTTGGCCTCCTGGCCTTTATCCTCCTGGCTATCCGAATCCTGAGTGACTACCTTTCCTTCATCATCCTAATCTCCTGTCTTTACTGTTCTCTGGAAGCCACTCATCACTGTTGTTATTGGGATCATCAATGGAGCCGGAAGGAATATCCTGCACTGTTCTATAGGTTCCCCTATTCCAGTGTTTCTCCAACTTTTTTTTATCATTCCCCACTTTGGACAAAGGAGCATACACAAGCCCCCCCTGCTTTGATCGCCCCAACAGAATGGTGACCACGCCTGATTTTTAAAGTGTTTTATTTATTTAAATAGCCGCGTTAGTCTACAAGTTTTTAAGGGTATAAATTAGTTGGAAAATGGGGTTGCGCACTGGTATAAAACCGGCTCAAAAATATATGCTGTCAGTAGTTGCTACATGTAGAACTTCAGCTCACAGTTGGAGAAAATAAAAGTTGTAGTTTTATCAAATTTACAAAGCTTTCAAAAGTACAAAAAAAAAAAAAAAAGAGCAAGATACTCATCCCTGTATTTCCTCCGTGGTTGACCGTGTGACTTCTCTTACTCTGAAACATTCCCTGATCTTTTTAGATATTTTTACATTTTGTAGATGGAATCTAGCCGAAGTAGCCGATAATGCGGCTACTTCGGCTTGTTTTGTTCTGCTGCGGTATATTCCAAAGTCAAAATCCCAGCCCGATGTTCCAGGTCTGGTTCTGTTTACAATGATGATCACAATCGCTAATTTATTTGAGTGTGTTTAATTTTGTGAGAGGGGGGAGTTGGTTGATTTAATTTACAGTGCAGTGAAACATTCACAACGACAGAATCTAGGGGGTAAAAACTATTTAAATCCCGTTTATGTCACGCCCCACCTGCAATACCTCTACGCCCCACTAGTGGGGCTCGCCCCATAGTTTGAGAAACACTGCCCTATTCTGTGGTGCGCTCAGTCTTCAAAACATGACAAATTTAAGAGTGTTACATCATCTGCAACTAAACAACACTATTTTTAAATAAATACCCTTTGGAATATAGCAAAAAATACACTGGATTTGCAACCAAAGCAGTCACAAGATGAGATCAAACAATTACATGACTGGAATAATAAACATACTTGATGAATCAGGGTGTCCACTTCAGTGGACACATGAAATCCCAATTACTAATTTAAAATGTTTTTTTTTTTTTTATAGACAAAGTAAAGTATTACTTAGATGTTTCTGTACACCATACCTTTTTTTTTATTAGCTCGAGGGCTCTTCTGGAATGGGACTGACAGGATATTCCTGGAGTGGTCAACATGTGTGGCTATCGGCCATCTTGGATTAAGAGGAAATTTGCTTGCAGTTACAATGACTGACCACTGAGTTGACCTCAATGGAGTGGGGCAGTAGAGAACATTCTAGTGGCTGATATAAGGTTTTAGCACAAAAAAAACAAAGCTTGGTATTTAGAAGATAATTTCTTTTGAATAGCTGTCTACTACAGTGACCACTATGCACCAAAGTGCTAACTCAGCTGTAATCCGGAATTGCGCCGCTCAAGGTGGCAGCATGTTGGAGTAGCTCTGTTACTTTGGTTCATATTTTTTTCTTTTTTTAAACTTTAATTCTTCCATTTTTGGTAGAAACATTGTTTTTGTGGACAACTGTTCTCTCTGGTTTTGAATGCTGTGCAGCTGGAAGGATTTTTGCTGATACTTTATATTTTTGGACATTTGTTATGATGCATAACCATGGAAACAAGGTGGTTTACAACTGGCAGCAGCTGATTAACATCACAAAAGCTCAAATAAGACCTCAACTACAGCCACCAAACCCTGATGAGTTGAAAAGAAGACGCTATAGATCCAGAGCATCCTCTACATCAGACTGTCATACAACTACAGAGCGTCTTCAGTCAGAGGCTTCTTCAGATCTGCAGAGCACTACAAGAGATCATCCCTACCCAAAGCCATCAGCATCTACAACAAATCTTTGAAGGAACTTGCATAATGAGTTACAACAACATTTAATTTCCCTTTGGGATTAATAAAGTAATTTTGAATTTGAATTGAATTTTTAAGAGAGTTGATAAATTACTGCTGCCTCAACCCACACTGACAAAACTCACAGACATGCAGAGTTTGTTGGTTTAGTTCAATCCAAGCCGGAGTTTGGCAGAATGTAAAAATAGTAGAGAAAGAGCCCTGAGAGGTGAGCATAGAGTTGTACTCTAGTAGTGGGAGCAGTCAGAGTGGGAACTAAACTAAAGGGGGGAAAAACTGTATTACTCTCAGAAAAATAACACTATTTTTATAAATTAGAAAAAAAACTAAGTCTATTCTGTCTTTATATGTAGCATTTGAAGTATTGGCTTCTTTTTCTCTAAGTGGCCTTTCAGCCAATGTCTGGGACGAATCCTTTCACAGTGAACAATGATACTCTCCTACAAGCTTCAGCAATCAGGAAAATTTACTCAAGGATGAACCAGACATGTGAAGGTCCCCAATTCTCTTCTGGATATCTTGGGTGACTTATTTGGATTTGTCCATGATGTCAAAAAAGTAAGCAGTGTTTGAGGCGTTTTCTTAACATAGATCGACAGGCGCTCCTCCACATAACTTTAAGATGAGCAATTTTAGAACATCATTGTTCAGTCATTTTGACTTAAAACATTTAGTTTGGTGTTCTCTAGACTGCTGAAGTAGGACTGAACACAGTGTTGAGATGAGAGCTGTCTGAGGCCTTCAGAAAGAAGATTGTTGCAGCGCATGAGTTTGATAAAGCATGTAAAATAGTCTACAAGTAAAGTACAGTCAAAAGAACTCCCAGCATGTCCAGGTCTCGCTGTCCAAGCAAGCTCACCTTGAAAGCAGACTGCCAGATTCCTCCAAAAACCTTTAAATGTGCTCATGGGGTCTCCAGAAGGCTCTTGCTACTGTTGATTCATTAGTGCATAGATGTACAATCACAAAAAGGCAGCACTAATTAAACTTTTACGAGAGATGTGCAAGAAGGATGGCCATAAATGGACATAAAGGCCAGACCAAAGTTTACTAGAGAGAACATAGGCAAAGACCAGGGCTTCAGAGAAAGAAGACAGGTGAGTCTAAATTGAGATGCTGTGGGTTGACTTCTAATGGGCTGTACACACAAGAAACTCCGTGAACAAGGTTTAGTTCAGGGTGTTAGACTGTAACCACTTTCTTTTTAAAAGATAAATAAATAAAAAAAATGTGATACTGAAACAGGAACAGGAACAACTCTTTTGAAAGACTGGAAGATGATTTTGTCCTACCTCTCATCCTTGTTGTATTCTGTGTCATTGTATTGGTCATGCTGATTTTAAGGTACTGTAACTTCTCCTTCTGTAATAATCTGATTTATCAAAAATGTATACAGAACAAACATTATATTAAAACAGCTGAAAAACAGGACTGTAGAGTTTTACTTTATTTCCTCCAATCAAACAAGTGTTGTTTGTGAAAGCTCAACACAGATACTAACATGAATACCACCACAAAGGTCAAACAAACAAATGCAAAGTAGTAACAGATGCGTGTGTGTATTTGTTTACATTATAGTGCATGAGGAACAGGAAAACAAATTATGGAGAACAAAGTAGCACTGACATTTACTAGCATGAATACTTGTTTTTCTAACTGGCAAGGTGATAGGAGATCAGTTCAATGGACTTGTGACACGGATGGCTGGCTTTCTGGAGGTGGTTAACAGTTTCAGGTAAAGCAGACGGGCAAGCTCGGTCGTGTTGTATCCTGTTGTTCTCCCCCGTGCTGTGTTTCTAAAACATCACACAGCATCACTGCCTCTCTGCCGTACTCACAGGAGAGATCGACAAAGGGTAGAAGAGGTAGGGAAGGAGGTAGAAGCTAAGGAAAACTGTGTCTACATTTCTCTCTCTGGGTGTCGTGTTCAGTGAGTCTAGTCGGGTTTGGTGCTCCACAGGGTTCTGAAGGTGTGTGTCTTGGTGCTGACTCATTCCTCTCCTTCTCCACTCTAGTTTGTCAGTCCATCAATTTATAATCCCCCAATATACTCAGAATTGCTCCTCCTTTTTCCTCCTTTATCCTTATCCCCCAGTCCTTAACTTGTTCTGTAGACAAATCAGAGGAGAGTGCATCAGAGAAGGAGCGGCAAACAAAGAAAAAAACATAAATCAAAACAGACAAACAGAGGAGGAAGATATTATTTCACACTTGAAAGAGGACACAAAGAGAGGAAAGCCTGAGAGTACAATAAAAGAGAAGAGGATGAAGTGAGTTCAGGAAGCAGAGGAGGGACCCAAGGGCACAGGATTCCATATTAGTGATAAGTGCAAGCACAAATCCCCAGCTCTCCTTGTCAATAACCATTTGAACCAGCCTTCTACAGCAGATGTGACAGGAAAAAAAACACCTAAGAGAAGATGAGTGAGAGGGAAGAAAAAGGAAGCAGGAGATATAAAGAATAGATATAACGTAGATAAAAAAAGAAGAAGCAAAACTACCCTGTTCCTTGGTGACCACCTTAATAACAGCACTGTAAGATCTCTCTGAAGGAATACGAGTTTATTTCCCACACTATTGAACAAGCCATAAAATAAATATTGGATAAAAGCAGTTGCTGCTAGAATACCAACTAGACAGAAACACCTGCAGGATATATTCAATTATAATTCATAGAAAGGATCTTAAAAATAAGCTAATCCCAAAACCCTTTCCTGAAAAAACTAAATCCAGCATCAAGAGTCTTTTTTCATTTACGCTTCCATACACAAACGTATTGGTAAATTCTTTTGTCTTATACCGCAGTGACCTAAATCACACTGAAAATGATAGAAAATTAAATGTTTACTTTGCGTACATTTCTTTAGTGGAAAGTAAAAAAAAAAAGTATTCAGGAAAATGTAAACATTTTTTTTGTTTTTTTTTTAAATCACAAGGCACAGTTATTCGTATGCCCAACAATCCATTAAAAATCAATGTACTAGCAGCATCTTTTTATTAATATTTTCGTTTCTCTATTTTTTTCAGCAACTGGTCACTAGTTCATAAATTAATTAAATCCATATTTATCTTGCCATTACACAAAGTAGGGAGGGTGGTAAGGGAGGTAAAACAATCTCCAAAGATTGGAGGATTGTTGCTGAGTGTGGCATCGTGGGGTCTCCAAGACGTCACCCTTCCACATGGCTTTAGAAAGATATTATATGATTGAGGTTTTCAGCAACAAACGCGCCAAGTGGGTTGGATTTGAAAGACAAAAAAGAATATGTGGAAAGCACCTTATACCTGTGGTTAATTTGGCATTTTTCAACATGTATCTGTATTAAACAATCTAACTGACAAACTTAAATTCATCAGACACACTGTGGAGCTCCTAGTACATTTGTCTTTAGAAATAATTTAAACTACAATCTGCTCGATTTTATCAGTAAACTTGAAATGTTTACCCTGAAAGAGCTGCAGGAACTTGCGGTTGCTGATTGGTTCTTTGTGCCACAACAGTCTCCTGTAATCTTCAAATGACTGGACTAAGAGGTCTTAGAAAAAAATTGGATGGCAGCATCATGCTCTGGTGTTACTCTTAATTGACTGGAACTGAGCTTTTTGTCAAGGTGGATGAAATCATTTAGATTTCCAACCACCAGTTAGACTCAAAACCTTCATGTGTCAGCTGATAATAAAGAGGGAGTTCATTTCATAGCGTCAGATTGAGTCAAGATGCACCCATAAACAAAAGTATGTCCTTACTATCACAACTTGCCACGTCAAGATGTGGGAGGCAGATAGACCCCTACCAAAGAACACTGGATGATGAAACTGAAACAAAATGTGCATTTAAGCATTTGTTTACAGTGTGCAAAGTTTTGACAGCATTTCTTGGTCTAATTTTTTAACATCACAAAACCTGCCATTTAAACAAAGGTGTGTAGACTGAGAGCCACTGTTTAGAGCAATAAGGGGATTTCCACCCACTAAATAAATACTCTCGAATTAAATGCTGTATTTTTTCATGTTTCATTGCAAGAAATGATACCCCTGTAATAAAATATTACTTTATTTGATTACTTTATGACTTTTTTTACACATCTTTGAAAAGGATTCCAAAAATTGGACAGAGTTCTGTTTTTTTTAAACAAATAATTGTTAAACAGATGTGACAAAAAAGGATTTAAAGTTAATGTCGCAAGTTGAGATTTACGCAGCACGATCATGTAACTTATGAATTATGAAATACAACAGTACAATACTCAAAGACAAGATATGTATGTTACTGATTAGGCTGGACCAGTTTCCCTGTTTCCAGCGCCTGCAAACACAACACAGTCAGACACTACAGACGGGGATCTTGCTCAGGCTTTAGAGACTGACAGGGAGACAGACGGGTCAGCCTAAAAAATAAAGTGGCGAAGGAAGAGATAGGGAGCAAAAAGGCAGTCATGCAGACAGAATATGGAATGAGGTGGTGAGCAGTGGATGGAGAGATCAGCCTCAGTGATAAACTCCTATTCATGGAGAGAGAGAGAGAGAGAGAGAGACACACAGAGAAAGAGAGGAGGAAGAGACTTTATCTATACCTCCCCGCCTCTTTCTCACTGTTTGCTATCAAGCCTGTTAAGAGCTGAATGCATTAGAAATGTGACTTGGGATGAAGGGATAGTGGATGAAGGGAGAAAAGGATGAAGAGGTGAGGAGGGGTGAAGAGCACAAAAGAGAGCAAAAGTGGGTCTAAATGTTATCAGTGGCTGCTGCGATAAAAAGGCTAATTATCAGTAACAAAGGCCAAGCAGCTGACAACGCTTTGGTCTCCAGTTGACGGGTCAGCATTGTGAAAGTCTGATTTTTGGGGACTGGGTTCCTATCCGTAGGGATAAGGCAGCATGGACATCGCTATCAGGGCGCACGGCCCTGCGTGTTCTGGTCACTCTTGGATTTGAAGGGGAAACCGGTTTTGTCAGGAGAAAACTCTCTTAGTCGGGTTATCAAACGTCTCTGACTTATGAGAAGCAACTGTTAGAGGTCACTTTTAGATTTTCTGACCTGCAGAGCTAAAAAAGGCACGTCCTTTGGCAGTTGTTCTTGCAGCAGCTTCCTGCTAGGCTCTGATAAAGCTACATAAACATCCTAATCAGGAAGCTACATCAGCTCATATCAAACCTACTTCATTTCTTCCCATCTTATTTTGTTGGCTGTGTAATTCTGTATATTATTCCTTTAAAGCCTTATCACAGAACCGTCTCTTTTACACCTAATGACTTTAAAAGCAAGTCTTAAGACAGATAAGCCCAGATGAACAGGAGTGCGCCATGATTGCTGCCGGGTGATAAACACAAGCGGATTACCATACCGTCTCCGGCTTGCTTCCAAACAATTTACAAGATTATAACACGGCACCCAGAATGTGAGCCTACCCTCGCCGCATTCTGACGAGCATACAGGTAGCGGCGTTAAGCGTGCTCGCAAACACACATGGACGCACGAGATGAATAAAACATCGGGCAATTTACATGATATATAGCTTAAAAATGTGCCTGCATCTGACTTTTAGATCTAATACTAATACCCATGAGTGACCGAGAGGCACAAAACTCAGTTTTCCTCATTTCCGGGAAAACAATGCAATTGCAGAAGAATCTAATAGAAAACCTCTATGAATGCAAATTGAGTCTTTTTTGGGGGCAAAGTGAGAGAGAAGGGAAATGAAGTTAATATCAGCCTGAGTGACATCACTAGAACCATTCTGTTTTGACTGTAGGAGGAAGAGGGTGGGGGAAAAAAAAAAATCAACATTTGCACTTGTAATGAGCAGAGAAGGTAAAAATGGGATGGTGGTGTCCGAGTGGTGTCTGCTGCTTACCAGGACTTATCACATTAAAGTATATGCAGAGACAGTGAAGGGAACAGCTGTGTCAGCAGGTATCATGGAAATAGACTGCAAGGTTCAAACTGGCTATCTAGTGATATCTACTCAGGTGCCAGTAACCTCATGGAAACTATATTCTTCTGTCTAAAAAGAAGCAGGCAGCTTGTGTTCTCTAAATGGGTGCATAAGTGTACGCATGGACAGAGGGTTCAAACTACAGTGCCTTGCAAGTGTTAGTATTAAGTATGCACATTTTCTTACTGTACAACTATACAGTTCAATGTTTTGTTTATGTGACAGATTAACAAAAAGTGGAAACTAACATATCCAGATTGTGAAACATGGAGATGACAGCATCATGGCGTGGTCATGATTTTATTTAGCAGCGAAAGAGAAGCTGGTTTAATTTATGGGAAGATGAATTTAGCTAAAAAGAGATATCCTGAAAGAAAGTCTGTAGTGGGGGTTCACCTTATAGCTGGACAACATCCCAAAAAATGCAGCCAGAGCTATAATAAACAGGCAATATCAGCATGTTAAAATTTCTCAGACATAGTTGAGACCACAATACAACTGAGAATCTGTGGCACCTTTTGATGATTGCTGTTCACATCTGATCTCCAATGTGAAAGAGCTTGAACAAACTACGAAAGTGGTAGAGAAATACCACCAAAAGACTTGCAGCTGTAATGTTAGTGTAAGATGGTTCTGCAAACTTTTGACTCTGAAAGGCTGAAAACAACTTCAAATCTGCAAAATCACTTCAAATTTATGAACTATTTTTTGTTGAACCATCACATAGAATTCCAATTAAATATATTGGAGTGTGTGCTTGTATTGTGAAAAAAACGTAAAAGTTATTTTAAGGCACTGTATGTAAATTAATTGTGACTTTTAGAAAGGGAATCTCGTGTTGATGCACAGCTATGAGGCCTGTGACATAGCAGCTACCAGAAATTTGGTACTACTTCGTACTCCACACAGACTCCACTAAACAGAAATCTGATCTATCAGACTGAAAAACGCCACAACTTACATGTTACCGTTCCATGAAGTTTCACGCATATGCTTGTCATTCTTTTGAAAGGGAAAAGAACAATGTTGTAGAGTTTCAAAATAATCCAGTTAAATTCACTGCCTTGTATTTATTATTTTATTTATTCATTTTAATTGTTTTTAATCGCACCAGTCAGAGAGGCTATCTAATTTCATTGTATACACGTTGACAATGACAATAAAGGCTGTTCTATTCTATTTAACTTATGTTAAACTACCTGGAATTTGTTAAAGAGTAAAAAAAACAAGATAATTTATAGTGCCATTCACATTTATTGATGACTCTGGTAAAGATGAGTAAAATAAGTTAATCTTTTACAGTAGTAGTGGTGGTAGTAGCATTAGCAATAGTTGTAGGCTTTCTAAACAATATTTAACAGGTGAGTGTAAAATCTAGTTGTATGCTCTGAGTTTCAAACAAATGAAATAACAGGGTTAAGTATTTTAGATATAGACAAGTGAAAGCTAAATAATTTAGGTTCAGATGAGACAAAAGAAATGCTCTAAAAGAAATGGCTTGCTTTAGGAAATTCCCACCTGTTTGGCATCGTTAACACACTGCAGGTAAAGTGCTGCTATGTTGGAGCAGTTCAGGGTTTTTCCAGTGTTGTCTTTGTAGCAGCTCAGGATCTGGCCCTGAAGGTCTCCGCACACTGGATACACTTCATACCTCCTGTAGGGGGGAAAAGAGAAAACAAAGAGAGGGAAAGAGGAAACTCGTTTTAGGAGGTTGGTTAGATGATGGTGGGAGGGAAAAGGTTATAAATGACACCAAGAAAAGGCTGAATAATACAAAATGCAAATGACTTAAGAGAAAAATAACCAAAATTAACGGTATGCAAAGGGTGGTCAATTAAATATGGGTTGTAAACATGGAATAAAGATTTGGATATTAAATTTATAATTTCACTACAAGAGAGCTTAGGTAGTTAGAGCTCACTGAGCTACATTGCAGATTATAGTGTGTGTGTGTCTGTGTGATTGCCACTCCTGCCTTTTTTATTATTACTATCATTCCAGCTTGAAAGACCTGAGGCAAGATCCTGCAACACTATTTGCTGCAAGTAAGGTTAAAGGTTCACGGCCTGCTGTTTGCCCCACTACATATTGCCAAAGAGACCATGGGGGTTCTAAAAAATAGCGTCATCCCACAAAAATTAAGAAACATCAGTGCACAGTGGGTATGGGTTCTGATATTAAATATGTAATTCAAAGCTCTCTAATATGCACAAGGTTTTGAAAGTGGGATGGTAGTGATGATAATGATGAGATTCTAATTATTACTCCAAAAGTATACCCTTCTGGTAAAGTAGTCTCTCCTCTTACCCATAAATAGCTTTCAAAATTCTCATGACAAATAACTGATAGCTCATTTGGACAAATCCAACCATTGGGAACGTCTTTCTGAGGGCTATGCAGCCTTACTGCTTTACATACAAATCCCTCATCTTTTGGTTTTCATATAAAAGCTGTTTTATGGTAATATGTCTGTTGATACTGCAGGCAACACATCACTTCATGTTAGCATGTGTGAGTCTTTCCTCAAGGTATCATCTGCTCCTAATTAAGATGATGGAATATAATGAATGGTATTATAAATGATACGGTGCCTTGCAAAACTATTCATAACTCATGATTCTTCCCCCCACATCTCATCAAATTGCAAAAACAAACTTCAAAGAACTTTATTTGGTGTTCATGTTTGGTGTCTGTGACAGACCAATGGGAAAAGTTGCATAGAACGTTGCATGGTTTTTAAAATTCTTTGACAAATAAGAATCTGAAGAGATTGGTGTGTAGTTGTTTTCAACCTCTTTAGTCAGTATCTAACAGAACCACCTTTTGCTGCTGATGAAGTTTCAAGTGTTTTGGGGTATGTCTATTACTAGGTTTGCACCTCTAGAAGCAACTTTTTTTTACCTAATATTTTGCTAAATTGGATTTACTAGCTAAATTATTTATGAATGCTTTTGCATGTACTCCATTTTCTTTTGGGGTTTCAGAGCAAATGTGTCTAAATACAAAGGGCATTACACTTAAAAATTTAAGGGGTGCAAATACTTTTACAATAATATTCAGAGAATTTAAATGGGAATTTTCGATTACATGTATCCAGGAGTGGGATGTTTTAACCAATCCAAGCAGCGGGATATTCCACCGGCACTGGTGTCTTGCACAGCATAACTGCTTTTGTCTCTCTGTTCACACACCCCATAAAAATCCATAATGACTACGCATGCAGATGCCTCTTGGCCTATTATGCTAATAGCGGTGTCATCGTTTTGCTCACATGAGTGCTCAGGACACAGCATCTGCCTCAATAGGCGCGCCTCGCATGGGTGTGAAAGGCAAAGGGATTTTGCCTGCCGGCAAATCTGGACATCTCAAAGGAATATTGGGTGAGGAAGCCAAGCCCCCGTAGTCAGAATCAGATGTTTGATTTGCATCCTGGAGAGAGAAATTACCCCCCTGGTGGATGCAAAGTGTGGGATTGGTTGCATGGGTCATTACCCAGGGTGCAATGCAGCAGGAAGCTGTTGCAATGAAGATGTGTACATATGCGCCATCTCCACATGGTCTTAATTGCTTGGAGCGTTGGAAAAAATCTACATGCAGTCTTTTTCATTGAGCCTTGTATGAGGGCTAGTCTCCAACACTTCAACATTTAAATGCATCAGTCATGTACAATTTTTAGGTTTTGGCCTTGACAATCAATTTAGGTTTCGTTTCTTTTTTCTTTCTTTGTAGATCAGTTTTAAAAGCAGTCTGAGTATTTGCAGCCATTCAAGTTTCAGCATGCTCATTTTCCAGTCTTAAAGCAAATGTAAGCAAATCTGCTTCTGGCTACACTCTGATCCTACTCTTACCTGTCTGCGACAAGAAAAAGGGACTAAGTGTTCATTCTAAAACATAGGACTATTTCTTTTAGTTTCGACCAGAAGCAGCTCTATAACTTAAATAACACCCACTATTTCCCTTTCACACTGCAGCCTGGAACATTAAGCTGCTGGGAGTGTAAAATGTTTTGCGTTCGTGGATCTATCAAAGGCGAGATTCAGTCGTTTGCCAGAACGCGTGACAAGACCATTGCTCTGCGTCAGGGGGGCTGAACGATGACAACAGCGCTGGCAGAAATCGCTCCCATCCTATTCCTATGGATCCTGGCACTCATTTATTACACCGCCTATGGGCATCTACAGGGAGGAGAGGAGCCACATAAGCACACTAATTACTTTCTTAAGCATTCCCGTTAATGCCAGGTGCATCCTGCTGATACAAACCGCCGTGTTTATCACCAGTAATGGCCCCGGAGAGAGAGAGAAATGGAGAGAGGGGTAGGCAGTGAGAGGAAAGGAGTATGGACTGAAATGAAGAGCATTTCTTGATGAAAAACTAAACAGAGGTACTTCTATTTATGCTTAATCTCTGGTTCTCTCTCAGGGGAAAGGGCTGCGAACGTGGCTGAGTTAATCACAGAGACAATAACACTGTCACACACACTGCGGCGCGATGTTGCATGCTTTATCATCTGTCATTAAGATTAACATTAAGTTCCTGCCGCCAACCGCACACAGTTTTACATTAAAGTGTAACTGAGCCCCCTGAAAAATCATAACCCCGGCCCCAGACAACATTAAGAAAATTCTACAAAGTGGGCGGTGCCAGGAAGCATGGAGGGGTATGGCCAAGTGTTGAGGAAAAGCGGAGGGGGGAACGTGGGGCTGTGTTCCGGAGGACAATGACAGCTCGCTTAATGTGACACTAAAACATGGACAGTGACCAAAGCGACGTTGGCAGTTTTGCGACTGATCGATCTGATCAACATTCATCTGTTTTGAACGTTAGCCTATGTTGGCATTACCACTCAGAGACCGGACTCCTCCTGTTTCCCTCTGCCTCAGCAGCACCGAGCTCGGGCGGCGCGGGCTCGGCGCCCTGAACCAGCGGATCTCCTCCGTCGTCACTGGAGATAGAGGGAGGTTTTATGGAGCCCAGCGGCCGCGAGCGGTATCAATTCGAGCTGCTGGCTCGGGGGCGCTGAGTCAGCGCTGCCCGAGGCTGGCGCTGCTGCTGAGGGAGAGAGAGACAGGATGGGTCCGGTCTCTGAGTGGTGATGCTAACATAGGCTAATGTTCAAAACAGTATGTTAGCCATGCTAACTAAGTGCTAATGTGATGATAACTTATGACAATCCCATTCCAAACTCGCCACCATGGCTGCTGTGACACAGTCAATGCCTGTGACGTAAAGATGTACTGCTCTCCACCAATCACAAAATTCCATTGCAGTAGCCACCGTTCAACCCTAAGAGGGCAGCACTAAGACGTTTTTAGACCAAAGAGTGTAGAATTAAAGAAGTTTACACCAAAATGTAAAAAAATCCCCAGAAACTGAAAGACTGCATCGGTAGACCCATTTATACAGTTTAGAAGCAAAAAAAAAAGTTGTTTTGGGGTTAAGTTAAATGCTCTCATGTCATTTTCTATAGAATGAGCCAAGCGCAAAAACAGACATGTTGAATTATGCAAATCACGACAAAGCATGCCCCTTACTTTTTAAAATTTATTTAAATGTTATAAATATTATCGAAATTACGTTTGATTATTTGTATTTAAAAAATATCTGGAAAAAAAGAATAATTGCCCTTAGATATTGCTTTACTGTTTAAGATCATTGTACACCATTGTAGAAAAAGCCAAACTTAAGACTCATGTGACAACAGTAGCTCAGTTAAATGCTGATGCATGGCAGTTTCTACCACTGTGGGAGTTTGAAAGTTTCTTTACAAATATTATTATAACAATTATGAATCATCCAGTTCTCATGCAACCTAAGCTGCAAGGCATTCTTAAACAAGGACACCATATCAGGTTCCCAAAACAAAAATCTTTATTTAATTATGTTTACATGATGTACTAGAAATTAAGGGGGAGTGAGGGCCAGAGGCATGTTTAACATTTTACCTCTCCATTGTCCTCACTCTATAATTGCAGCTTTTGTTAATATTAATTAATTTGTTTATCTAACAGAAGGGGGAATATGTATTTAAGATCGCTGTGCTTCAGCAAAAGGCTGTTGGACCATCTAGATTATGAAAGGACTCTTCTAAACTTCAACAATTCATAATGGTCACATCAAATCCAGGTTTCCTGCCAAAAGGAGGCTTTTTTTTAAAACTATGTTGAGCAGATGTCGGAGCTTTGCCTTTGCCAGATTCTTTAAAAGCTTTAGGAATGCATTTGCAATGTTTGTAAAGACCTTCCGCTTGCTGTACTGGCCAATGGTCTTTTGTTTTTACCACCGTCTTCCAAGTTTGTAATTTATTCTCATTCAAGTGTCACTGTCAGAGTCAAAGCCAACTTCTTTAAAACAGAGAGAAAGAGTGAGGAGACAGGTCCTTGAAGCAGAAGCATTAAGCTGGTTCTGAAAAACAGCACATCGGAACAAAGTAAGCACTCTTCTGTCTATCTCCCCATCTATCTGTGCATGTTTTGGTTTAAATATTAACACCCCTATGGAGTTTTTTTCTTCATTAAATTGTGAAACAACTAAATCTAAACAAACCTTAAATCAGAATGGTTTTATTGCCATATGAGTATCTATCCATACATCCGACCTGCACGCCCAAGTGTCCTGGAGGTGTAGAAGTCCTGTAGTGATGGGAGTCTGCAGCCAATCACCTTCTCCGCATAACGCACAACACGTTGTCCTTGATGGTAGCGGCAGCATACCACACGGTGATGGAGAGGGTGAGGATGGACTCGATGATTGCAGTGTAAAACTGCATCATCGCCGTGGCGGCAGGTGGAATTTCTTCAGCTGCCTCAGGAAGTACATCCTCTGCTAGGCCTTCTTTATGATGGAGGTGATGGTGGGCTCCCACTTGAGGTCCTGGGTGATGGTGGTGCCCAGGAAGCGAAATGAATCCACAGTGGTGATGGCAGGGTCAGTCAGGATGATGGAAAGGAGTGGGACTGTGTGCTTCCTAAAGTCCACAATAATCTCCACTGTCTTCTGGGTGTTCAACACCAGGTTGTTGTGGCTGCACCAGGACACCAGATCTTCAGCCTCCATCCTGTAGGCAGAACCTCTCCAGCCGAGAGTAGTCCAATAACGGTGGAGTCATCTGCAAACTTAATTAGCTCGATAGACTGGTGGTCAGAGGTGGAGCAGTTGGTGTACAGGGAGAAGAGCAGAGGAGAAAGAGCACAGCCCTGAAGTGAACCGGTACTGATGATCCGGGGGTCCGAGACATTCTTCCCCAGTCTCACATGTCGCTTCGTGTCAGTCAGGAAGTCAGTGACCCACCTGCAGATGGGATCAAGCACGTTCATCTGGGACAGCTTGCCTTGGAGAAGGTCTGGAAGGATGGTGTTGAAGGCAGAGCTGAATACCACAAACAGGATCCTGGCGTAGGATGAAGTGTAAAGCAATGTTGATGGCATCGTCTACAGACCAGTTGGCTATGTAGGCAAACTGCAGGGGGTCCGGGGGTGTGTGAGGATCTTGAAGTAGGAGAAAACCAGGCGTTCAAATGACTTCATGACCACAGATGTCAGAGCCACCGCTCTGTAGTCATTGAGTCCAGTGATCTTTGGCTTCTTGGGGACAGGCACATGACATCCGTGCAGTGAGGAGTTATAATGCCCCAAAACACTGGGGCCAGCTCATTTGCACAGTGTGTAAGAGTGACAGGAAACAAACTGTCCATGTGAGTGTCTATAGTGTCTCTATTGTTGGGACTGATGGAGGTGTGAGGGCTGCTTGATGGCTCATCGAAATGACAGTAAAAATGTTTAGAGCTATTCATTAGCGGAGTGGGGGGTTTTAGGTCTGTAGTTGGTTATTTTCCTAAAACCTTTCCAGACAGAGGCCGAATCGTTCTCTGAGATTCCCTGCTACATATTCTCAGAGTGCTGGTGTCTAGCAATGACCACTTCTTTGCTAAACCTGAACTTGAGTAAACTTGACTAAACCCTCATTGAGTCCCAGTCTGTAGATTCCAAACATGTGTGAAACTCCTCCACAGCCTCGTTGCTCCACAGTTTTATAGTCTGCTTCCAGATTGGAAGGCGTGCTGGTAATAGTCCTGGGGCGGTAACCAGATTACCGTCATACCGCGGTCACGTGATGCCCACTGTGGGTCTGAGTGCCTCACCGTAGGAAGTAGCAGAGTGAAGAAAATTGGTAAGTCTGTCCTCCAGCAGTCTAAGGGGCTGTTTACACGACAAAGTTTTTCAGCAAAACGGAGGTTTTTCTCTCCGATTTTCCCGGGGGGGCGAAAACGCATCTTTTGGGAAACAGCTTCCAGAGTGGAGAGTTTTGAAAACGCTGGGGGATTCGTTGTCGTGTGAACGCAAGCCGGAGAAGTTTGAAAACAATGACGTCACTGCCAGCCACTTACGGAGGTGTTGCACTTGTGCACTCTGCCTTTCTACAGAAAAACAACAATGGCAGATCCAGGTTAGCTGTTACTACTGATGCAGCTTCTGAAGTAATTTGGTCTCTGTAAGCAAAACTTAGAGATCATCAGGCTTCTATGCGATCGCCAACGGAAACGCATACAGTACGTGTGTCAAATAATTAATACGCCTTTATTTAAGCGGAGAACTACAAGAAGACCGCCAGTGTTAGTTATCATGAAATGTTTCTTTTCCGGGTTGTGAGGGGGAAACCTTGGAACACTGCATACATGAGGCACACTGCCATCTAAAGGCTGGGCATATGTACTACATCATTTTCCATCGCGCGCCCTGTCGTGTAAACGCAGTGCGTTTTCACCCGCGTATTCACACAAAAACGGCAACGTTGTCGTGTAAACAGCCCCTAAGCCTATAGCAGCATAACTACAGAGTTAGCTCAGGATGACCTAAGCCACTCTAACTATAAGCTTTATCAAAAAGGAAAGTTTTAAGCCTGGCCCTAAAAGTAAACAAAGTGTCTGCCTCACGGACTAAAGCTGGGAGCTGGTTCCACAGGAGAGGAGCCTGATAACTAAAAGATCCGCCTCCCATTCTACTTTTAGAAATCCTAGGAACTACAAGTAAACCTGCTAGATAGAGTTGAAATTCCTTCTGCCAGGAGACTCTGCCAGACATTCCCAGCAGACCCTCACAACACGACTGGGCCTTCCAGGTCTGTCCAACATCCTCCCGCACCACGGTGAATAAAACGGTTTGCAGTGAATTAAAAGATATTCCAGAAAAATATATTAAGAAATTCATTCTTTATATTTATGAAAGGAGAGAAAGAATTCACCCTTCAGATGAATTTTTCATACATTCTGAGAGTGACTATGAGGTTGATTTATGCATGTACATTAATAGACTAGACTAGTTGTAGTTTATCAAAAGTATAAATAACTCTATTGCATGGTTTTCTAATTTGATCAAGATAAAATTTATATACCGGATAAGATAAACTTGGAATTCACTAAAAACTTCAACAAATGTGTTGATATTTCAATTACTGTCTTTGTATTTTATTCATGCATTATATATTGTTGCAGTCAAAAGAAAAGAAAATTACTCCAATAGTGTCTACAAATGCATTATTTGTTTATTTTTCATGTTTTCAAATGAGTCATTGTCAAATGACTGGTTCTCCATTTTCCTATATCCTTTATTATTTTACTTTCAAATTACAGGAGTCATCACCTGAAATTTTCCCTTTTCCACATGAAAACATGTATATAATTGTTTACTAATGATTTTACACTGGCCAGGAAGCCGATATTTAAAAGTGGAGCCTTTGTTTACCCCTGGCTTCTTCAACCAGCCCACGTGCACTCATATACTTGATCTTAAGCCTTGTTTTCACTGAGCGGAATGGTGCAGCTCGGTTTGGTCTGGTCTGCTACTGCGTAATTCAGATTTTTCATGAGAGCGTTTCCACTGCCTACTGAACTCTCCTTGAGCAGGCTTGTGTGGCGTAATACTGGAGGGACGAGGAAGTGGGTGACGCGTGAAAAACACAGAAGAGGAGGAGGAAACAACAACAATGGAGTCCACCCAGCAGCTGATGGTTGCCTTTCTTGCCTTTTGTTTTTCTCTTTACCCAAATACGATAGCTGTGTTTAATAAAAGGCTCCATGCGGAACAGAGGACTAGTGTAAGTTGTTGCGGGGGTGACGTTTAAACTTACTGCAGTGTTTATGAGTTCACCCAATCAAAGGACTGTGTTATGTGACCCAAGTAGCTCTGCCCTAACCATATAGGACAATGTTTACAATGTAAACAGACAAAAAGGCGGACCGGACCAAGTCGGACCGCTCAGTGGAAACAAGGCATTAATTTCTCCCCCGTCTTGACAACAAATCGGCAGGATATACCATAAAAGGATATCGCAGATCAACGCTGTTGGAAGCGATTGGTCAGAAGGTTAATGAATCTTTAAGCCAGTTGCTTGTGTGTTTGACTGTTTTTCCTGCATAGTTCACCCGAAGGCAGCGATCAATGAAATGAAATGAATATTTGGTTTGTCTGACAACGACAACGTGAAACAAGGCAAAAAGACCACATGATAGCCAACGTTTAACCCAATAACTCCCCTCTAAGCTGATAAAAAGTCAACTTCATCTCTGCTAATGTAATAATCTACGTTAAACAAAGGCAAACCTATTTGGGAGAAACTAACAACATGCGTTTTTGCTTGTTATTAATGTTAAGGTATGTCTCAGTCAAAACGATTGTCTTTACCATTCAGGGCTATCTTGCTGTAGACGTCCTTCCAATGACTCTACATCTTGGCTTTCCAGCTTAGGTTCGGCGTCTGGCTCGTACATATAAGGTTGAATTCCGTTGGTCGCGGCCAGGTCGGGTTCTGTCATAAGTTGAGCCATTTTGTTATTTTTGAATGAGATGCTGAAGCAGAACCTACTGTGTCAACCCCCTCTTTCCTGCCACCAATCAACGCACCCCTCATTTGCATTATTATAATGACAGCCAAAACAATGCACGTAACCTCGCAAGACAACATTGACTTTAGAGAAAAGGGTCCGTTTTTTACTCAAAAATTTTTTTAATGGCCTGAAAGACTGTAATAGAGCGTGGGTAACCACGGTAGTAATAGGTTATGACTCCTTTAACTAACTGTATTTTTAAATCAACATCAGGTTGTCATTTATATTAAGAAATTACATCAAAATTCAAACTTTCAGGCCAATGCACAGTACTCCGTTTCAATCACCTCATCCAGTCTCATCTTTATTTCCATGTTCTTTATTGCTCGTCTCAAACCAGAGAGATTCATGGCATGCCTAATAAAACTGCACGTGGCAGCAGACACCGGAATAAATACAATCATCCTGCCATATACAGTGTATTATTTGCACTGTGCGAGTTGAAGTGTGTGCTATGCGCCCCTTCACCCCTGAGACAGTAAATCTAAACAGTCATATAGGGGTTTTGACTTATTGCTATCAGTAGCATTAAAGGTCTCCATAACAACTTCTCATACAACCCAACCCCTAATACACACATGCGCCCATACAAAGACACAAAATCCCTGTATCCCTGATCTATTGATAGAAGAACGAATAAAAGGGAGGCTGAGGTTGGTTTAGATGTCTATATTACGGTTCCTAAGCTGCACCTCATAAATCACATAGAAAGCATGAAAACATAAGGGTCAACCATGACAGTGGGTAGTGACAAACTGAAACAGTGATGTGCTTTTTAACTCCTGAAAAGAAAATGTGTAATTAACCCAATAGGGTTGCTCTTTTAGAAAGAAGAAATAGTATGGAAATATATGAAAAGAGGTAATTCCTAAACTCAGCAAAAAAAGAAACGTCCCTTTTTCAGGACTGTGTATTTCAACAATAATGTTGTAAAAATCCAAATAACTTTACAGATCTTCATTGTAAAGGGTTTAAACAATGTTTTCCATGCATGTTCAATTAACCATAATCAATTAATTAACATGCACCTGCGGAATGGTCGTTAAGACCTTAACAGCTTACAGAAAGTAGGCATTTAAGGTCACAGTTCTAAAAACACAGGACACTAAAGAGACTTGTCTACCGACTGTAAAAAACACCCAAAGAAAGATGCCCAGTGTCCCTGCTCATCTGCGTGAACGTGCATTAGGCATGCTGCAGGGAGGCATGAGGACTGCTGATGTGGCAAGGGCAATAAATTGCCATGTCGGCAATGTGAGACGCCTAAGACAGCGCTACAGGGAGACAAGAAGCACAGCTGATCATCCTCGGAGTGGAAGAATACGTGTAACAACACCAGCACAGGATCGGTACATCCGAATATCACACCTGCGTGACAGGTACAGGATGGCCACAACAACTGCCCGAGTCACACCAGGAACACACAATCCCTCCATCAGTGCTCAGACTGTCCGCAATAGGCTGAGAGAGGCTGGACTGAGGGCTTGTAGGCCTGCTGTAAGGCAGGTGCTTACCAGACATCACCAGCACAAACCCACCTTCGCTGGACCAGACAGGAGTGGAAAAAAGTGCTCTTCACTGATGAGTCACGGTTTTGTCTCTCCAGGGGTGATGGACGGATTCGTGTTTATCGTCGAAGGAATGAGCGTTACACCGAGGCCTGTACCCTGGAGCGGGATCGATTTGGAGGTGGGGGGTCCGTCATGGTCTGGGGCGGTATATCACATCACCATCGGACTGAGCTTGTTGTCATTGCAGGCAATCTCAATGCCTTGCGGTACAGGGAAGACATCCTCCTCCCTCACGTGGTACCCTTTATGCATGCTCATCAGGACATGATCCTCCAGCAGGACAATGCCACCAGCCATACTGCTCATTCTGTGTGTGAGTTTCTGCATGACAGCAATGTCAGTGTTCTGCCATGTCCAGTGAAGAGCCCGGATCTCAATCCCATTGAGCACGTCTGGGACCTGTTGGATCGCAGGGTGAGGGCTAGGGCCAGGGCCATTCCCCCCCAGAAATGTCCAGGCACTTGCAAGTGCCTTGGTGGAAGAGTGGGGTAACATCTCACAGCAAGAACTGACAAATCTGGTCCAGTCCATGAGGAGGAGATGCACTGCAGTAGTTCAAGCAGCTGGTGGCCACACCAGATACTGACTGGTACTTTTGATTTTGAGCCTCCCTTCATTCAAGGACACATTATTCTATTTCTGTTAGTCACATGTCTGTGAAACATTTTTAGTTTATGTCTTATGGTGTTGACTCTTTTAGTGTTCATACAAATATTTACACACATTAAGTTCACTGAAAGTAAAAACAGTTGAAAGTCAGAGGACGTTTCTTTTTTTGCTGAGTTTAGATCTGAGTATTTTTTTGTAAGTTTTCCCTAGCAGAGAGCAAAATAATGAGAGTAAGAAGCGGAAACCATATAAAAACCTGAAGGAGTTCCACTTTACATGCTATAAAGAGTAACAGATCACCTGCTCATTCTTTCTCAACACATTCTTCCATCCTGAAGATGTCCCTATACCATTTAATAGGGCCCTTTTTAAAGCCTGCCACAGTACAAGTCAGCATATTTACACATGGAAAACATATTCTAAAAGGTATATGTCTAAGTCTAAATTCTTTAGAGAACATATCAAGAACGTGCCGTGGCACGTTCTAAGATTTCCTTACAATCTGGACACGTTTAACCAGACTAAACGAGGAATAGAGCAAATCCATGTTATATATATATATATATATATATATATATATATATCGTCCATAACTCCCATCTGTTCTGATATCGAACTCTAAATTGACATTCATAGATCTTTGTTAATCATAGAGCAGGCTTCCAAAGTGTGAGACAAGTGTGCAAACCGGCACGGTCATTTGTCATAATCTCAGGTACATCACAGCTCTAAATACACAGTGAGCAGAAGGGCTGCAACTCTAGAGACAGGAAAAAAAAGGCTATCCACTCTGAGTATGGCATTAAAGGGTCTCTTTGAAGAAAAGTAATAAGAGATGTAAAATAATGAACGATTTAATGATTTTTGACAAAAGACCAAGCACCAATGGAGAGGTCTGAATGTTGTATTTATAGGTGCTTTTGTCACTTTGATTGCTTGATGTTTAAAAAAGGACAGAGAAATGGAGATAGGGTTTTTGTCATTAAATGTTTCTGTTGTGAACATTAAATATCCATTTATCATAGTGGAAAACCATATTGACATTCAGACATTATTTTTCTCCAATACTTTACCTCTTACATTAACCCATCCCGCCCCGTCCTTCACCATGTACAATCCTATCTAGGCTAACAGAGTATTTAAATCTTGATCTACATTAATAATCTTTTATAACCAATGTTATTTCGACCCCACTGACATTGTGCTTTGGTATGCACCATAAAATCTAGCTAAGGTAATTTTATATAGGCAGTGTCAAGGAGACTCTACAGCCAATGAATTAATGGGGTTTACCTAGGAAGGTTTTACCACTAAACTGTACCCTAGCAGTTAGGCCACCTAGCTCCACCAGACCCATCCTTCAAATCAGGAAAAAGGAGGATACAACCATATTTGGAAAAGCCTTCAAATTTGCACAGCCCTCACAGCATCACTGTGAAGGGACTGGCTTTCAAATGCTGCCTTCGAAGGATGCAGTTCCTGAATTTGGACACAACCTAAGTGTTATGCGTGTGGTAGCTATAATGTATACTGAACTATGGGCGTTGAGGTGACCTCCAACTCCTTCAGTTGGAAATCCAACTTAATGTTCTTTTAGCTCCAGCGTGAACTAGGGACTCTTAGTTCTTCAGGCAAATATCATGAGTTTTTGGACATTGCCACACAACATCTATAAAGGTGTTTATAGTTCTCTACTAAGATTCCACAAAAGGGTAAAAGAAAAGTTCTGTGAGCAAAATTCAAGTATACACATTTGAATATTTCGATATTATGATGCACTACCAACTTTTAATATACCAACAGTATACCAGTCAATTTTCATAAAACTACTTATCCCAAGCTTTTGTTTTAGAAGTTGGTACAAATATTTTGGAAGAAGAGTTTTCAAACGTTCCCCACAAGTAGAAAAGGAATAAAGGTCAATCAAAACAACAAGGACAGTGGTTTGACAGGCACATTCTACTTAAAAGGGTTAAAGTAAAGAACAGGGAGTAATTGTTTAAGCAAACAAAAACTGTACAATAAAATATAGCATAACACATTTATTTAAAATTGAACAAAAAGCAAAGGGTGTGTTAGGCTAAGTTGGTACATATTGTGGAGAATGTACCCACATCCCAAGGTTTGAAGTTTCTTGGACTAAACAATCTTCTTGATTCAAAAAGAAACAATCCAGTGGGGGTGGCTGCGGATAAAATGATTAATTAATCTGGGCCGTAGTGGAAGGTGGCATCTTGTCAAGCTGTCCTCCAATGCCTGCCCCGAAGTATTAAAATGATAACAAATTAGACGAACACTGATGATAGCAAGAGCTTGGTAAGCTGTGCAATCAACCTACTTTTAACCAGCTTGGGAGAACTTTTGTTGATGAATGGCTGAGGTGACATGTTCCAGGAGAGCCAAATTGCTGGTTTGTAAATTTAAAAGGTTATGTGCAGAAAATATACAATAGCTGTAAAAATAAAAAAACCTTCAACATGGCTTTTGAATCTAATTTTCTTTCAAATATTACCTGCCATCTCTTTGATTAGAGCAAAAATATCTGGCATTTGGGTCGGTTTTAATGAGGATAAAATACTTTTGCAGCAGAGTTTAAAGCTACTTTTTGAAAGATTTCTATGTATAAGGGTTCTCCTATTGTATCATAAGCTTGTGCAATATAACAAATATTGAAAAAAAGGGTAGGAGAAAATGTTATTGTTCAATCTGATCACATCTCACATAATAAATCACGTGTAACTCCTTCCATCGCTCATACACCAATCAGAGACAGAAGCAACAAATGCAGCTCCATTGACAGTATGGATTATGCTCAGCCACCACTGATTGCGTTCCACATTACCAGTTCCAGTCACCACATTGTCTATTTATCATCATTTGGGTCGTTTCTGGGGTTAACAGGGTTAAGGGGAGGGTGCCGGTTCCCCCTTAAAAGGCATTTTTGTTCTCTCTAGTTAAGGCAGGCGTCAATAATAAGACAAGTAAATAAATACAAATTACCCAGTTAAGGAGAAAAATGAAGCACGTTTAATCCATGCTGCTTTTAAAAAGCGGACCTAAGTGACCCCCTGCAGAGAAATCCATCAGCATGGATAAGAGATTGAGGAACAGAAAAGGAACATGAAGAGAGAGAAGACAAGAAAAAAAGCTTGAGGGATAAAAGACTGCCAAAGATTGAAGAGGGAGGGTGAGGATGGGAGGCAAGAGTGGACAATAATGAACAAGAACAGAGCGAAAGAGATTTATATTAAGACAGAAAACAATGTTCCTGTACTGAGTGAACACTAAGAGAGACCAAGAAGGATGAGTGGGAGAAATGAAGTAGTTCAGTGTGTTCGCTTTTACCTTCTTTATGCATACCCTTACAAGGACACTGGACTCTGGCCTCAGGCAAAAAGCTAGTTTCAGATTTTGCCCAACATAGAATAAAATCCATCTTATTAAATCATCCAAGGTAAAGGAAATAGACATTGCTAAAGATGTGCATTGTATGTTTTTGGTTGGTGTGGCAAAAATACAAACTCAAAAATAGTTCATGCCTTTCTGTCAGCAGTGTAAGACCTTTATTCGTTCACTTTGCAGCCACCAAAATGTTCTTTTAATTAACCATTTTCTGTAAAAGCTGGCTTTTTATTTCCATCTCAAGGTCCAACATTGAAACAGTATTTCTGCCTGACTTTTGCAAGACTCTTCTTTTCAAGGATATTCCTTGTTGGAGTGACAAAGAATGGCTTTAAAATGTATCACTGAATATGAATAATTTAGAAAATCAAATTTTCCACTAAAGTGTCAAAACTTAGAAAAGAAATTTTCAGGCACAGATTTCCAATAAATATGACCTCAGGATGGAAATTTGTTCGCTTTATACTATGTCTGTAAATTCACTTAGTAATGGGTGAGGATCAGCTGGGGGTATACTGGGCTTTTAAAAGTCATGGTTTCAAAAATACTTATCTTCTGTCACATTTGCTACCGTTGATAGCCTTTTAATGACATGCTGGAGAAAACCTTGGTGTTTTCTCTGGCTGTATGAAGAATACTTAACACAGCACTCGCTGTCCTCTACCTGCTGCTGCACATTGCAGGTGACCTGGGTTAAAAGTTGCTCCAAAAGAAAAATTAATTTGGCTGTTTGGAAAAACGCAAAAAACGCATGGACTTTATAATGTGAAAATCAACAGAGCTCCGATCCATTATTTTTTATTAAGGTAACACTGTTTTACAACTATGAGCACCACGTCTGTGAAGCAGCCAACTGGAGACTGACTACCTGAGCAGACAGCCTGATGAATTAATTAATTATAAATTATGAATTCATTAAAATCTGCTCAGACTTTTTTACTCTTTATAGGGCTGAACGTCAAAAATGTTTAATATTCTGCACAATGAGCACTTGAAGACTGCAGTTTTACTTAAGCCTATAATATCGAATAAAATAATGTGAAATGCAGACATTAGAAAACTGCAACAATCAAGCTGTAAATTATTTTTGCAGCAGTACAAATAACAGTTGCTTCTCTGCTTTTAATAAATGCAGCTAGTCTCTTATGCATTTATGCTTTAAATGTGTATGTTAATACTGCAAAAAAACTGTGGGAACTTTTACCTAAGGCCATCATCGTATCTGAGAATGGTCCATGCCAAGTAAAAGTTATAAATTACTGCATCGCAAAAAAAAAATCCTGTACAGTAAATATACCACAAAATAGTTTGAGTGGCCATTGTGTGTCCACGTGTGCACCCACGGAGGTCTCTTGAATTATATGTGCCTTTCCCAGCCGGAAAGGCAAAGCTTTTAAGACCAAAAGAGGAGCTTTTAAAGCAGTTATTGACTTCTGTCTCTTCAGCTGACCGCCATCCTGTCCTTGTGCCCAGGTTGCCTAGCTACAGAATTGTGGCTACTCTCAATTGACAGAGGGGTCAAAATGCTGCTCAGTCTTTCCTGCCTTCCAACTGCTTACTAAACAGAAAAACAAATGTATTACTACAACAGGCATAACATCTCTAAAACAATTGGATCTAACAAATCAATCATTCCTATTTTAGTCAATTTGGTATTTGATTATACCCTTAAAAACAAAAACACTAACAAGGACATATGATTTTGATGAATTCATCTAAGATTAGATCAAAGTTGTAATACCTTCATCCTGACACTCTTCTCAAAAGTGATTTAACAGTCATATTAACAAACGGACTTCCTATTGTCACAAAGTGTTTTATAATTGCAAGGACCATATGTGGCATTAATCTATACAGAAAATACACTGCACATACGATTAATATTAAAGTTGCTTGTGTAAGTTTTAAAGTTGACTTAAAAAGGCAGAATGGCTTCTACAGACTAAGAAATTAGTGATGAATGCACTTATGCAGATAATTACAAGAGTAATTATGAAACATCAATGACATTTTTAAAATCTTTTTGAAAGAAATAAGGCTTTACCTTGGCAACAAGACCTAGGCGTACTTGGAATTTTTTAAAATTTCATTTCATTTAACAACAGATGTTGCTTGTTAAATTTAAAAAGGCATGTCAGGAACTACACCAAGATTTGCTCCAACAATTGATGGTAAAAATAATAAAAAGGGCCAAAAACTGTTTCTTAGTTGGATACACCTTCTGACCTCCAAACTTGATAAAATTCTTGGTGTCACGATCCTGGGGTGTTTGGGCTTTGGTTATCTTATTTACTTTGATAATTACCTTGTTAATTTATATCAGTATTAGATCTTGCTGTATCAGTTAATTCCTTTATTATGATTAATTTATTCATTATTTCTCTTCTTTGTGCTTTTGTTCCCTTTGAGCAGTATTGTTCTTTTCCCTTACTTTGCCGTTTCTTGATTCCCAGTTCAGCTCTCTATGTTATTCACCTTCCCTCAACATGACAGTTTGCACCCTTTTCCAGCGGTTTCTCCATAACCTGATTCTTCTTTGCCCACACTCTCCCTCAGCAATTCCCATTTGCCTCTGATTAGTTATATTGGATTGTTTTGTCATTTCCACCATCATATTATTTAAAGTCAGAATAAAAACCTTTGATAAATAAAATAATTCTGCCCAAAATGTCTGCAGCCAAACTAAAATGATTAGAATGATTTCTCCAAGATTTTGGATAGAAAAGGCAGCTCGGTCCTAAAGTTTAAATAGGACAAGGATCCAAATTTAGCTTTTAATTACCTGGCTAGGACACAACATATTCACAAACTGCTGTCAAAAGGTTTTTAGACACTTAGTACAAGTATTGATCTTTTCATTTACAAATTATTTCATGCAACATCTGATCTGTAGAAAAATAGGCAAGTAATTTTTTTAAAGTCATTACGTAAACTAATCAGTGGGTAAGAAGGCTCTGACACAAAACACATAGAACAAAGTCTGGCTTGGTGTCCAGAAAAGGCAGAGCAGAAAAACAGTGCGCCATTAACATTCAACAAGTTCTGCTCCACTCCTCCTTATTCCACCTTTGCTTATGTGTGTTGAGAGGCAGAGCAGGGACCGAGACGGCTGTTATTGTCAACTGGATTAAATTTAAAAAACAGATTTATTCAAAAGAGCTAAAGAAAAACAAACAACAGACAGAGAGAGTGAGCATGTAGCCTCGGGGAGAAGAGGAGTGACTGAATAAAATGAGATTTTATACTTCATGGCAGAATGTATAAGGGAAATGGAAAATCTGCACTTTTGGTCTTAAACAAAGTGTGAAACGCATTACCTTTTAAGATCTTAAGTTAAGTTGTGAGACTTCAAAGGGGGATACAGATGTTCAAATTAGGAGATCACAATCCTTTCATTGCACAGGCCTGTTAGTCTCACCTATTCACTACTACATGATGTCCATGTCCCATCTCAATTCTACACGGACAAAGTAAGAATGGGCTCCTTTAACAAAGAAGTTCCAGTCTCTGTCAAAGGTTGGCATTGACAGGAAGCTTAGGATGACCCAGGCTTTTCTTTATTCCATCTTTTCTCATAATAACACATCTAAAAAGTGCCTCTATGTCTGTCAGCCTATCTTTTAAACTCTATATCTTTAAAACTACAGTACTATTTAATCTCAGCATTAGAATCATCCTGCCACATGTGTCTATGCATCCTTGCAAAGCTCCTACAAATGCAGTCATACACACATGTAAAAGAGTAAAAGGTCAAAGATTCAGAGCTGGACACTGTGATAACTGTGCCTATTACTTTGATAAATAACCACTGGCAAATGAAGCAGCTTATAAATCAGAGGAGACAAAAAGAGATAGCTGTATTTCTACAGGCTACTGGGAACTCTTATCTGTAGTCAGTGTCATGGGGAAAGTAAAAAAGCGTCGCGATGCTCTGTGTACGTTTCTAAAATACATTATCTGCTACATTTTGAGCACATTTAAGAATACGTGGGTATAAATGTAAGCTAACAGTGTCGGTTATAACTTACTTAAGATTTTGGAACATTCTAGCAACACCATACTTCAGAATCCTCAATCCTAATTAGGACAAAGTCTGAGCGACGGTAGCTAGGCACACATCAATCCATACAGAGAAGTGTGTGTTTTCTGAGTGTGTCGCTGTATGAGAATGGATGTAATAAGGTCAGGTAATGCAGTATTGTTAATTTTAGTTAAACACTAAGATACTCAAATTCATACATTTGCTCCAAAATAAAGACTTCCTGTCATGAACAAATTTCTTGAGTACCAGTCCCACTTTAATTCAATCCAATTGTGTTTGATGTTGCAGCGCATCAGCTTAAAGAACCTGCATAAGAACAGGTGCAGCACAGAGCTTAGGTGGTAATATACCTCTGAGCTCTCACCCACTCCTGATATCGGACTTGTCTGAAAAAGTAATAAACCTTGACAGACATCCACATCTGGCCCTACACAGCTTCTCCCCTATAATAAACTGTAGCTTATTATCAGCCCTCATAGACTCTTCATAGTAGCACTGACATGAGCTAGTGTAAAGTAAAGATATTCCCAAAACTATGGTTCACATGTTCCATCCACAGATTACCATATCAAATGTTAATTTCATAAAATATGGATAAGGCACTTGGTCTTTCTGTTATCATTTCAACGGGACATTTTTATTACTGTGAAAATCAAAAGTCGCTGAGAGACAGAAAATATTCATTAATATGCTACAGAGGCCGTAGATTAAGTCTTATCTCTGTTAGGCCTCTGTCACGGGAGCTTGGAGGAAAGCCACAAAAGCTGTTCATTATACGAGAGCAAACAAACACGCACCATTATGCATGAACCTCTTCACATAAACAATAATGGGCCAAACAGTACTCGTTAAATCCAATTAACCCCTTTGGTCTGATCCCCTCAATGCATCTCTGCTCCCATCTTGTAACACCAGACCTTCCCGCTATTTCATTAGCACACATACACACTAAGATCCCCCACCCCCCGTTCCACCATTCTAGCCCAGTCACAGCCCTGCTAATGTACCTTCTATAATCAAATCCACCAATCACAGTATTCTGTCCAAAGACCCGTGTCACATGACTAACTGCACATTAGCTGGATGCTTGCTCAAAGTTAGAGCTGTCATTTTGCACTAATGTGATTCCAGTGTATCTTTTTTTTCTTTAATTTGATTTGGAAAGTCTAAGCTCTGGCTTCTACGAGTCTAGCGGTAAAGCCCTGGTGGGCTAGGCTAATCAGTTTCCAACATTTCTGAGGGAGACAATGATCCCAGTGTTAGCGCTGGCTAATGACAAGCTAACACAATCAACACAGACTCCCTAGAGGTGAGCTCAGAGCCAAGGCCCAATCTTGCCCCGCCTCCTGCAGGCTCCTCATCCACTTTCCCTACATTACTATGGAGCCTAATGGCCTCTTATTAAGAAGACAGATGGATGAGGGATGGGGAGGGATTCTGTGTCGGCTTCAGTTACATTTACACTTTGGATTTGAACTACCTCAACGACAGCTTAAATGTTTAAAATTGCCTTCCAACTGATTTATTTATTGCAAGGTGTGGCAGAAGTTAGCATCTATTATTAAGATATCAGGATCAATAGGGTGAGGATCACAAAGACACAAAATATCATGTAATTCAGTAAAGTTCCTTGTTTGTTTATGCTTTTTTCCATATGCCTATGCAGGGTTCCTACACAGTTTTTTTAATTTCCGATTTGAACGAGGACAAACAGCTGGATGGATGGATGAGAGAAAGATAGAAATTCAGAAACAAGGAAACAGATTGGCATGGTTGGCCAGACAAAAAGAGAGATAGAAGAGACAGGCTATACAAAGTATAAAATAAAAAAAACTAACTTTGCACTAAAATACTTGCATCAAATTTTAAATATTTTTTTCTTACTGTGTGAAACCCCAAATTGAGATATTAGGAATGTCAAACCAAAAAAAAAAACATTCGAATTAGAATATACCAGTGGTTCCCACCCCAGAGGGGGGTGCAGTGTCATTGTGGGGGGTATGAATGGATAAGAGTTAAATGCCAATATAAGATACAGGTTTTTGACAAATATTGCGATACAGTGCGAGAAAATGGTCTCCGACACACAGCCGTTCTGTTTTACAGTGAGTCCCGATAACCATCATGTGGGAAGGTGCTGTCCAGGGTCTTTAAACTGTGAAATGGGATTCACATCTTTTTGAAGGAAGAGAGCAGTGATCTTGGCCACAAATTTTACTGTAACAAGCTTTTAATGAAACTTGCATACAGTGGCATATTTCTGAAGGCAATGTTCAATGAATCAAATTCAGTGACGCAACGCATAAACCCACCTCCACCTGGCAGATAAAGTGACATCACAGCAGGTTCACATCAGTTACTGAAAAACTGTGATGATTGAAGACCTCAGTTTAACAAAACAACCTTTGCAATCTTTTTTTTCCTCTCAGAGTTCTTTGTTTTAAACCAACAGTGCACAGACAGGCATTAAAAATGTGTTTAGAGCAATGTTATAGTAGTAATAGTAATAGTAAGTAATAAAGGTGGGGGGGTGAACATTTTCTAATAAACCAAAGGGGGGCCCAGCTGAAGTAGTTCGGGAACCATTGGAAAGTACAGTTATGTTTGAGCTTACTTTTCTTGACCAGAAAGATACACTATAAATAATACTCCTTTAGTAGTGAAATAATAAAGAACCTCAAGTGTGTGTTCAGAGTTTTCAGTGAAACATATCATCGACATCCGTTAACTGGCGACACTAACGTGGTTTTGACTCAAAGATGTTGGATGGTTGGAATCATTTCAGCCAATTCACTGGTCTGTAAAATGCAGATTATATTCAGTGAATGCATCATTTTGGAAAATGGACACAAGATCACAGCATGAATGCAACCCAACAACATGGGAAAAGAGAGTATTAGTAGAACAAAATCTTTAATGCAGACCTTTAAACCCTATATAGAAAAATAAAAATATTTCAGATATTCTAATACTCATATTGACCAGTTTCCATTCTACAGTGGCGTATGGATCCTGCAGGAATTCAGTTTGAATGGCATATAAATGTATGTAAAATGTATTACTATTATCATTATTATTATTATCATATGATATGACCACAGTGCTAATATTTCAAAATCTACCCAAAGGAGAAAAGAAAAAGAAAGTTTTCTTCATCATCGAGATCTTGTTTTGACTTCTTTGACATTTGTTAATTACTTTTTAGCGAGTTGAAATCATAAGCGGGAATCCTGATATCTTTTTTAAAGCTTTCCTCTGCTTTGTAGTTATCAGCATAATTTTCAGGTCTTCACACAGCTTAGAGTAAAGCAGTGTTGAGAAGTTATCACACAAAAGCTTTAGATAGAAGGGTGGTCAGTTTTTTTATTCTTGCCATTTTTGTTACAGTGCTTATGTCATTAGCTTGGGAAGCACTAATAATGAGCACACTTACTTGAATTTGGCATTTACTTGGTCTGCAGCTTTATGGTAGTTCTCTGTAGTGACCTTGTAGAACTGCGCACTCTGTAGAGAAACAAGAATAAAAAGTCATGAATATATGAATATAACTCCGATTATATAAAACTAAAACAGGATAAAATTCTTTAGATGAAACATGTATTTAATGTATGACACAGTGCTTCACTTAGCTCATTTTTTGCTGTCTCTCGTCTCAAATCTTATGAAAATCCAATAGAAACGAATGTTGCAAGCACACAGTAAGTTTTTTCTCTACCAATATCTTGCAGGTTTCAGGCTTGCAAAGGCAAAAACTATCAGACCTCTTCTACTACGGTGAGAAAGTGTGAATTATGGGCGCTTGCGCTTATCCTCGCACAAAAGACTGCTGTAATAACAGAGAGCAGTCCTGCCAGGCCACAAGGTCGCTAGTCAACAATGTACAGACGAGTGGTCAGAATCCTCTGGTGACCCGTAGCAAATGAGCCCAAAGCACGACCACTCAACCTAAATTACCTCTTCAAACACAGCCATATACACTCTCTTCTAAAGTATTTATACATCCCCAGGAAGATTCTTCTTGTCACTCTTCAGAGGCTGTTCTGCACATTTATAGTCTCATCGTGAGAGGTCGTAAAGGATGACAGATAGCCTAATTTACAGTGGTTTGAGTTTTGAAGATGTCGGGGAATGCCAAGCATTACAAATACCTCTTTGTTAGAAAGGGCACAATATACTTATTAAATAGTGAGTCCTCAAAAGTAAAGCATTTACTTCTTTCGATGTTAAATTTAGCTTTCTGTTGGTAAATAGGTTAATATTTAAAGAATAATGGAAAGTTATGGACATTATACATTATTAATTGGATGTTTTTTCTCTAAAATGACAGTAAAAATAATTACACTCAGTCCACAATGTGTAACATCTACGTTAGTCCACAGATCAACACATAAAAAGTATCTTAATAAAGTAAATAATTCTTAATAAAGCTCAATTAGTCAAAAAATTTATGGGTCGTAAAAAATGCTTGCAGCATGCATTCTTATTACAATACTTAGAAATTGTTTTAGTGAGGCAGGAGAAGGTGGTGCCACATTCATTCAAAAAACAGACTTTACTTAAATCAAACAGATAAATGGTGAACCAAGCATATTTATAGGAAATTAAGTGGAAGGAAAAGGTTTTGGAGAAAACAAGCAACAAGGAAACTACAGCCTTTGAATCACTGTGAAACGAAGCCTGAAGTAGAGTTCATGAAATATTTAAAAGGCAAAGATTGCAGCTCTACTCAGTGCTTCAAGAGCCACCACATAAGAACTATTAAGAACAAGGTTATAACATAACATCTCTGTAATTTTATTAGATATTTGTACCATTCTAATTTTCTGTGAAACTGGGTTTGAGATTTTGATTACCTTAAAGCCACAGACATTTATCAATGCATTTAATGAGTTACACTTTCTGGATTAAATTACTGAAATAATTAAACTTTTTGTCGATATATTAAATTATTACAAAGCAATATTCTGTTTAAATATCAGAAATGCCAGCCACCTTCTAAACTAGCAATGTTATGCATTTCCACGTTCCAGCTTCTTGCTTCCATCTGCGTAAAATTCACCTTCAAGCAGGAGAGACATTCATCATAGTTCAGTAAGGATCAATAAGAATGAAGTGCACTGCTGAAAAGATCAATAGTCATGTGCTGTAGAGGTAAAAGAGGATGGGACATGACACTGACAAAGGGTTTGATACCAATTGGAGTCCTCTTCATTTAGATGGACAGTTTTACAGATGAACTGCAGTATATTGAATGTACTTTAGGTCATGGTATACAGAGTTTCAAAACTACTTTAGGGGTCATAATGACTAAATATTTTATGCATAGAAAGTATAGTCATGATAAATATGCATATTTTGTTTTGTATGTGTTTTTGAGGCAAAGGAACAAAAGAACATGCTGAGATTTAAATGGGGGAGAAAATTACCGCAAAAAAGGCTGTTTACCTAAAAAAAAAAAAGAAAAAACGGCTCTGGAACTGTTCTTTCTTTTTTTTCTTTTTTTACAAGCTTGCTTATAGAGTAAAAGACCAAACAGGGATTTTTTTAGCGATGCTAAAGAGGCCAGAATAAGTCCTCTCATGGGTGCTGAGATTAAACCACTGGAAGGAAAGGAGAGAAAGCTTAAGGTGAGTTTGGGTCTGTGTCTGGAATACTAAGTATAACGTAATAACACCTGCCTAAATGGCAGAGCTGGCACTAATCAGCGCACTAATCCACCTGAGAGGACAAAAGGTTGTGTGTGTCAGTGATTGCAAGGCATTTTTTCAATGCAGTTGCAAACACAAAAATATGCACTTGCTGTCTTCAACATAACATACAAAAAAATTTAAAAAATAAACAGCGCAGGAACATGTGTAGAAACAAACCAAAAGGTGTAACTGCACCCTGCTGGTTAGATATAAACAGTGACTCACTTAACAGTAGAGAAGAGTATAATTTGTGTGATTACTGAGTGGTCTTAAATTGTAATATCATGCTGTTATTCCCAACTGATTTCTAGGAAAACCTTGACCTTTTATTAGCTCAGAGAAGACACACATTGAAGCAGCTGGTTGAAAACGTTCCTCTCTTGATCAGAGGTTTTTCAGCGCCAAACACAACCTTGCTGTTCACTAAAGGTGTTCTGGTCAGTGCTGTTCTTGCTGCATCATCAGATCAACAACACTAAAAAGCAACAAGAATGTAGCAGAGTTGTCTATTACACAACTTAAAAAGGTTTCCGTCTACCTTCACTTGTCTATTTGCTTTCTGGAAGGTTTTTAGCTCATCCAAAGCAAAGCAAAATGTCGGTGAGGCAGGTGTCAAACACATATTAAGTCATTACTGCTAATGTACTGCAATCATGAAAAATATACAAGCAGCACTCAAATAAAGACTCAATTTAAAGAAAATCTTTCCAACCTTTAACAAATAAAGCAGATAATTGCATGAGGTGATGGGTTTCCTTTCTTAACTGCGCTCAGTCGAAATGCCTTGCATAGGAAAAAGCCACAGAATGATCTACATTAGGGTAAAAAAACAGAGGCTTCTGCTGTATGTATTTTGGCAGCTTGCTCAAATAAAAATCAAATAGGTTGGCTTACAAATGTTTAGGCTTTTTCTGCCACCAGACAACTGACTTAAGACAACGCTCACAAAGTGAGTAGTTTGATGCCTGCACGTTTTTAAGCCTGACGCCTGCAAACCTTGACGTTTGTAAAGCTTGCAAAGCCCAACCAACCAATCAGAGCATCTCACTGTAGCAATGTCACTTCAATGAGACGCTCTGATTGGTTGAAGCTCAGTGGACGCGACTGAAGATTCAGCTAGCTGAACTTCTGCGTTTCTCGCTTTTGCCGCTTTGAAGCTTAAAAGGCGGGAAAAGCGGGAAAAGTTGACGCGGTCAAAGCGCCGCTGAGACTCTGACGGCCCTCTGACGGCCCTCTGACGGCCTCTCCCATAGACTTAATATGTAATCTTGCCGCTCTTGGCGTTGACGCTTTGGGTGGTGTAAACGCGGCATAAGCGTAAATTTAAGGAATACAACAAATTAGGGGCATGATTTGTGTCTCCCTTCATGAGTGGGCACTACACTGGCACCAGCCAGTTTCAAATAAGCTGCTGCTACTGCAGTGGACAAAGTTGTGTCCCAAAATATGCCACTCCTCATCTGACCTCTATGTTCATGTTTTTGTTATGTATATTTTTATAAATCATATAGTATTCTTACTTTCACTTTTCTAGTTCTAATCATAGCACCTCCGAGGTCACTTTATGCGAATGTGTATGCATGTACTATATATATATATATATATATATATATATATATATATATATATATATATATATATATATATATATATATATATATATATATATATATATGTGTGTGTGTGTGTGTGTGTGTGTGCGTGCGTGTACACATGTATTTTATTCTCCTTTAAATTTCTCCACTTTTTATGTTTATTCTTATTTGTATGCCTACACCGTAGTGGACAAAGGTGAAACGAAATTTCGATTCCTCTATGTGTACTTTGGATGTAGAGCAGAATTGACAATAAAGCTGACTTTGACTTTGACTTTATTCATAGATAGGACAAACTGATCTGTAGAATGCAAGTCTGAACAAAAAGCTATTTTCATGCACAGCTGTCAGCTACCTGCTGTAATTATTGGTACAGCAAACACGCAAAGCTAAAGGAACACGTTGAAATGAAATAAAAACAAGAAAACCAACAGTTTTAGAAGAAGGATTAACAAAAACTTTTGCCAGATTTCATTAATATACTTTATAAATAGAAAGAAATAATATGAAAGAGGAAACTCAGAGAACATATGTGATGTTTCTCTCACTTCAGATCTAAATTTAATCTATCGGAAGCAGGACACCACATGTTGCACACTTTAATTTACAAAAAGTTTCAAATGACCTCCAAGCTAAAGCCCAAATCAGTCAAATCTAAGTTAACATTTCATTAGCAGTCTCTGTGAAGTAACTTTCAGAATCTTATGTCTAATCTGTAAAAACTATTCATTTTTATAGTCGCCATTCACCAACTACTTGCAGTTTAATAACTGAAAATGGGTCAATGATAGATGGAAACAAACTTCTAGGAATCCCTAACTTAACAAATTGTAATTACCTGCAGCCTCCATAGTGATGTTGAAGACTAAAATTTTATGTCAAAATCTTTGGTTATCTTGACTGAAACTTCACAGTATTCCAATTCCACCGATTGTCCACCTCTTATCCAAGATAGGAGACAATCTCCAGCTTATTCTGGAGGAATCCAAGGCATTCCAATGTCGGAAGGATTGTTGGTCTGCCAAGGGTCTTCTACTCGCAGAAAGTGGTCAGAAAACTTTGTAAAGGAGGCCCCTAGGAGCCATGCCGATCAAATGCCCAAAATAACCAACTCAGGTTGATACAGAGGTACAGCAGCTATCCTTTATGCTGTCCCAGAGCTCCTTCACCCATCTCTAGGCCTGAGCCCAGTCACCCTTCACAGGAAGCTCATTTCATCTAGCTTTATCTAGGATCTTGTTCTTGGACATCATCCATTGCTCAAGGGCATTGGTAAAGGTCAGAACGTAGACAGGCCAGTAAATCCCCATCCTTGTTTTTTGGCTCAGTACTTTCTTCACTACGACAGACCAGAACACCATCCACATTACTGCAGACAATATTCCAAGAAATCTATTCATCTATTACTACAACATATAATCACTAGTGAAAAACAGAAGAAGATACTTAAAACTTCTCAACTTGTGGGAGAGATGGATGCCTGACCTAGAGGAGTGGTCTTCTGTTAAATAACCATATTTACGTGGAAAATAATTTTAATATGGTGATTCTGGGGTTTAATTTATTTAGGGCTTCAACTCCTGGATGAGTCTCCCATGTCAAAATTTGCCCATGGGTAGTGGTCATCCTAAGAGTGATTCAACAATCTTTAAGGCAAGACAAAGCCTATCAGAGAACCTTGTCTGCAACAAAACTGTAGTAGACTGGGTGGAGCTCATGGACAACCACCTGGTGATCAAGTCTTGGGTTCTGAGATTAACCCAGATTTGGCTCAAAAATATAAAAGGAATCATTGTTTACATTGGCTTACCACCTGTGGAAGGTCAGGTGCCATGCATGTCAGATGGCAGGGTGGGGACTGTGTATATTGATCCCCATAATTTTCATCATCTAAATTTTTGGTATATTCCAACACCTGACTATAATTCCTAAAACAATAATATCCCCATGTTTGAAGATGTCATTTAAACGTTTGAAAATTGACATTTAAACTCAAAGCTGTTCATTTCTTGGTGTGTCTTTATGACAACCAATAGACCATTGTTCTTCAGTCCTCAGGGCTTGGAGCCCTGCATCCTTTAAATGTGTCACTGGTCCTACGCACCTGAAAAAAATGGCTGAACTACCTCCTCAGCATACAGTCCATTTTGCAGACTGCTACTACTTACCTAAATACTTGATTTAGCTGTTCTGAAGCAGATAAAGATTTTAAAATCTCAGAACACAAGCTCCTAAAAACCCCTCTATGCAGATGCTATGACGTGTAGCCTTTATTTGCATTTGTTTTTTGAGATTTTTCAAAGAACAATTCAGGTTAGATTCACCTAGAGCTCTTGAGAATGTAAACTGTGGGCTGATTAAGTTGAAGGACGATAACTCTATTACTAAACCTACCTCTACAGTCACGTCTCTGTAAATACCATTGTACTGCTTAACCAGCAAACAGTAGGAAACATAGCTTAGTACCATAAAAAAAATTCACTTCAGATAACTCTGTCTTTAGTTTTGCAGCAGATGGATATTATTTACATGAAGTAGTTTCATAGTGAGGGAATGCAAGTGCAGCAAAAAATAAAAAAAATAAAATCATAGTTCCCCCCTCAAATATGCCTATTGCTGACCAAACAGATGTTTCAAATAAGAGTTTTAGGAAAAACAAACAGTGGGCAAAGGAATTGCTGCACTGATTGTCCTCCATAGGACAGAAGAAAAAAAAAATCTAATTTCAACAATATACAAGGCAAAAAGAAAGACAGAAGGAGAAGAATAATGTTTTCCAAAAGAAAAAAGATGAAATTGAGGCATTCAAAAAAACAAAACAACAAAGACTAGTCCAAAAACTCCCCCCAAAAAGCAAAAAAAAAGGGTGTGTGATAGAGAGATGGATGTGGAAGGAGGATTAAAAACGATCTGGTTGGGGAAAGAAAAAAAATAAAACAGTGGCAAGTTGATTGTTAAATATGAGATTGTTTTACAGCGAGGCAGGTATTGAGTGAAAATTTAATAAATATATAGATATTGTTTTCAGGGACTATTTGGTAGCTGTGGCCCCAATGAACGGTAGCAGTGGAGGCAGCAGGCTGAGCTGTCTGGGAGCCTGGTGATGGCCTGTCACTGGAAGGCCCTCTGATGAATGGCCATGTTGGATTGGAAGAGACATGTAATATATATCAGACTTGCATTCTATCTCGCTCTTTTTTGCTCTCTTTTGGTCACTTTGCCTATTTTTTTTTTTTTGCTCGTGCGCATGATGCTGGGAGACTCCTGAGGTATATGGGAGCAACTCAGAGCAGTCTGAGGGCACAAACAGTGATGGTAGATCATATTCAACTAGCAGTACACTGTGAGGAAAATTTAATTTGTCCAATCAAAGTAGAATAGGGACCGCTTTCAAACTGAGAAGTTTTACGATTTGGTAACTACAGGGCAAAAATTGGTTCAGAAAACTACAGCTGTGTTTGCTGCCCACCAATATCCCCACTTCCACTTGCAACTGATCGGCTAATTTTGTGGCTGATACGAGACATTTTTCTCCTTTTCCTTTTACTGATCGGTAGAAGACTTGGAATAAACAGCACAAACACATTACAAACCAAATCTTTTGGTAAATGTTAAACTATACATTACACTGATTACAAGCTAAATCTTACCGGTCCACTGCACATTGTCAGAACAAGAAATTCCAATTCTGCAATATTATTTTTCTTGAATTTGAGAATACAGTACATCTTTATTTTTTTTCCTCTATTAAATGCTTTCTAATAACTGAGAAAGCCAAAAAAATAATGTAAAAACTAACTATTAGAAAACATGTCTTCGTAACATTAGGACTGAGTAGAACCCCACAATATTCCTGCAATTTCAACCCTACATATTTTTTAAACGCATACCAAAAAAAAATTTAAGGTGTTCTTAAACCATTGTGAGTAGACACATGGCTGGGGTCTCTTTGGAAAGCAAACACTTTAAATTAAAATTTATGCCAGAACTGTGTTAATATCTCTGAGTGCTATTGTTACCAAGCAATATGAATTTTAATACACAGAAAAATATTTTTTTTATATCCGATTATTTATCTTCCATAAATACATGCTATAAAAGTGGCTTTAAAAAAAGGTGGGGAACTAAAACAAACTGTGGGTCTAAAGCCTGAAGTATTACCTTTATCCATACCAAGTTCGACAGCAATAAACCAAAAAATGAGTATTCTGCACATTTTTTTCTAACTACAGGTCAAAGGTGGCCAAAAGTGTGCCATATGCGCCATCTCCTGGATCTTCACTCCTTCACTGAATAAAAAACATCGTCAGAATCATGACTGCATCTTCTCATATAAAGCTCCATGGCTTCCTTCAATGTTGTATTTTGACTATAAAGGGTGTTTGGACATGTTGCTGAAATAGTATATTACTGGTGTGTTCTGTGCATAATCTCTTCATGAATAAGACATTTTACGCCCGTCATATACTATGGGAGCAACTAAGCCCGCCCGCTCAAGTAATATATCTGCGTTTAGAGCATTACATTGGCTATTTGTTGCGTCTATCATCAGAGTTCTGGACCATGATTGGTTCGAGTTACTTACCATAACGTGACTTTTCATCCATGTGACATTGGTTGGAGATCTACCCTACGTAAGGAACAAACCGGATAAAAAAAATTTTTTCTTCTGGGCATGCTCAGTGACCTTTGCAGGTGAAAGTGGAAGCGAAGGGAGCGGAAACAAAGCAGTAAAGGCCTACAAAAATGGCCGTAGACATTTCCAAAGTGCATTTTCACTGTTTATTTTACATTTTTTAATCGGTTTTACTTTTGTCCTGGACTAATCACTTTAATGGAGGACTTTAATCGGACCCTTATTGATTTAAAAAGACAATTTTTGTTCGAGATGGATTGGTTTTGTCGCGTTTATTAGACTACAAATTGGTGAGTTCCATATTTTGTTTACCTCTGTCAGGAGAGCGCTTGTGTTGGAAAAAGCGCTTGCTGTGTCTACAGTTATGATTGTATCCTTGATCGCCAGCCATAATTGGAATCACAAGACTCTTAGCTTTGCAGTGATATAAAGTATGTATTGGTTCGTAGAAGTTAGAAGTCAGAAAAATCGGTGGATTTAAACTAGGAAACAAAACGTTAACGGGTTTTAAATGGCCTGTTACAATTTTATTATTTTATCCAGGTAACAATATATTTTAAAAAGTTATATAAAAGTGTATTTCGCTTGTCTGGTGTGTTTAACTTGTTAAGAGATGAAACGATACATAGTCCTCTTTCATATCATCTACCAGGACAGCTCCCAGTAAAAAAAAAACACTTCTGCAAAATGTGTTGAAAATAATCTGAGCTGCTGTCAGTTGATTTAAGAACAATTAACCAGTTTGTTTGAATCCTCCAAAGTAAAACAATAACCTTCTCTCACTAGCCAGTATTTAACTAATTAGAACAAATCAAGATGCTGAACAAATAATTCTCTCTGTAAGTAGTAAAGAAAAAAAAAAAACTTTTTGGGAGCTGTAATCTTCACCAAGCACATAGCTCTATTTGTGGAATGTCTAGTCACACATTTAGGCTAAAGTTTAGTGCGCTAAATAACTGCACAAAAACATGACTCAGAAGAATTAAATGTATATGAGTAATTATAAAGTTGGAATAATTGAATGTGTCTGTGATGTTAAAGAAACATCAGACCTGTTGGTGTTCTTTTGACTGAAAGCCCACTCTTTGACAATTGCATGTAAATCTAGTTACTGATCTGATTACTTTGTACAGGTTTTCTTGTCTGGTGTGAACGGTCATTGTCTGTCTTATCTATTTACATCCTGAATGTGGGGGGGGGGGGGTACACTTGCTGTGTACTATGCACCAAAATAAATGATATGTAATAATAATATCTTAGTCCACTAGAGCACAGTAAAATGTGAACTTCACATCACCTTCCTAGAAAGCTCTTAGTTGCAATTTATTTTGCATGGGCCCCCTCTCCAACCTAATAATCATTCATGCTTTATGCAAAATGATTACATGCTGATGTGCTACATATGAACTATAAATGAGTCATTGGTATTATTGTTGAAATGAATCAGCACACATTACAAACAAACAGTTTGACCTGGATCTGCTGGAGCTACATCAGTGCCTCCATGCTGGTTTAGAATTCTTATGCACAAGATTGTTTCTTTCCTGAGCTGATGCCTATCTTTAGGGACATTCTCTCAAATGTTCATGCATATCGTCATGTTGAGGGATTACAGTTAGTGCACCGATATAGAATATGTCAGCAGTGAGTTTAACCTACACAAGGGAAAAGCACGGGAAATGAGGACAAACCAGGCTGTGCCAAAATGGTTAATGAAGCCAAAGGAAAAAATAAATCATCATCAACAGTGTCCAAACAAAATGCACGCCATATTGAGTCCAAGACAGTATCACACAGTTGGATAACATACTTTCTGCATCTAAACCTAACCTGATGATAACCACTCATCAGGACAAATATATTTTATAATTTTTAGATTTTTATGGCTAAAGTGGCTTTGGAATGAATGTATGCATTTATTTTCCATCGATACATTGACATGAGATTTCTTGAAGATCTTTCATGTGTTTCACAATTCTCGTTTCAAATCTAACCTCATTTTTAACACAGCAACAGAAGGCTTTTCAACCTTTTCTTCCAAGATGTCTTGTTCTATATTGTTTGTGACATTTAATCTTTTCAAAGCTCTTCTGTCTTTTTTCTTATTTTTCTCCAATATTTTCTCACAAATGCCACTTTATCATAATATTTAGGTTTCCCTTTCAGTTAGAATCTTTTTGTTTCCCGTTTGTCTCCTGGTGTCCAGTTTCTCTTTCTATTATGTCATTGCTTGAGTTAAAACCCACCTTTTCTTCATTTTCCTTGAAACCTGTCCGTGTTGTCCATCCATTCCTCTCTGTCTGTTTCTCTCCCTTTCTTTCAATCTTGTGTTTCTCTTTGAGGTGTGAAGGTGTTTTGTTGACACTTTGATCTAAGGGATATTGACCAGAGGCCAACATGGCTGATGGATGGCTAGTGCTTAAAGTCGATAATATCCACACTCGTTGGGGCTCATCCCTTTTACTATCCGCACCAAATGAGCTCCTATATGCGAAACAGTACGCCAAGTGATGTAATAACCCAATAAGTGTTGGAGAAAAGAGTCAAGCTTGATTTATTAATGAATCACTGACAAGTCAAAATTAAACTGGCTTGTATCAAACTTTTATTCTTTAGGGCTGAGTGATAACCTGATGTAATCTAAGGGATCAAATAAGAATTTATATGATCACTGATTGCAGAATATCCTGCAAATAATATACAAAAACCCATCCTTACTATAAGAAATTAAGCTCAATTGACGTAATTGATTGTGTGGAATAAAAACCTTGAGTGTACACAAAGTTTAAACCAGAAGATATCTATTTACACACACAAAAATTTTTTTCCTCTTTCCCTGGCATTAAATCAGACTAAATATTTTCTATTTCAAATTAGTCAGAATAACAAAAAGTGTGTCTATTTACTGCCCTGCGATGGACTGGCAACCTGTCCAGGGTATACCCTGCCTCTCGCACCGTGATTACTGGAGATAGGCACCAGCCCCCCCCCACAACCCTGCATAGAATGGACGGGTACAGATGATGGATGGATGTCTATTAACCAAAGACTGGAATGAGGGATTTTTTTAAAGTTATTTTTTTATTACCCTCTTTAAATTCAGAAGTTTACATACACTAAGATTTAAACAATCTGTTGAGTACAAGGGTGGCAGCATCATGCTTGGGTGTTTTTCTGGAGGAGGTACCAGTGCACTTTGAAAACAAAAGGAATCAAGAGGAAAGAACAATATGTGAAGATATTGAAGTTACATCTTAAGACACAAGGTGGCAAACGGGTTTTTCCAAATGGACAAAAACTAAATGTCAGACTCGGTAATCTTTTCTGGTCCCCTGCCTGATCGGACCAGTGACGACATGTTTAGCCGCATGCTGTCATTCCATCAATGGTTGTCTAGGTGGTGTCCTGCAAACGATGTGGGCTACATTGATAACTGGAGAACTTTTTGGGGAAAACCTGGTCTGATCCGGAGAGACGGCATCCATCCCACTTTGGATGGAGCAGCTCTTCTTTCTAGGAATATGGCCGAATTTATTAATCCTCCAAAACACTGACAACCCAGGGTCCAGACCAGGAAGCAGAGTCGTAGTTTAACCCACCTCTCTGCTGCTTCTGTACTGTTACCCACCCATTACCCTATAGAAACAGTGTCTTGCCCACGGCCAAAATTAAATGGATTAAAAGTTAAGCCAACAAAAGCAAATTATGGAAATCTCATAAAAATAAATACAACTTTGACTGAACAGAAAAATAAATCTATTAAATGTGGTTTATTAAACATACGATCTCTCTCCTCAAAGACTTTGATAGTAAATGACTTGATTTGTGATAATCACATTGATTTCCTTTGTCTCACAGAAACCTGGTTGCAGCAGGAGGATTATGTCAGTATAAATGAGTCAACTCCTTCCAGTCATTTAAATTTTCACATTCCTAGAAATACTGGGCGAGGAGGAGGAGTTGCAGCCATTTTCCGTTCTGATTTACTAATTAGTCCAAGACCAATTGATAGCTACAGTTCTTTTGAGCATCTAACCCTTAATTTTCCTCATCCAAGTTGCAAAACATTAAGACCATTTTTGTTTGTGGTTTTGTATCGTCCACCAGGCCCTTACTCTCAATTCTTGGATCAGATCTCACATTTTTTATCTGATATAGTATTAAATACTGATAGGGTTATTATAGTGGGGGACTTCAATATTCATGTGGATACTGAAAGTGATAGCCTAAATGCAGCCTTTAATGCTATTTTAGACTCAATTGGCTTTACTCAAAAAGTACAGGGATCGACCCACTCAGGTAAACACACTTTGGACCTTGTACTGACATACGGTATTGAGTGTGAGGAAATAACAGTCCACCCACATAACCCGGTCCTGTCTGACCACTTCTTGATAACTTTTGAATTTACTTTAACTGACCATCTTAAATCTGAAAGAAAATTTCATTATAGTAGAACTTTATCAGACAATGCTGTAACAATTTTTAAAGAATCTGTACCATTCTTACTTTCCTCAGTGTCTCAGAGTAACACAGTGGATGGCAGCAATTCTATCTCTAACCCTTCAGAAATTGATGGTCTGGTTCACAGCGTTACGTCCTCATTGCGTTTGGCATTAGATAGTGTAGCCCCATTAAAAAAGAAAGTGGCTAGCCATAGGAGGCTGACTCCTTGGTTTAACGCAGAGTTGCGTACTTTAAAGCAGAATACTAGGAAGTTGGAGAGAAAATGGCGCTTTACACATCTAGTGGATTCCTATTTAACCTGGAATAACAGTCTACTGCTGTATAAAAAGACCCTTCGACAAGCTAGAATAGCATATTTTTCATCATTAATAGAGGCGAATAAAAACAATCCTAGGTTTCTTTTTAGTACAGTTGCCAAACTTACACAGAGTCATAGCTCTGTTGAGCAAACTATTCCCCCAGCTCTTAGCAGTGATGATTTTATGAGATTCTTCATAAATAAAATAAATTTTATTAAAAATAAAATCATTGGCAGCCTCCCAAACATGATTACTTCTTCCTCAGTAAATGAGTCAGTATCGGAAAGAACTGTAGAACCTCAGTTGTGCTTAGGCTGTTTTGATTCAGTCGAGCTTTCAGAATTATCAAAAATATTAGCCTCATCTAAATCTTCAACTTCAACAATCTCAACCAAATTATTTAAAGAAGTGTTCCATTTGGTTCCTGGCCCCATTTTGGATATGATGAATCTATCCTTAGTAAACGGATACGTACCACAGGAATTTAAAATAGCTGTAATTAAACCTTTACTCAAGAAACCTTCCCTTGATCAAGATGACTTAGTGAATTACAGACCTATATCTAACCTTCCTTTCTTATCCAAAGTCCTTGAGAAAATAGTTGCTAATCAAGTCTGTGAACATCTAAACAGTAACGAGCTGTTTGAAGAGTTTCAGTCAGGTTTTAGAGCTCATCATAGCACTGAAACAGCACTGGTGAAGGTTACTAATGATATTCTCATGGCCTCAGATAATGGACTGGTGTCTGTTCTGGTTTTGTTAGATCTCAGTGCTGCTTTTGACACAGTCGATCATAATATTCTCTTAGAAAGGCTTGAACATGTTGCAGGGATCAAAGGAACAGCACTAGGCTGGTTTAAATCATATTTGTCTGATAGATTCCAGTTTGTTCATCTAAATGATAAATCATCTTCACTCTCAAGGGTTACTTGTGGAGTTCCACAGGGTTCTGTCCTTGGACCAATTCTTTTCACCATATATATGCTTCCAATTGGTAGAATCATTAGACAGCATGGGATAAATTTCCACAGCTATGCCGATGATACACAACTATATTTATCCATAAATCCTGATGAACCCAGTCAGTTAGGTAGATTACAGGCATGTCTGGAAGACATAAAAGCATGGATGACCCTAAACTTTTTGCTTTTAAATTCTGACAAGACAGAAGTTGCTGTCTTTGGACCAGAAGTTCTTAAACAGAAACTGATTAGTCAATCACTTCATCTGGATGGCATTAAATTGTCCCCCAGTAATAACGTAAAGAACCTCGGCGTTATTTTTGACCAAGACTTGACATTTAAATCCCATATTAAACAGGTTTCTAGGATTTCTTTCTTTCACCTCCGGAATATTGCTAAAATTAGAAACATCCTGTCCAGGAGTGATGCTGAGAAACTAGTCCATGCATTTGTTACCTCAAGGCTGGACTACTGTAATTCTTTACTATCAGGTTGTCCACAAAATGCCATTAAAAGCCTTCAGTTGATCCAAAATGCGGCAGCAAGAGTTCTGATGAATATTAAAAAGAGAGATCACATTTCTCCTGTTTTAGCTTCCCTTCATTGGCTCCCTGTTAAATCCAGAATAGAATTTAAGATCCTTCTTCTTACATACAAAGCCCTTAATAATCAAGCTCCATCATACATCAGAGATCTAATTGTTCCATATGTTCCTAAAAGAGCACTTCGCTCTCAGACTGCAGGTTTACTTGTAGTTCCTAGGATCTCTAAAAGTAGAATGGGAGGCAGATCTTTTAGTTATCAGGCTCCTCTCCTGTGGAACCAGCTCCCAGCTTTAGTCCGTGAGGCAGACACTCTGTTTACTTTTAAGGCCAGGCTTAAAACTTTCCTTTTTGATAAAGCTTATAGTTAGAGTGGCTAAGGTCATCCTGAGCTATCTCTGTAGTTATGCTGCTATAGGCTTAGACTGCTGGAGGACAGACTTACCAATTTTCTTCACTCTGCTACTTCCTTTTCTCCTACGACTCTCCAGTTGTATTACAGTACATTCTGTTATTTCGACTGTTAACTTTGTTTTCTCTCAGTGTTTTTCTCCCCATCGAAGATACACCTGGTCTGGTATCCTGCTTGGCTGCAATGCCCTGTTGGACGGGGGTCATCGACTGGGATGATCCTCTCAGTAATTGAACATCCACTGTGTCCTGTTATCAACTTTTTACTTTCTGTAACATAGAAAGTTCTCTTATATCGGATCTTCTGTTCCTTCTGTGTTCTGCTCTGTCTTCTCAAACCCCCAGACGGTCGTGGCAGATGGCCGCTCCTACTGAGCCTGGTTCTGTTGGAGGTTTCTTCCTGTTAAAGGGGAGTTTTTCCTCTCCACTGTCGCTACATGCTTGCTCAGTATGAGGGATTGCTGAAGGATTGCTGTGGTTGGAAATCTGCCCAACCTCACGCCAATGACTGACGCAATCTGCTGGGATTCCTTAAGTAGGAAACTTTTTAACTGATTGGAATGTTTGTATAAATGTATTGAAATGACTTCTTGTTAAGTGCCTTGAGATGACATCTGTTGTGAATTGGCGCTATATAAATAAACTGAATTGAATTGAATTGAATTAAAGACATGGTTAAAGTACTTAAAAAGTGGCTACAAGGAAAACATGTCTTGGTGTTGACATAAAGCCTTCATCTCTGCGCACTCTAAAGAATTGTTGGTAGAGCTGAACAGTTTTCTGCGAACTAACTATGGTTAAAAGTTCGTAGAAAGACATCCAAAAACATTTGATCCAAGTCATAGAGCTTAAAAGGCACACCTACCAAAAGAGAAGACATGTAAATGTCTGACTTTGAAATAATCAAACATTCCTTCTTAAATATGTAATTACCCTGACATTTAGCAGAAAAGAAATACTTCTGGTAACCCAAACCGACAGGAAAGATGCTAAGTTTATTCAGAAAGTGAAAGAAAAAGGTAAAAGATTATATTATACAGTGTATGTACATATCTGGTTTCATGTAACATTTCTAAAATCCACAGATTTGAATAAAGAGAATACAAATCCTCAGATTCATAATATATTCCAATAATAGCGGTGCGTAAATGATTCTCCTTCACAATGTCTTAGCAACAGTGAATAATTTCCATCTGGCTTTCACTATGGGGAACGTTTGACTTTTTGCACCCTCCAAAGGGGACAAAACCCCTTTCGCAGCAGGAGTGTATCATTTTAAGCACATTAAAAAGGGCATTATATCCTTACTGAGACACTTATGATTTCAGAGCTGCATGAAGGCATCCTTTCTAACCACACTTTAACAGGGTATTTGACCCTGGTCCCCTGCCTTGCAGGCGTCTCTCACAGGGACCAGTGCAGTGCTGTCGTTTGAAGTGTGGAAAGCATGGCAGCTGACCCTTGTCCTAGTCAATGGGACACCAGTATGTCAGAGAAAATCTAGGTAGCATCAGTTTCAGGGACAGAAGGATACACATACAGATTAAGATTTAACCTTTTATCCTTCAAGCAGAAGAACAGAGACTAAACGCTTTAAAGCAGTGGAAAAAAACAATGCAAACAACAGCAATATACATCATACTGGGAAAAGCATGTAGATTTAAAGTTGAAGGATGATATTAAAACCAGTAGGACACCAAGGTGAACAAAAAAGAAATCAATGTGATGTTGGCTGATTTTTGTGTAGAAATAATTTCTTGTTCAATGCACAGGATTGCTTGTTTCAGTGCAAAGCAGCAACAGTTTTGAATGCTGCATGAACTCATTTAATTTACATGAAAGAAAGTTGATTAACTTTAACACTCTACTGTAAAAATGAACTAAAGTAAAACCTAAATTATTTTGTTAAATAGAGCAAATGTTGCTCAGAATAATTCAAGGAAACTAATTAGCAGGAAGGAAGTTTATTTCCCTTACCCTTTCCTCCAGCCGGGCCACCTGCTCTCGGTAAAAAGCATCCTGCTTCTTCAGATCTGCTTCCCTGGCCTCCAGCTGCTTGGCCTAAACACATATACAGGAAAAAATATATATATTTCTATGGAAATTATAACATACACTTGATATATACATACATAACAATTATGGATGATTGTTAGTTTCAAATCAAACCCCTTTCTTTCCTAACAAATACTTGACCGAACAAGAACATTAGAATAACACCAAAAAGTTTATTTATTGAAAAAGGATTTTAACCCAGAAATGTTATGGGCATACAACATAGTAATGGGGAAGAGTTAACAATACAGTTAAGTACCAGCTAAATTTTACGCTTCACCCTTCGATTTACTAACACGCTTTAAATTGATGCCGATTACATGTTAAAGCATGATTTGGAACCTGCGTACACTGGCAAAAGTACCAAGACCTGCTTAAATGACACTGATTTCATTGTGCTTAATTTACCATCATATTGGACTGACCTAACCCCCAAAGATTATATGGCCTACTCTCAGGAGGAAGATGAGAGACAGAAGAATGCAGACAAGCTTTCAGAGCAACCTCGGGTCCCCTAACACTGCAGTAGTACAACAGGTTGTTTGCCTCCGTGTCGTATTAAACAAGTCATAAAAAAGGAGCCATGCCTGTGTATATAGCACATAAAACAGTGCCACAAAAAGATAGTCATATTTCATAAATCAGAACAATATTGAAAATATTTTTTTTTTCTGTAACTCAATTCACTAAGTGAAACACATATAGAGTAATTACTCACAGACGGATGTTTTCAAACTTTTATTTGTGTTGTATGTGCATGCAAAAACTACAACTAAAAGAAGCTGCTACCATACTCTCTGCAGCCATGGAACCTATCTCCTGCTGGCTTCAAAACTCTTGTCTACATCTTAATATTAAAAAAACGATGTTTTTCTCTCGACAGACAACTGATGGCAAAAAACAATGTGTTTTAGTTAATGGTCAATGTCTTGATGTTGTGGACCAGTTTAAGTATCTTGGTGGGGTCTTCGATACAAACGTAACATTTACCCAACATGTAAAGACAATTTCAAATATTATTAGATTCAGTTTGTCAAATTTCCACGACAGAAGACCTTTTCTGACTTTTGAATCAGCAAAGGTTTATATGCACGCAATAATTTTTACTCACACAAACTATTGTTACACAACATGGTCTCATACATTATATAACACCTTAAAACCTATCAAATCTCCCTTCAAGAGAACACTGAAAATTTCAGACAGGAAGTCTATCCATTTTCAGTATTGTAACATTTTAAGCAAACATTTTAGACATGGATAATTATCAGACATTTCTGGATGTCTGCCTTGTTTTTAAGGTCTTGAATGGGCTTGCACCTCCACCGTTGTAGGATGGATTTTATACTTAAGAAAATGCACAATAGAATCAAAACAAGAGCGCTAAACAGAGGTTACTGTAATATACAGCGGCGCAGGACTAAATTCAGCCTAATGGTGGCGTCTATCAGAGGCATGCAGTCATGGAACAAACTACCCACTCATATTAGAAACATTGAGAATTATATGACTTTCAAGAAAACATTAAAACAGTGATTAAAATAAACCAGTCCTGTTCTCATGTATAATCCACCCTATTTTATATGTTGATGTTTTTGTTTGTAAATGTAACTGGTCTTTGTGATCCACTGTATGTAAAATGTAATGAATGAGTAGAAGTGTTTTATGGTGCCTGCTTTAAGACAGCAAATGCAATTTAGCTATTGTGCTAATTCTGGCATATTTACATTTATGTTTTTCCTGCTGATATGTTGATCAATATGCATTGTTGTAATTTAATAAAGAAATAAAAAATATTTCTGTTAAATGAAGATTTTCCGCTTACAGCTAATTAAAACATTGAAGATTAGAATATTACAAAATCCTATAATGCAGAAATGTATGAAATGTATAAATTGCACTTTGAAATTAATTGTTAACTCTTCTATAATAATAAACTGCATTAGCATGTAGTGGTACCTACATTTAGGGACATGCAGGTAGAAATAAATGCACAATTTAAAGTTGATGTGCGAAAAAAAAAAGCATACTAGCATCAAAGTGTAGGAGCCTGATTGTGTCTTGGCAGGTTCTTGTGCCCGCTCTTTAGCCAAACTATCAGGACAGGAAGATAGCATCACTTTTCAGGGTAAACGTGTATTTGTGTTCTGCCATATACGTTTACCCAGGCTACCTATCTTTGCTGTCCTCCCCTACACTGCGACCTTCACTTAATGTAAGACTGACTTTCTCTGTGACATACAGCACAGATAAGACCTGATATATCACCTCTCAAAGGAAAAAAAACAACATCACCCTGTGCACGAGAGCCAAAGACTAATCAAAACGTATTTACCAGTCAACACAGTATTGCAAGATAAAAGAGAAGATTATTACCTCACCAAACAAGCTATACCAAGCTGTAGGGGCAAATTTGCAAACTATAGACCAAGAATAAAAGCAGCAATGAGGAAGAAAATCTACTAACTCAAACGAGGTAAAAGTAAAGAAGTGTAGAAGAGAGAAAAAAAAAAAGACTCACCTTCCGCTCAAGTTCCTGAATAAGGCAAGCATTGAAAGAGAAAAGTAAAGAGACACTGATTTATTCTTTTCTTCAAAGTGACATTTGGAAAAGGTTTAGTATTCAAATGCCAGGAGTGACTGGCTGCCACACTGTTCTGCTTCAATAATCATACTTCATCCTTCAAGTTTTCACTATCACTGGCAAATACACAAACCTGTGCATGCATCCTTAATACATGTGTGGTTTACAACAATAAACTACGCATATAGTCCTAAAATCCATGGCTATTTACAGTTATTCACAAGATTACTGCAGAGTACATTCGTATTAGGAAAACAGTCACACAGGTGTAGCCTTGAAGCTCTGAGTTTTAACACTATAGGAAGCTTGGGAATAGAGCAAAAAATAAAAATAAATACAATATATATATATAAAAATGCCATAGCCTATCCAATCTTCACTACGCTGATAACCATCTGAGTGTAGCTACTCAACACACTGCAGGCGAAACTGTATGCTGCATGCATTGTGATGAGGAGTCTTAGAGAGGAGCTGTCCTCACATGAGATGAGTGGGGGAAGTTTCAAAGTCAAGGGGATACTCCAAGCTCGCTCTGGAAGACCGAGACAGAAAACATTGTCGCAAAGGCAAACACCTTCATTATAGTGCCAGACAGTGAATAAAACTAACTCCAGGGCAACCCTTTATCACACTCAAGACAATACTCGGCAAGACAACAGCAGGACCGAGGCGTCTCCGATGTGTCCTCAAAACGACCCAACATTACCTAGCTTTATTGCTCCGGTCAAACATTTCTCTCTGTTGTGTCCCCTTACAGCTAGTGCTTTTGTTCACCCTGTGCACAATGAAATCAAGTCAAAGTTATACCACAATCGCAGTGCTGGGTGAATGTGCCCTGAAGTATACTTTAAAAATTATGGAGTTACTGCACTATAAAGAGCCTGTTATCGATTCTGAGCCTGCAATCACTGCTTCTAGGAGAGGATGAACAAGTTTTCAAGTGTCTGGATTAAACTGCACAGGTGCCAAAAAACTGTTTCTTCCCCAAACAGCTCAATTTAGCCTGAAGGGACAGAAGGGGGTGATGAAGAAGGGGGTAGAATAGGCAGAGGTGTGGTATATTGCCAGGAGTGTGTCAATTCACAAAATTACAGTGGTGATGACCAAAGGTGCCGATTTTAAAACAAAAGAAAACATGCACGCAGATGCTGAGATGGAAACAAAAAACTCACACACTGATCTGCAGTACACAAATTATCATGTGTAGACACCACGGACTGAGCAGCTATGGTCACAGAGAGCAGCCTGAGAGATAAATGTGTGCTGAGGGGGCAACTAAAGGGTTCATTAAAACAGGAGAGGTTCTGACAGAAATGTGTACCATAGGTTAGAGACTGTGGAAGTGTCTATATGTACATGCACCAGTGCATGTGTTAAATGTCCATGCAGGCAGGTTGACCCTCCTTTTTGGCAACACACAGGCCCAGACCCACGCACATTGTGTCAGGATTATTTCACACTTCCATTCAGCAGATTTAAAAGATAATCTAATCACACTAAGGGCCAAACAATAGGGCAGACTTCAGCACCGACCATACACCATTTGTTCCCCTAAAAAGGAGGTGATCACTCTTGGAGGAGAGCTCTGGTAAGGTTTGGGAGGAAAAGGGAGGGCCAAAGAAAGGCAGAATCAGACAACGAAATAGGAACTTGAAAGAATAGAGAAAAAAAAAACAAAAAAACAAGAAAATGACATGTGATTTGTTGATTAAGAACTTACTTCTTGATGAAAAGAGAAGCATGGGTCTTTACAGTGGCTTGCAAAAAAAATTTTCCCCTAAAGATTTATACATTTTATCCCGTTACACTTATGTACTTCTTTTATTTTATTGGTATTGTATGGCACAGACCAACACAAAGTAGCTCATAATTGTAAAGTAGAAGAAATGGATAAATAGTTTTCAAAACTGACTTTTGTATTAAGCCCCCTTTACTCTAAAACCCATAAAGAAAAGTACCAAGTCACCTAACTTGTAAATATATTTGATTTGAGTATAAATATAGCTGGTATATTAAGTCTTCAGAGGTTTGTTAGAGAACATTAGTGAACAATACGCATAATGTAGACCAAGGTAGCCACTAGATAGGTCAGGTTGGTTGATAAACCAATATCCAAAGCTTTTGAGGATCACATAAAGCACTGTTCAACCCACCTGGAAATAGAAAGAGTATCCAACAACTAGACACCTACAAAGTGAAAGTGCTTAGCAGGACAACAAAGACATGAAAAAGGCATTCAAAAGTCCCAGTCCAAAGATATTTAGACTAGATAGCAAACATGTAAGGTGCTCTTATCAGATGAGATCAAGAATTCAACTTTCAGCCCTACATGCAAAACCCAATGAGGAGCAAGATGTATGGAGTTCAAAGAAGCAATAGTAAGGGAAAACCTGTTAGTGACTGCAAAAGACTTTAGTGTTTGACAGAGGTTCACCATCCACCAGGATTATGACCCCAAACATTAAGCTAGGGCTAAAAATAAATAGATCAAAGCATGTTCATGTGTGTTAGAATGGCCCAGTCAAAGTCCAGAACAAAATCCAATTGACAATTTGTGGCAAGCCTTTAAAATTCCTGTACCGACATTTTCAATCCAATCTGATTGAGCTTCTGTTGTTTTGCAAAAAAATTTGGGCTCAAATGACAAGTTGCTTGGCCTCAAAACAGCTGAATACAAATACATTCTGCACTTCCTAGATTTTTGGTGTTGGCCCATCGCATAAACTCCAAATAAAATGGAGTTTGTGCTGTAATGTGACAAAATGTATACACTGTAAGTCAAAATGTAAAAAAAGGGGTATGAATAGTTCACCAAGTCACTGTAAATCTCTAAAGTTTGCCATAGTGTTTTTTGGACTTTAAGGCAAGCGTTGGGTCATTCTCATTCAACTTTGCCTAATTTTCCTGTGCAGCAACCCTTGACACAAAGAAAAACACCCCACTGAGTGCATTAAATTTTACAAGAGCGTTTCTTTTTCTTTTTACAGGCCCAAGAAGCCATATTAATATCAACAATAAACATGTTTTGTTCTATCCCATCTCTTATTAAGTACAGTAGCACAAATGGCTGGGGGTGACAGGTGGCTCAAAGTGAGACCATGGTGGTCAGATTAAACGAATCGGTTAGGCTTGGTGATCACCTCTGTGAATATCAATTAGCCAGCCGCTGAATAATTAAGGACAACTGTGTTTTTTAATTAGCTGACTGCCGCAGTTTGAGCGGGCACGGGGTTGGGAAAGAGGAGGAGGAGAAAGAGGGAGGAGCAGAAGAAGGGAGGCTGGGAGAGCGATGAGAACAGGTGGATTTTGCAGCGTCAGCCCTCCTCCCCTTACCTCCCGCCCACCCACCGGCTGTTCTCTCACTGAATTGCTCCCTTATAGTCCATTTTCTTTCACACCTGCTTTGGCATTTCAAGTGCTCTGACATTTGCTTTTTTACCCCCACAAAGAGTCTGAAAGGATCGAAATAAAAATAATCTTTACCTGTCCGGAGTACCAAAGTCTGAGCATGAAGTATATGTATATAGTTTAGCTTGTATAGGAAAGAATGGGTCTCTTTGCCATAAAAAACAAGAAAAAAAACCTTATGACCCTTGTTGCACTTTATCTGCACACTTCCAAGCAAATGTTCAGTTAACACCAAATGCACCAGAAAAAACAAGATAATGGCACCATTTCAACTAATTTGCATGTATACAGTGCCTTGCAGGAACATTCATTACCTTTGAACCATTCATTGTTTTGTGCAGCACAACCACAGGGTAACGTGTTTTTTTTTCTTTTTAGGTGATAGACCAACACAAAGCAACTTCAGTTTTAAATTGGATTTAGTATTGGACTTTGACTGGGCCTTTCTAACCAAACAGGGTGTGCTGTTTGTTTAGGGTCATTATCCTGAAAGAAGGCAATCCTCCGCCCAACTCCAGAGTATGCTACAGCTTCCTTGTCCTTGATCTGCATCTCCACAGTATGATGCCGTCACCACCATATCACCTTCAAGTTTACTGGCCAACTGTAAACCACTTAGCTGTCTTTCAATTATTACTTCCTTCTTTCAACTCTTCTACAAAGATCACATTTCTGAAGTACACATGTAATAAATGTTCTGTCAAAAAAATGTCTCACCTGAGCTTTAGCGTTACCATGGGAATCTTGAGTTCTTCTCTAATTAAAACGTTCCTTGCCTGGCCTGTCAGGTAAGGTTACTGACCATGCCTTTGTATGTTCGTGCAATACTCTCTTTTCAAATAATGGATTGAACAGTGCTCCATGAGAAGTTCAAGCTTAAGACCAGCAGGTCTAAAACAGAATTTTATTTTTAAACTAATTGGAAAAGTGTGCATAATTTTTTAGTTATGTGCTACTTTGTATCTATTTTATGAGTGACAAAATGTGAAAAAAGGTATGAATACTTTTACAACCACTGTTATTAGATTTTGGACTTCAAAAAGAATACTCCCACAGGTACAGGGCTATTGTATCTTTATTTTAATGTTTTAATCTACAACAAATTTAATTTCAGACAAACAAGATATATTGCACTACTTTACTGGGAAAAAGTTAATAATGGCTAAAAGCAACAATGCACATACTGCATTTTTCATTTCACAGCTCAATGACAGAAACTCTCCAATGTAATAAAATGTAGGGGTTCTGTTTCAATGTGTGCCTGCTAGATGTTTATAAATCATGATAGGTGAAAATAATTTTGAGAGATGTCATGATCAATAGAGCACAAATCAAATCTCATCACATTAACTAACCGCACATCATCCATAACCTTGTTTTCTTTTATACCCCTTTCTGCCACCATCATCCCTGCCTTGATTCACCCCTGTCACGAGTAGCATCATAATCAATGCTCCCTCACACTACCCGAGTGCGCACTGCAGCACGGTGGGTCAGAGCTGCTCACCAGGGCCCATCTATCACGTTCACGTGCGACAGGAGCCCATGACAAACTAATACTGAAGCCGTGAGCAGCAAGTCCTGCACGATCCCACTGGCAGCGGGTAGGTCATGGGGGCAGGACAATACGGCCGTGCTCTGGTGTTAATTAGCACAGTGGAGGTGTAGGTGGCGTGTGGAAGGTTAGAGATGGATGGAGGGAGAAAAGTAAAGGTTCACAGGGTAGCCGGGATGAAACGGTAGATGGTGGATGGAGAGGGGGTTCAGGGTGAGCATGGAATATGGATGACAACAGAGCTGGAAGAAGAGAGGGTTTCTTCTGACAGCTGTTGGGGAACATTTCACACTTCAAGACATCAGAAGAGAGGTTTGATGAAAGACTTTTTTTTTTCAGTGGTATAAGAATACATCAAACCTTTCAGACATATCTCTGTAATAACCCTTGGCTTTTTGTTACAAAAAACTATGGTAACATTATCTTCAAAATGCATGAGCAGCAAATTATTTTTAATTGACAGAATAAACTAATATTACCTGACCTTACTTGGCAGTAATTGTTTAATATTTAACATCACCAGTAAAACATAAGAGTTTGCAGCAGAGGCTATAAAAATCCATTAGAGGTCATTCACGTTTGCTGCATAATAAGCATCGTGGGGATTTACTGAGCACCCACAACACTCAAGTTCATGGCCAGCTATTAGTCTCCATAGGAGATTTCAGGAGTATTGTGTGATAAAATCTTCTCTGATATGGTGTGGTCAGTTAATAAGCTTAACACTGATGACAACAAAGGACACTCACTCACTCCCACCCAGAGGTAAGGTGTGTAACCCCTTTGGTGAGGCAGAGCGTTATGCATCAAGTGATTTTGTACATGTTGCCTAACGAGTCACTTTGAATAGTATTTTACTGTCATTTTTCCTATTTTGTAACAGTAACAGCTCAAACACAGGTTTACAGGGTTTTGTCATAAATATTCACTCAAACAAAATGGCATACCATGGATTAATTTAAAGTGGTCACAAAACATTACATCGTTTCCATTCCTTCTGTACTGTTCCACTGAACAGATAGAAATTGCCTGAACACAATAATTTCTATAACTGACAAATACATACCTGAGTGCGTCCTTTGAGTGTTTTCAGTGGCAAGATTTGTGGTAAATATAGTATACCAGGGGTCGGTAACCTATACAACGCTAGAATATATTTTTGCTTTTGGTCCAACTAAAACTAATTTGTTTAGAGCCCCAAAAGCAACATAACTTTTTGAAACAAAGTAGCTTGTTTTTATAATACATACAACAGAAAATTTGTTTGGATTTTATAAATTAAAAAACTATATATATATATATATATGTTTTGAATAATACTGTATATTTTATTCAATGGACATTTAAAGTTTACAGAAAGTTACATTAAGAGGCACATGTAGTTTGCAACCTAGAAAGAAAAGGTTCTTACCTGTGGATATTTTTAAGTAACTCTATGTTTGTTTTTATGCCTGCATTGCTTTAACCTGCTGATAAAATTTTAGCTCATTTCAATTTCTTGTTGAAACCTTCAATACAAGACTTTATAAGAACAAGACTACAGATTATAATTGTCCAGCCTACTTGCTGAAAGAGTAAGTTCCTTTAAATCAAAGCTAAAAACCCATCTGTTTAGAGCAGAGTTAGTGCTAGAATGTCATTTTGACCGCCAGGGTCAATAAAATCGAGTAATGTTTAATTTTTACCCATCATTTTACAAAATTATAAAAGCGTACAGTAGTGTTTCATTTTCATTCATTTTAATTAATATTCAATCCGATCAAACTGAACAGAGGAGCCACATCATGTTTTTGCATCAGTGGTTAGGGTGCACCGATCTACCATTGCCGGTTTGTGTCCACTGCAGTCACAGATGGGATTCATGCCTTTGTAACTCTTCAGCAGGCTGTCAGCTCATGGGATAGCTAGATGCATTCTGTACAGTATCCAGGTCTGAGATGATGCTCTCATAGGAATCTTTTTGTTTATTGATTCAGTTACCTGAACTCTATGCGTGAAGTTTAAAATGTCTGTGTGTCTCCAGCAAGTAGTCAGGGGTGTGAAATGCGATCTATCAATATGACCGGTGGCCTTTAGATTTCTCTATCACAGTTTTAAAAAAAACGAGCTTGATTAATTGATTATTAACAATTGGAATGTCTTAACAGTAATATGTTAAGTAATGTTCTATCTCTCCTCGATGTTGTTCTTTTCTGTTTATTTTACTATTTAAATTTTTTACCAAATCACACAAAGCACCTTGAATTGTATTGTTGCTGAAAGTGTGCTATTCAAATAAATTTGCCTTGCAGCGCTTTTTTACATTATTTTTGAACTAGAAGTAGAGCTGATGTTATGTCATTGTGTGACCAAGCAGTAGCAGTAAAACAAATTTTAAACAAAGACAACACAATTACAGAACTTAGGTTTGAAAATTCCTTTAGTATTTTTTATTAGCAATTACACAGTTATCGCGGCCCGCATTACACAACCAGGAGTTTTAGCATCCTCACTTTAAGTCTGAAATTCCCACAAGGCTGCTATATTACCAAATCCAGCATGTTCCATAACAAGCAGAGATTTAAAGCTGATAAGGATAAAATATAGTACTTTTATTGTACATCATTTAGCCTTCTTGTTTTCTACTGAAAATCTTGTTCTTTCTCACTCTGTCTTTCAGCATATCTCACCACGCAGAAAAATATTTTTCTTTTAAATAACTTGTACCACTGTGTGTCCTCTGACTTAATTTTCAACATCTTACAGACACTGGAAATTTCCTTGAAGTGCCATCACTAATCAAGCTAGGTTTCAAAGCTAATAAAACCAAGATTGACCCTGCTTTCGGTGTAAAATGTACAAAAATATGTTTTTGGAAGTTGCAGGTATGTAAAATTAGTGATCCTTTTTGACTAATGCGTCATCTGAAGATCACAGGAGTTTAGTTTTACTTTCATGTTGTTCAGTTTTGACCTATGATGGACTTGCGACCTCCCCTGCGATGTACCCCACCCCTAGCCTGATGACCGTTGAAGATGCCTACCAGCCCCACCCTGCATGGACTATTGTGTATAGACAATGGATGGATGGATTGAGGAGAGTAAGAACATGGCAGATGAGATAAAGAAACAATTGTCATGCAATCTTTTGAAACACAATTTCACAAACCTCAATATTATTTTAAAAGTTATTGATTTTAACTCTACAAATTTTGTAGATAAACCTGTAAAGGTTGATGGTAAAAAAAAAAAAAAGTTTGTAGTAAAAATGACAACTCAAAAGTATCACAAGAATGACTTTCCTTAGGGATCTTTTAGTGATGTAAATAACAGCACAATGACCAGGTCAAATGGTAGATCTGCCTAGGACAGGGACCAAAGGGCAAGCAGTGTAGGCGGTAGATGTGGGTGTCTTTTTTGCGCATGTATTGTAACTGCTTACTATTTATTGCAAATTAAGATGAAATCCTATAAGAGTAGGATGTTAGCAATAATAGTCGACTGACAGTCTTGTTTGTTCCAGCTGGCTTTAAGAAGGCTGAGTCAGGCGCAGCAATCAATTGAACCATTAACATCTCATTTGCACTGGTGCAAATAAGAGGTTTCCTAAGTGTACTGATTTAGTGTAATTGGACAGATTAAACATTTTATAAAAGGGTTTGAATAAATACAAAAGAAAAATTTACAAAAGCTAAAATGCTGACAGAAATAATAAATATCTATTTTATTTGTACTTCAAGACATTTCAAGCCCCTCAGCGTTTGTTGGCGACATTACCAATCCTCTGTGGATGAAGGGCAGCAACATCTGCTTTCTCAGAGGTTGATTAATTGCCTGATCAGGTGCCTGTGGTGTAAACTGATTGATTGATCATTCTGTGGTGGGTGTTGCTTTTAACCACCACCCTCGGGAGTGAATCTCTGGAGGTCCTAAGTCATCCGTCACATCCAACACAGAAGAGATAGAAAAGAGATGTGGAGCTGGAGGTTCATTACCAAGCCTTTGGGGGGTATGAACTAATGAAAATGAAGCAATTTGGGAGCATGGGGTATGCCAGGGTAAGAACAGAGACTATAGACAAGAATTCTAAAGATTAAAGAACAGGTAAAGATGCTTTGTAAATTCATGAAAGAAAACGACAAGTGGGGTTTTCCTTGCATGTAAAAGAATAATTACAAAGGCGTTTAAAAATTGAATGAATAGGTATAAATTATATCCAATGCAGTCTACACCAAAGCAAAGTAAAAATGGCTGGCAATAATTAAACAAAGTTTGAAAACCCATTTACTTTCATTAAAATGTATGAGAAGAGGTTTAGAGTTTTCAACAATATAGCTGCAGTGGAAAGCAAATGCTTGGAAAACCTTTGGAAAATGGTCCATAACCAAAACTATATAGGGATTTAAAAACAGCCAGATGGTGTAAATTGTCATTTCAGAGCTCATCTTCAGTTTAAGCGGACAAGGAAAGTAAATGGTACCCAAAAATAGAAAGGTATCTATGTGAAAACGCGAAGTAAAATGTGAAGCTAGTCGGACAGAATCCTAAACCAAGAGCAGAAAATTCCTTTACCCGAAAGAGTACACACTAAATGACCTGGGAATGGTACCTGGGAGTGAGAGCCATATTACCTTTGGACAACAGATGTCCCTGGGGTGCTAAGTTAATGAGAATGAGAGGTGGTGAGAGAGAGAAACGAGGAAAAACAACAGACGGGGAAAAGAAGGTGAGAGTGAAGATGTGGGTATGAAAGGACACAGCCGCGGGATGTGTTGCCGACACTGGACCTCATGGACAACTCACATGGTATGTACCTGGTTTGTCTGTGTGCATGTGCCTGCGGCTTGTGAATTTTCTTGCTTGTATAAGATCCTGATGGTGTATATATGTGCAGCCGAAGGCTTGAATGATTATGACTAGAGATACTCTACATTATGTATGGCCATGGAAAGTATTAAAACATATTCATTGTCCCTGGCAGGTGGTTTTCACAGGCATGATAAAAAGTAGGAGTTCACAGTCAAAACTCTGGCATGTCCAGTCCCTGTCAGCAGAAACACATCCGACTTTAATTACCCAACCAACTTCTTTACCCAACTAGACCCTAGTTATTCAAGAGAATAAAAAGGACAAACAGTGAAAGCCAATCTCCTTGAATGCAGAGATTAAGAGATATTAAGATGTTTTACAAATGAATGGATATGGGAATAAATCCCTCCCTTTAATCAAGAGCGAATTTTGTCAATTTCAGAGCATTATGTGTTGTTTTTATGCTCAGATCGTATGCTTTTCTCACTCAAAACACTCTGTTCACACTCAAAAAGTTTCTTCTAGCGTTCAAATATGTGTTCTTGCACTTAAATTGACTCCTCTGCGTTTTACCTTCATTTCTCTGTGCTCAGATCTCTTCTTTGCGCTTTCAAAACCTGCTCTCGCAGATTTTCCTGTGCTCTTAGTATTAAGTCGAAATAACCCTGCCAAAAGAGAGTCAGATATGATACTGACCAATGGGCTCGTCACAGTCTTCTTTGGGGTAAGATCGTTTTACTCCCACCAGCAAAAGTTTTGCATCCCATTAAACTGAATGCGGTCATTATATGGCCATACGGCCATCTCACCATTAAAAATAATTCATACTTCAGGTTCTCGATTTCCGTCGTTAACCATGTTGGCTGAAAGTCAGCTGTTAGAAAGCTCAAAAGACCTTTAGGGGGGAGGTTTCTTCTTCCACTATCAATGATGAGCGCGCCCACATGAGTATATTGAAACGAGCGGACCCGAAAGAAGACACCGACAAGCCCATTCGTCAGCATCATATCTGGCTTCCTATTGGCTAGGGGACTTTTGAAAGGGTTGTTTCGACTCAAAATAAGAGCACAGGAAAAATCTGCGAGAGCAGGTTTTCAAAGCGCAGAGAAGAGATCTGAGCCCAGAGGAATGAAGCTCAAACGCAGAGGAGTCCATTTAAGTACAAGAACACATATTTGACGGCAAGAAGGAATGTTTTGAGTGTGAACCGAGTGTTTTGAGGGAGAAAAGCATAAGATCTGAGCATAAAAAACAACAAATAATGCTCTGAAATGGACAAAATACGCTCTTGATTAATGGCAGGGATTTATTCCCATAAAAGGAACATTGAAGGGACAAATGAAATGAACATTTCTGGTCAGAAAAAAAATCTGGGAGTTGTTTGAGAAGTGAAGGAGCGTCAATTTTGTAAGCAAAAGCGGTTTTAAAACTCCAGTGGACAAATTTACAGTGGCATGTTTGTTCAATAAGTGACGAGGTGAGGAAATTATGGGGTCATTGTTGCAACACCTGAGTAGCACTCTTGTAAATTCTTTAGCAGCAGAGCACATGTGTACTATATCTCACCATGTGTATATGGTGCTTCCGAGTACAATACAACAATTTTCATTAGGCTTTTGTTAATTGTCCTTAGTCACATATGGTTTTAAATGCTGTTTTGGATTGACCCATTGACCTGGGTGTATTTGAAAAGTAAGGTATGAATTAAAATCAACTTTTTAATGTTGGTTCTTTTATATATATACATACCTTTGCTGATTTTCAGTCGCTTTCACCTGTATGACTCCAGTTTGGAATTTTGTTCAAACACTGAATAGAAAGGATTTCATTTCTCCCTCAAACCCCACTAGTTGAGGTGACTGTTCTCTTCCTTAGAACCTTATTAATACCACTCTCTAAAAGCAAGAAGGAAATACACAGAAAAACAACTAAAATAGCTTCCTAACAATGACCAACTGCTATGATGTTTTTCAGTCTGCTTTGCATGTAGTAAGGGCCATCTATCACCTGAAGAACATTTCTAGGATTAAAAGACAGACGTCACAACAAGACCTAGAAAAACTCATCCATGTGTTTATCTTTAGTCCGATTGATTGCTGCAACAGCGTCCTCACAGCTCTGCCTAAAAAGTCAATTTGAGAGCTGTAGCTGATCCCGAACACTGCTGCTCATGTCCTCACTAAAACCAGGAAAGTACAGCACATCACCCCAGTTCTAAAGTCCTTACACTGGCTCCCTGTAGCTCAGAGAATAGACTTTTAAATACTTTTACTAGTTTATAAATCATTGAATGGCCTAGCGCCAGAGTATCTTGAAGATCTACTGTCACTATACCAACCCCCAAGACCACTCAGGTCCTCTAATTCCAGTCTACGTAACATCCCTAGAATTAGAATCAAACATGGAGAAGCAGCTTTCAGTTTCTATGCTCCTCTAATCTGGAAGAAACTTCCAGACAACTGCAAAACTGCTGAAACAGTTGGTTCTTTCAAACCACGGCTAAAGACCCATCTGTTTAGAGCAGCCTTTGAGCAATGTTTTCATTTATCATATGTTTTGTGTGTGCTTTATTTATGTTTTTACTTAATTATGTTTTATGTTTACTTATATATGTTTTTACTTCATCCTACATTCATGTAATATTTTTACGTGTCATATGCTTTATTGCCGTTTTTATTTTATCCCCTAATCATGTAATCACTTTGAATTACCTTGTTGTTGAAAGTGTGCTATATAAATAAAATTGCCTTGCCTTAAAATGAAAGAGACTAGATAAAAAAGAAAATGTCTCTTAAATTTCCCTGAAGAAATATTTACTAGACCGAGTCACCTATAAAGCCATGTCAACATTATTATGTATTCGCATAGCTGTTTAGATATTAATGTTGATTTAGCTTTATAGGTGACTTGGCTATTTTATAAAGCTTTTAACTTAATTTCTGAAAAACAACCTACCAAAGCACAGAGCATACAAGCAAAAAAAAAAAAAAGCTAACATGAAGATGACAAACTCCAAACTATAGTGAACGTCTTTCCTAGTGTACACATATGTATATAAATACTAAAGCACATATTTAAATAGACAACAAGTCAAAACCTCAAAACAATAACCGTTTAAGGAGAGCATTGCAATAAATAATCAAAAGCCTGCCTTAAAATATTTCCTTTCAATGTTTTTTCTAGCTTTGCTGAAAAGATGAAAACATTTTCTAGGACATTTTTACACATGTATTGCTGAGCAAAATAGCTGTTTAGTCAACCTACGTAAAACATTTCTTTACACACACAAATCTGACATGATTTAGCATCACTTTCCAAAATGTTTAGTGCAAATGAGAATGAATATATGCATAGTAAATGGACCCACCAGTCTGTGAAGCTGAAGCAGTAAATTGACTATACAAGTTCTCTTGTCAGAAAAAGGCTGTCCGGACTCCAGTATCTATCCATCAGTCGAAGCAAATTTATACCCTGGCCCTGCTGCTGGAAGCCTGTAGTGCCAATTATGTGAGCGGGTGAGTGCCAGGTGCAGATTGCCAGCAACAGGCCCTGCCAATTAAAACCTAACCTCATGTCTACCCCTAATACTGGGATGGTATCTGGGTATCTCAAGCTAGGCAAATGGTGCAGGACTCCTGCCATTGTGTGAAAGTGTGGAAAGGACAACTTTAAGACAAGGAAATGAGAAAGATGAAACTTTACACAAAAAGTAAGGTAAGTAAGAGCTCTGCAAACTCCATCAATAAGAAACTAATAAAAAGTAGTGCAGACTTTCTTATGTAAAATAACCTTTGTACTGTACTTAAACATTATATATAAATACCTATCCTCAACTCAGATTTATTTTTAAAAAGCAGACAAATTTGAAGACAACTCTTGAATATTGTGTTCAATTTTATGTTTTGTTTTTTTGCTAACCACATATGCCGTACAATGATTTGATCATGTCACACTAAAAATGACCAAAGACATATCAGACAACCACACTTGGCAACCATGTTTGTACCACTGTCAGTATGAGGATTTTTTTCTGAAATGTTTATTCAGTTTTACACCCGGTTTATTTCCCTTTTGTCTCAACTGTCCAATTAATATTTTTTCAAAGGTAGTAGTGATATCTAGATATATTTTATTTTATTTTTACTTGAAAGGCTTTTGTGTTTTTCCCATAGATAGCACTTTTATTCAGACTCTTTGTTATTGCTGAATTATGAGAACTGACCTGAATCACGAAGTGAGGCAAATGGAGTCTTCAGTGCTTTAGAATTTGGTGTGGGTTGCTTCCGACCTCCTGGATGAGACACCAATGCGCTCTTGGAGTAATTTTGGTAGGTGGTGACGGCTGAGTAAATTCACAACTATTCCATAATTTTTTCACTTTGGTTCACCTCAGTCCCAAACCCTTATAAATAGCTTTGTAGGGCTGGACGATATAGAAAAAGAGCATATCGATAAAGGGAATAGTCATATTGATCGATATCGATAATTATCGATAAATATCACAGAACGTAAAAAATATTTTAAGTGCCTCCCTGATCATTTTGTTATTCTTCAATGAACAAATTTTAACCAGGAATTAAATGAATTCATTTTTCAAACACCTCTTTTTATCATGAATAAGTTTGTAAGACACAGAAACAAATAGAGACCTGAGTAACATCAGTAAATACAAAGAAAAGTCATATTATTAACCATTATAATATTTTTTTTTTATTGTTAGTAATTGAAATTAAAGGCTTATCTTGATGCATTTTAATCTTTTAAACATTTTATGACACGTTATAATATTAATGGCTGAAACCTTTGGTTGAGTTTGTCAATAAAGCTGGCCTATCCAACCCTGTTGTGTTTTTAAAAGCGTTTTTCGCTTCCGAGGACCGGGGGCAGAACCGAGGGGGACATTTTAAAAGCCACAGGTGTTGTTAGCAGCGCGACCTGGGTACGTTTTCTGTGTCTCTCTGTAACTGATTCGCAGCGAGCCGGAAAAGGGGAGTCCTGCTTAAGACAACTGATCGTAGTATTTTATTTGGTTTATTATTGCTACGTTTAGTGTTTTAGTGCGTCGAGGATCCGTTCAAAACGGAATGCAACCTTTACCTCAGTCACTGAAACATTTATGCGGAAGAACTTCCTCCGCTGCTCCCTTGCTGTGGCATCTGACCAACATGAAGTTACTGCGATGTTTCGCTTAGGGACTATCAAAAAATTATGTTTCAGCTGAAATCATTTAATCCTTTTTGTGGTTTTGAAAGGAGAGAGGGATGGCTGACAGAGCTGCCTATCAGGGGTAATGATTTGTTTGGAGTAAGTAATCATTGTTGTATTAAGCTACCTGATAGGATATAATGTAAAAATGAGGGAAAACTTTTTTTTCTATCGAACTTTTTTATCGACCCCTTTTTTTTCTATCACACCACACGTCTACCGATCGATATATATTGCAATCGAATTATCGTCCATCCCTATAATCCCTTGTAATCCTTTCCATACAAATAGATGTCAGAATCCTTCTTTTCTCAATTTGTTTGCATCAGGGCATGATGTTTTGTGTTCTTCTAACCAATTTCATATCGTAATACAAGTTCTATAAAACTTATTTCTCATTTTAAAGATCTAGTAGTAGTTGGGCCTCACAGCAAATAAGTTTGCCCAATTTAGTACCCACAGGTTTAATAAATCAGTTGACTTATACCAAAACCCTCCTAGATATGCCAAAGGGACAAGGAATAAAATACCAAACTGACAGCTCTAATAAAATCAAAACAATCAAAACGAACCAGCAAAGCCCCTTTAAAAAAAGAAAAATAAAGGGGAAAAAACAGAATTAGGGAAGAGGACAGCATTTCACCCAGAAGCAATCAAAATCCAGCTGTAAATCCCTGTTTTTTTTGTAATCTAATTAAAAAGAAACATGGGGCTGTTTTCTGTTCAAATTTTCCCTATACCCTATGATGTGGAGTAAATGGTATATTTAAAGATAAAGACTTTATCTTTACGATTTTTTTAAATACCACCAAGAGGCTCTAATTCCAAACACGGCAAGACCTCTTTAATACCTAACAAATTAAATTGTCAAGCCATTATCAGTTAGGGCCAGTTGTCTGGATCTAAAATACAATGGTGCACAACTGAAAGACAATATTTTCTGAAAAAAGCAGGATACTTGCTTGGTAATGGCAGTTTTGTCAGGGATGGAATGGAGATTTTAAGATGGGTAGGTAGTGATTTTCTTCGACAACATGTGTGTTTGGGAACATGTGTGCTTTTGAGAAGGAAGCAAACAAATACTATTGATATGTTGCATCATCCCTTGCTGGGAAAGCAGAGGCAATGGAAAAATAGTAATGTAACACCACATTACTGTGTTTATGTGTGAAAGAATTAGAAAGAGATTAGTATAGGAAGCAACAACATGCTAAGCAACGGTAAGTCTGATAAGAGAAAAAGGACTGTAGACGGAATATCTATTCAAGCTTTATTGTGTTCTCATAGGGCATAATCTTCACATTGGTATTACGGTTTAGCTACCTAGAGTCTTAAGAAAAGGAATAGAAAGTGACAAAAAAAATGAATGAGGTAAAGTGATACCATGCAAAATGTGATAAATCTCTTTTTATTGGAGTACATTAGCAGGTAAAAAAAAATGTTACATTTAAAAACTTAAAAAAAAAATTCTTTCCTGGAGAAAGTCAAAAGACAGTGAGGTAAAAATGCATGTTTGTCTTTTTATTTGGTGTATGTAAACTTCTGGCTTCAACTGTAATTATTTCCAAATTAATTTACAAGGAGGATAGTCTGAGTAAATTTGCACTTTAAAATGTAGCAGTTTTGTTTAACGGAGAACCGGACATATGGGGCCAAAAACAAGTGGGATGAAGTAAATGTATGATTTAACTGTTTTGAACCAGTTACCAGTAGTAGACAAAACCAGATTACTCCACCCAAAAACAATGTTTGGAGTAAGGGAAGATTGATGACTTTAGGTTTGATTGAAAAGTCTGCCTGAGGGTTAGAGCTCTGTTTCTGGGTGAGATGCTATGACCAGTGATTGATTAAACAATGGACCAGTGTGGCTCCATGGGGAAAGAAATTGTTGAAAATAGAAAGAGAATGGCAGAGGTCTATGATTTCATTAAAATAAAGATGTGTGAACTGACAGGTGGATGTAGATTCAACAAGGGATTTGTATGACTTTTGTGTGTGTGTGTGTGTGTGTGTATATATATATATATATATATATATATATATATATATATATATATATATGTATGTATTATAGTCAAAACATCTTAGATGTCAGCACATTAATGATTAGGGTCTTCATTTATATACATGTTTTATGGTTTGCATTCAAGGTGAATTGTTGGTGCCTTTTTAAATCACTTTAAATGTACCATCTAAAAGAAGAAAAAAATTAGCTTAATGAGTTATGTACATTTTCTCTACAGCTTGGCAACAACTTAATAACATGGAAAGATGAGATCCTAATTATACTGCCAAGCTAATAAAAGACAAAACAATCTAATTATGTATTGTGAATATTTGTAATTTTGTATCTATTTGTAAAACTAAGCTGCCACTGTCACCTACCAAAGCTTATTCTCACCCAACACTACTTTCCATGTCCATTTTCTTACAGTAATTATCAGTCTTTACACTTTTATAGATGGGAACCTAGAAGTAACCTAGAACAACATGTCATGGTAAAATATTATATATTCTGAGAAGCTGTTCAAAATGTATTTTATTCAAGCCTACTCCTTTTAAAACAAAATTAGATACAATCTTGTGCATTAGACATTTATTTAAGCGTTATTGAATCAAAAGTACACTTTGTTTTAACAAAATATTTAAATACAATGTTCTCATGAAAATATAAAAAGGATTTTACAACAAAATTATGTTTAGTCAGTTAAAATCTTTAATAGAAGCTTTATTTCTTTATTTTACAAAATGTACATTTTGCTTTTCTAACAAATCTAATATTTATAATTACAAATGTTATTTTTAGACAATTAGTTTTTTTAACCATATACATTTTTATCAAAAATATGTTAAGCTTTTTATTTTTTACAATAGACTTGCTTTTGTTTTTTTTCTCAAAATCCTTTGATACAAGTTTTTTTTTTTTTTTTTTTTTTTTTACATGGCAGGCTCCAAACAAACCCTATATTTGCTGTATGCCTTTGTTCCAATTTTCTTTGCTTTGGCCTGCCATGAGTGGCATTACATGTGTGACCACTGATGTCGAACGTTTTCCCTTCAGACAACAGAACCCCAGAAACCTAACATTACCAACAACGACAACAAACAGCCCTGCCTACAATGGTGTGAAGTTTCAATTACCGGTAGACTTGTCAGCTGGTCAACCTGACAAGGAAAGAAATTACTGAGAGGAAAGCACTGGGGTGGTACAAATCATCTAGCACCCTGGCTACACATTAAATTTAATGATTTGACATTTATGCAATCTTTGTATAATTAGTGTATGATCATTTTTCTTTGAGGTAAACACCCAGCAGAACTCGATCAATTGATAGAAAAAAAGCAATGCATAAAAAAAAATGCCAGTTTACAAAAATATCTTACAAGAGGGCTAATAACCTCCAAGGGAAAGCTTTAGTTTGCAGGGAATATAAGGGGTCTAAGGTACCAAATACGAGTCCCGAAAGAGGAACATCTAGAGCTGTTTAAAAGGGGGGGATAGTTTTATCTTTGGTCAATTCAATTCAATACAAAAATACTTTATTGATCCCAGAGGGAAATTAAGTGTTTGTATATCTCATACATCATCTCTAGAGGTTCCACAGTTGTCCCCAAAACAGAACCAGCCTTCTTTATCAGTTGTTTAGCCTTTTTAAATCCCTGGCTCTTATGCTCCTACCCCAACAGATGATGGCTGAAGAGATTACACTCTCCCCAACAGACTTGTAGAAGATCTCCAGCATCTTGCTGCAAACCTTGAAGGACCTAAGCTTCCTCAAGAAGTACAGTCTGCTCTGTCCCTTCTTGTAGACGGTTTCACTGTTCAGTCTCCAGTCCAGTCTGTTGTCAAGGTGAACTCTGAGGTATTTATACTCCTCAACCACCTCCACTTCTTCTCCCATTATGGAAACAGTGTTTGACTTATCCCTGTTTCTTCTGAAATCTACAATCATCTCCTTTGTTTTGTTCACATTCAAGGTGAGACGATTGTTTCCACACCATGTCACAAAATGGTCCACCAGCTCTCTGTATTCAGCTTCTTGTCCATCTCTGAGTCATCTGAGTATTTCTGCAGATGACAGGTCTCTGATTTGTACTGGAAGTCTGAGTTGTACAAAGTGAAAAGGAATGGTGAGAGTACGTTCCCCTGTGGTGACCGTAGAAAAATATGAATAAAGGCAACATATAATATATAGGAGCAAGGCAACAGATAACTGTTAAAGGCTACTTAACATTTTCAAATGTATCATTTACTTTTTTTATGTTATGACCCTTCCATTCATGGATTTGTCACTTTATATACGTGTTCAAGGTACTTTCTGAGGTACCGACTATTAAGACAACTAAATATGTCTTATCTTGTCCTGAACTAAAGCTCGAACCCAGAGTCAACAGGTGTCTCCTGTTGCTCCAATCATAATTTGATCTTTATCATTTTATGTAGAAAACCAAACACTGACTGTAGGTATAAATCAAGACTGGCAACTCTCTCTAAAGAATCTACAGAGGCATTTATGTATTTAAACCAATGTTAGATGAGGATGCTAAAAAGAGATTTGATGAGAGTTAAATGAAAATGTTTTATACTGTCTTAACTTCAGCTAACTAAACATTAACCTCTAACACCAAATAAAAGTGGTGATTTAAACGACAGCTGATGTTACAAACATCTTTTTAGCAAGGGTTTTATGTCTACTTTGTTTTAAATTTTCTATTAAACAGATTTTTTTTGGTTGCTTTGTTGCATTTGATTTAGGATTTGATACCATCTGGAATAAAAATGTTATCTTTTTAATTGATTTTGTATTGTATGTTTCATTTTATTCCTATTTGTGTTAGGTTTCCAAGATTTGATATGTCCATTTTAAAATGTATCATTTTTATGTTGAGTCGTCTGTGTTTAACCTTTTAATAATTTTGTATTACATTTGACAAAGTATTGTGCTAAAAAAAACAGTTTTGCAAGTCCAACAAAATAAGTTGAGAGTCTCTATACCAAGTGATTGATTATGATATACTCTAAACAAAAAGTAAAAATTAATCAATGATTAAGCAAAAGCATGTAGTTCATTCATCCTTAACACTGTAAAAAAATTATTTAACAGTTTTACTTTAAAAAAAATTGGAGCTAAAAGCAACCTAACAACCTAATGGTAATTCATAAGGAAATCTCAACTGGTGTATTTTCACCAGAGGTGGTCTTGTTAAAGTTTTTTGGTAAAAAAAAATTTTTTATGTCACAGAGATCTTGACTCTGAAGATTTTCAGACATGCAGAAGGTATGTGGCTCTGGAATATGTTATGAAGCTATTAAAAAGAAACTAAAGGCTACAGCAAATTTCTGAAGCCTTTTTATTATAAATTATAGACTATCAGTCCATGTTGTTTTGACACCATTTACTTGAAATTACCGCATTCATCCATACTTTAAGATTGGTCAATAACTCCCTCACAACACAAATGCAAAACAAATCCATATTAGCATACAAACTCTTGTGACTTCGGGTTGAAATTTCTGGAGAAGGTTACAGATTAAATTGTCCAACTGCAATATTCTAAAGAAAAGTTCAAGAGAAAGCGTATAAATTAAATGGATTAAAAATTAAGCCAACAAAAGCAAATTATGGATATCTCATAAAAATAAATACAACTTTGACTGAACAGAAAAATAAATCTATTAAATGTGGTTTATTAAACATAAGATCTCTCTCCTAGAAGACTTTGTTAGTAAATGAGTTGATTTGTGATAATCACATTGATTTCCTTTTGTCTCACAGAAACCTGGTTGCAGCAGGAGGATTATGTCAGTATAAATGAGTCAACTCCTTCCAGTCATTTAGATTTTCACATTCCTAGAAATACTGGGCGAGGAGGAGGAGTTGCAACCATTTTTCGTTCTGATTTACTAATTAGTCCCAGACCAATTGATAGCTACAGTTCTTTTGAACATCTAACCCTTAATTTTCCTCATCCAAGTTGCAAAACATTAAGACCATTTTTGTTTGTGATTTTGTATCGTCCACCAGGCCCTTACTCTCAATTCTTAGATCAGATCTTACATTTTTTATCTGATTTAGTATTAAATACTGATAGGGTTATTATAGTGGGGGACTTTAATATTCATGTGGATACTGAAAGTGATAGCCTAAATGCAGCCTTTAATGCTATTTTAGACTCAATTGGCTTTACTCAAAAAGTACAGGGATCGACCCACTCGGGCAAACACACTTTGGACCTTGTACTGACATACGGTATTGAGTGTGAGGAAATAACAGTCCACCCACATAACCCGGTCCTGTCTGACCACTTCTTAATAACTTTTGAATTTACTTTAACTGACCATCTTAAATCTGAAAGAAAATTTCATTATAGTAGAGCTTTATCAGACAATGCTGTAACAATTTTTAAAGAATCTGTTCCATTCTTACTTTCCTCAGTGTCTCAGGGTAACACAGTGGATGGCAGCAATTCTATCTCTAACCCTTCAGAAATTGATGATCTGGTTCACAGCGTTATGTCCTCATTGCGTTTGGCATTAGATAGTGTAGCCCCCTTAAAAAAGAAAGTGGCTAGCCATAGGAGGCTGACTCCTTGGTTCAACGCAGAGTTGCGTACTTTAAAGCAGAATACTAGGAAGTTGGAGAGAAAATGGCGCTCTACACACCTAGAGGATTCCTATTTAACCTGGAATAACAGTCTATTGCTGTATAAAAAGACCCTTCGACAAGCTAGAACAGCATATTTTTCATCATTAATAGAGGCGACTAAAAACAATCCTAGGTTTCTTTTTAGTACAGTTGCCAAACTTACACAGAGTCATAGCTCTGTTGAGCCAACAATTCCCCCAGCTCTTAGCAGTGATGATTTTATGGGATTCTTCATAAATAAAATTTATTCTATTAAAAATAAAATCATTGGCATCCTCCCAAACATGATTACTTCTTCCTCAGTAAATGAGGAAGTATCGGAAAGAATTGTAGAACCTCAGTTGTGCTTAGGCTGTTTTGATTCAGTCGAGCTTTCGGAATTATCAAAAATATTAGCCTCATCTAAACCTTCAACTTGTATGTTGGACCCAATCCCAACCAAATTATTTAAAGAAGTGTTCCATTTGGCTCCTGGCCCCATTTTGGATATGATGAATCTATCCTTAGTAAACGGATACGTACCACAGGAATTTAAAATAGCTGTAATTAAACCTTTACTCAAGAAACCTTCCCTTGATCAAGATGACTTAGTGAATTACAGACCTATATCTAACCTTCCTTTCTTATCCAAAGTCCTTGAGAAAATAGTTGCTAATCAAGTCTGTGAGCATCTAAACAGTAACGAGCTGTTTGAAGAGTTTCAGTCAGGTTTTAGAGCTCATCATAGCACTGAAACAGCACTGGTGAAGGTTACTAATGATATTCTCATGGCCTCAGATAATGGACTTGTGTCTGTTCTGGTTTTGTTAGATCTCAGTGCTGTCGATCATAATATTCTCTTAGAAAGGCTTGAACATGTAGCAGGGACCAAAGGAACAGCACTAGGCTGGTTTAAAATCATATTTGTCTTATAGATTCCAGTTTGTTCATCTAAATGATAAATCTTCTTCACTCTCAAGGGTTACTTGTGGAGTTCCACAGGGTTCTGTGCTTGGACCAATTCTGTTCACCATATATATGCTCCCAATTGGTAGAATCATTAGACAGCATGGGATAAATTTCCACAGCTATGCAGATGATACACAACTATATTTATCCATAAATCCTGATGAACCCAGTCAGTTAGGTAGATTACAGGCATGTCTGGAAGACATAAAAACATGGATGACCCTAAACTTTTCTCTGGTCAGAAACTGATTATTCAATCACTTCATCTGGATGGCATTAAATTAGCCCCCAGTAATAACGTAAAGAACCTCGGCGTTATTTTTGACCGAGACTTGACATTTAAATCCCATATTAAACAGGTTTCTAGGATTTCTTTCTTTCACCTCCGGAATATTGCTAAAATTAGAAACATCCTGTCCAGGAGTGATGCTGAGAAACTAGTCCATGCATTCGTTACCTCAAGGCTGGACTACTGTAATTCTTTACTATCAGGTAGTCCACAAAATGTCATTAAAAGCCTTCAGTTGATCCAAAATGCGGCAGCAAGAGTTCTGATGAATATTAAAAAGAGAGATCACATTCCTCCTGTTTTAGCTTCCCTTCATTGGCTCCCTGTTAAATCCAGAATAGAATTTAAGATCCTTCTTCTTACATACAAAGCCCTTAATAATCAAGCTCCATCATACATCAGAGATCTAATTGTTCCTTATGTTCCTAACAGAGCCCTTCGCTCTCAGACTGCAGGTTTACTTGTAGTTCCTAGGATTTCTAAAAGTAGAATGTGAGGCAGATCTTTTAGTTATCAGGCTCCTCTCCTGTGGAACCAGCTCCCAGCTTTAGTCCGTGAGGCAGACACTCTGTTTACTTTTAAGGCCAGGCTTAAAACTTTCCTTTTTGATAAAGCTTATAGTTAGTGGCTAAGGTCATCCTGAGCTATCTCTGTAGTTATGGTGCTATAGGCTTAGACTGCTGGAGGACAGACTTACTAGTTTTCTTCACTCTGCTACTTCCTTTTCTCCTACGACTCTCCAGTTGTATTACAGTACATTCTGTTATTTCGACTGTTAACTTTGTGTTCTCTCAGTGTTTTTCTCTCCATAGAAGATATACCTGGTCTGGTATCCTGTTTGGCTGCAATGCCCGGTTGGATGGGGGGCATCGACTGGGATGATCCTCCCAGTAACTGAACATCCACTGTGTCCTGTTATCAACTTTTTACTTTCTGTAGCATAGAAAGTTCTCTTATATCAGATCTTCTGTTCCTTCTGTGTCTCTGCTCTGTCTTCTCAAACCCCCAGACGGTCGTGGCAGATGGCCGCTCCTACTGAGCCTGGTTCTGTTGGAGGTTTCTTCCTGTTAAAGGGGAGTTTTTCCTCTCCACTGTCGCTACATGCTTGCACAGTATGAGGGATTGCTGAAGGATTGCTGTGGTTGGAAAGTCTGCATCAACGGGGCCCAACCTCACGCCAATGACTGACGCAATCTGCTGGGATTCCTTAAATAGGAAACTTTTTAACTGATTGGAATGTTTGTATAAATGTATTGAAATGACTTCTTGTTAAGTGCCTCTAAATGACATCTGTTGTGAATTGGCGCTATATAAATAAACTGAATTGAATTGAATTATAAGAAAAATGAAACCACAGTGTTTATTTTCAATGGTCCCCTGAATTTTCCTCATATCAAAAGGGACTTTTTATTTCACTCCAAAACAGTCAGTAATTTTATGGACAGTGTTACTTGGAACTGTGGCACATTAAGAATTTGAATTGTGATGTAAATAACCAGAAAAAAAATCAATAAGACAAATGATAACAAACCTCGAGTCTATGCCAATGTGTTCAAATCTCCAGGATAGATATCACTGTAATTGGTGAGGCTGTGCAGCAGAGGTTAAGCCCATTATAGGTGAGCATGGGGAGGCATAACTGCTCAAAGCCTCGTTCTCATTGTGAGAGCAGAAGAAGGAAACGTATGGGGTCCTACCACTCACCGTGACCTGTATCTTAATGAGCGGGACAAAATCAATACATGCTGAAAGAGGAACACAACATAGCTGCGATAAGACAGCTCTGTCTTGTGTGGACAAATGTGCTTATCCAGTAATAATAAACATGTTTAATTCTGGTGCAGTTTACATAAACTCTTGGGCCTGAATATCATTACTTATTGATTTGTTTGAATTGTTGTTTTGCCAGGGTGGAATGATTGTACAAATGAATTCATTTTAAAAACAAAATTTCAAAGCACAAAGTAAAATATTTTTCTACAATTGACAACATTTCAAAATATACATTCAAGATAATTTCGTTCAATTCAGTTCTTTTCAATTGGTTTTCTGGCAATGACCTGGCTGTTAAAGTATAGTCGACATTGTTTCATAAAGTCAAAATGAGTATCATTCCAGCAGCCTAATCTTAGCCTGCTATATACATTTCAAAAGCCGTTTGAATATGTGCTTGAGAGCTAATGCTCTTGGAGATACTCGTCTATCAGTATTCCATCTGCTATGCATCATTATGTCTGGCAACAAAACAGCCCCACAGCACGTTGCTACTACTACCATGTCTAACAGCTACCAAAGCAAGTTTTAACACTTCACCTTAACTTTTCCAAACACACTTCTTGTGGCCATGGTCAAATAGCTCAATCGTTTTGAATCCCACTAGGAAACTTTTCTCTAATTAAAATTACTCAAGTGGGTAGTTGTACATTTCTCTCTCTATATATATAGTTCAACGTGTCAATTTCAGGTGTTTCTCAGTTGGTCTCTACACTTTCAGTCTGGGTCAATTTGAGGCTTGCTTCATTGTTTAGTTTTCTAACAGTTCTCACTTCATATCAGACTTGAGTCTTGGCGGCATGGTTTGTTGAGCTCTTTGTTGAACATCTTAACAAACTACCTGTCATCTGAGGATGATATTTTTGGTCAGACTGTTTAAACTTGGACACAGTTGAGTGTTCCAACAAAACCTTGTGGCACTGGAAATCCTTTCATAGCTAAAAAATATTCCCCTTTCTCTAAAATGTTTTACTTCAGTTGGTCTTAAAGCTTACCGCGTTAAAAGTTTCGGCTTTTTTAAGAATTACTGAATGACAACTTAAAGACAATACCTGAACTTGAAGGTTTACATTGTAAAAAAAAACAATTACTCAAATCTCTCTTAACAGCTCCATCAGCAAACAGATCCTGTGTTTAGAACAACAAGCAAAACATCCTTCGGAGTTAATAATTTACTACTTTTTTGACTGTGTAAAGCAAAACTGGTTCCTAGTTTATAGCATTTACAGATGCTTATGTTTGTGCATTTTTTTTTTTTTTGCATGACTTGTACGGAAGTGGCTTTGTACTCGATAAGAGTGGTTGTAAAAAGCGGCATGTGGAAAACTTAACAAAAAGGTCAAAATTTACATGTTTAAATATAAAGTCAAGAATCTTAAAAGTTAATCTCAGCGCTCCTTTTCAGTAAAAAAAATTAAGTCTCACACCAAAGCACAAAAGAGCCAGAAATAATGTAATGCACCACACATACACACAGACACACAAAAGACAAACATGTTTTATGTTTCATCAAAAATGAGTTCGCTCTGGTTAGCAGGCAATCCTGGAGTTTGACGAACACAGAGAGAAATGACAAAGGGTGGGAGACGTCTTGGGTGAGAGGCTGTCTTTAAAGAACGTAAAAAAGTCGATTTCCAGTTGAAAAGAACATTGGCTGTATGGAAGAGTCTGGCTTGACAATTACACGAGTGCTGCAAACCGCACTGCGTCTCCACTGATAACCCGCCGGATTCTATTAAAACTTCAGCACTCCAAAGAACACTCATATGGAAGAAATTATCACACAGACTCACAGTGTGTGGGGCGCGTTTTAAAACGGCAAAAAAAATTGTCTGACAATTATTCTTGAGCTACATTATTCCTATTGTGAGGAGGCAGAGAAAAAAACTCGAAGGGAAATTAACTACTGCATTTGGCAAAAACTCACAAAATAAGGAAACAAAAAGATGTATACAAGTGTACTGGTTGAATGTAAAGTTAACGCTGTATGTGTAGTTTAAAGGTAGTCTCTTGGAGTAACGACAGATAATGTTCAATGTCAAACTTCTCCTGGATTAAAAAAAAACAGAAGGCATCAGAAGGACTGCAGCTTCTGATGCTTGCGGAAGCAAAAACGTGGACATAAGATACATTTGGAGAGACTATGAAGTGATTTCCAGTTGTCCTCAAGGAAGTTCTGGAAAACTATTTTTTATCTTAGACAAAGAAACAGGGACCATCCCAAGCTGTGTAACATTTAGGCATTTAAAAAAAATCTTACAATTGGATTACTTCTTTTTGTGAATAAGTGTACTAAAATTAAAGGTTAGATAATTTGTTTATTATTTCATGTAGATCACCTTAAGGAGGAATTGTTTCTTCTTTAAGCTTTATGCCTTTCATAGAAAACATATTTAAAGCCTGAGATTAAGAAATTTAGAAAGTTGGAGGCAATGATTTACACAAAGACTGACTCCAGCTTTATATTAAACACATGTAAAGCAAATGTTTTTTTTCTTCACTTATTATGGTCTCCATCCTGGGTGCAATCAGATTACACAAACCCTATATCTTAAACAGGTTTTTTCCCAGATAATGAAGGGAAATAACTATCAAACCATGGTTTAACCTCCCTTACTCTCTCTTATTGCCCTTTCTTTTAGTAGGAATACGGTTTCATACCAGGGTTTCATCATATACTTGTCCGATGGTGGGAATCACGTCCATGCTTCACTCTTACACCGTTTCAACAAAATGATAAATTTTTCTATTACTGCGATAAAGCGTGTGAAATGAGCTATATAATCAATGGCATAGGTCTGTAAACAGCGGCCAGACTCCAGGGAAAATGTATTTTCTTTAGTAAACAGTACACTGCCTGCATGTAGTAAGAATGCTCATCTGAAATTGTTTATGAGGGCAATTTACGGGAAATAAAGACACAAGCTGGACAAAATGAGAACATTCTTCATAGCAATCGAGGGATAAACAGGCAAAGATTTGAACAACAATATTAAGCTACAACAAATACATTTACTCACTCCATTATACTTACATTACATTATAGAAATCTCACAAGATTGGTACACCTCTCTTTGGGCAGTTTTGCCCATTTCTGTTCACAGAACATCTCAAGGTCCACCAAGCTGAAAGTGAAACCATTTTTTAGATCTCTCCAGAAATGTTCAGATTCAGTTCAGGATTCTGGCGGGGCCACTAAAGGGCATTCAGAGTTGTACTGAAGCAATTCCTTTGGCCAAATACTTTGAGGCCTTCCCTGATGAAAGATAAAACTTCACCCCAGTCTGAGGTCAACAGTGCTCTGAAGCAGGCTTTTATTCATGTTGTCTCTGCGCATTCCTGCATTCATTTTTACCTCTGACCTGACTAGGCTCACAGTTCCTGCTGCTGATAAAAATCCCTTACAACTAAATGCTGCCACCATTTTGTTCAATCGTTGTCTCATCAGACCAAAGTATATGGTTTCTCTTGATCTGTGAGTCCTCTGGGTGACTTTTTGCAAACTCCAGGCGTGCTGCCATGTGACTTTTACTAAGAAGTGGCTTTTGTCTGGCCATTGTACCATGCAGGCCGGTTTGATGAATTGTTGCAAAGATGTTTATTCTTCTTAAAGGGTCATCGTCTCTTCACAGAGCAAAGCTGGAGCTCCAACAGAATGACCATGGGTTTTTCTCATTTTAGAAGGCGGGTCAGTTCTAAGAAGATTCCTGGTTTCAAACATTATCCATTGACAGATGACAGATTTGCTGCTTGAGATAATCTTGCCTCTGAGGTCTACTGACAATTCTTTTGTCTTCATGGTAGGTTTGTTGTCTAAGAGACCAAGAATGAAAAAGGCCCGAAATACATCCTGGATGAACTTTGTCCAACTGTGAAATGAAAATGTTCTTGTGTCAAAGTTGTTCCCCTCAGTGAATTGCTTTTACATAATGCTGCACAGATTTCCAACCATCCATCAGCTGCCCCAATGCTTACTTATCTTTTTAGGGATAAGCGTTGGGGCAGGCAACAACTTTGTAAATAAAACATTATGGTAGGGAGGCTGGATTTGTTTCATTTGTATTACTCAAATATATGATAAGTCTGCTGTTTGAGACTTCAGCAAAGCAGAAAAAGTAAACAAATCTTTATGAAGACAAAATAGACTCTGGTAACATCTATTAAAGCTACGTTGTGTAAGAACTTCTCCCATCTCGCGGTGAAACAACCAAACTGAATATTATGTTCTAGCCCCACCTCCCCCATTCCGAGCGCGTTTTAACTCCTACATTGGCTGTTTTATGCCAAGGTTAACATGGCTTCCAGTTCTACGACTTCGTCTAGTGTTCCCTCAAGTGATGAGGTTACCTTAGAAAACTACATTGCATTTAGTTATATAGTCAGACGTCTGCCACGTCCCGAGTAGACAATCACCCTCGTCACGGTGCAACTGAACTGAGTGTAGCCAAAGCGCGAAAGGCGGAGCTAGAATTTCCAGGAATGTCCCTCATTGGTGAATGTACTTCAAAGATGGAGGCTCAACATGGATTCAGCCATTCACGCGACTAGCGCGTATGTATTCTGAATGGCAGATTCTACACATACGAGAATACTTTCATTAGTAGGTGAAAGTAATTACACATGAATGAGCACATATTTTTGAAAGAACAAAGTTTTTTTTTGCTAAGAATTAACTCAAAAAAATACACAATGTAGCTTTGAAGAATAATGTCAAAATCAAATTATGGTCTGAAGGAAAGTTTTACTTAGGCAAAAAAGTGTAGGCTTTATGACACATTTAATCCAAGTTATTATAGAAACATGACCTCCACCATCTATTTTTTGTGTGCTGCTTTCAAAACTGTATTACAGTTTGTGCACTGTGCTGATCAATTCCGAGTTTTCAGATTTGAATCTCAGCCTTTCACCCTTCAATTTGACAGATAGGCTGCTGCGGCTCCCTGTCCATCTACATCATGTGACCAGCTCTGCCTGATGTACTCCGGAATATACATACAGCTCTTGGTTCAAAGTAGAGAATGGAATAAAGCACAGATTCGACACATGTTGTTAAGTTGAATGACATTCTAAAAAAGTGCTACGTTTATGAAGCAGGAGAACAGATTTTTAATTTTGGTCTGGACAATATCCTGAAACTGCACAGAAATGTGTTAGAAGCCAAATTATCAACGATGCAAATCAATCAAAATCAATCTTAAAATAACTGCAATCATTGCTCTTAAGCAAAATAGGAATGCACCAAAAAAACAGCATGTGACAGAAATAATATTAACAAAGGCTCTTCACACAGCATATGTAACAGAAATCGAAACTGTACAAACCTGCTTCTATCACGAAGACCCTCTCTCCTACTCAAAAACAATCTATAAACTAAAGTAGATTAAAAAAAACAGTGCAGCAGTTTTAAGGTGAAGTTCACTTTAGCTGCTGTTCAATATATCAGAAAGAACACTTACAAGTAGCTGAGAGCGAAGCTTCTCATCCTCATTGCTGATCCTCTCCCTAATGATGGCTTGCTGGAGGCTGTCTTGGGTTAGAACTCGCTCCACAGACAGGATCCTGGATATCTCTTCCTGGACTTTGGACTGAGCCTCAGCCTGAGCCTGCGCTGATGCCCGGGCCTTCTCTGCATCATACCTGGGTGAGATCAAAAGGAAGCATTTAAATATTCTTAAAAGTCTAACCTTAGTAGAGTGATGATGTCAAAAGGGGCATTTCTATGATGCCTGTCCATTCCCAACTGTAAGGCTCAGAGTTTTTTGTTCTAGCTTTAAATAATGCAGGACAAGGATTTAATGCACAGGATTTGTGCTCTGGGCATGTGCTCTTGCCTTGTTTTTTTTTTTTCTTGTTTTAAAAAAAATAAAACAATGTTTTTGAAACAGCTAGAGGAATGGCTAGAGGAAGCACTGGCTGACACCTGAGCATCAGTCAGGGTGGGTATCATTGTGGCACTTTTTGGTTTACAAAGCTAGACTGACATGGGGGTCTGGTCCTCTTTTTCTGATGGTTAAACCGAGATTGTGGATTTCTTCAGTGTTGAGAAAAAGTTTGGGGAAGCAGTTTAGCTCTGAATAATTTTCACAGCAATATTTACTAGGCTGTCCCCAGAAGTGCAGACACAACAAACTTGGCAAAGGAAACCGCAGCACTGCTTAGCGGAAAAGGTAACTATAATTGGTTTGTCAGTAATTAATGAGGTTATTCTGTGTTGATAAAAAACATCAAAACAGTTATATGGGACAAAATTTATAGAAAAGGATTTTTATTTTTTATTTTTTATGTTAACAGTCAGCTGATCCACAATAAAATAGTAGGAGCTCTTCAAACACAACTTTATCAATGTGCCTTTTCAACACTTTATAAATAACTGATGATAATAGAAAGATGAGGCTTTCCAGTGCAGAGAACCCAAACAACACAACCACAACTGCACAGAAAGACATTTCCCAATATGGACTCCACCCAAGCTTGGCATTGATGTTATACAAAAAAACCAAGATCAGCTACACAGAGACATGATTCATCACTCCAGAGAACAGCATCCCCACTGTTCAAGAGTCCCTTTGCGGTGTGCTTTGCAGCACCGTAGGGCTGCATCACGGTGGCACGCTGAAATTCACTCATCTCCAAAGAGCGACCCATTTTTTAGCAAATGTTTGTAGAAGCACTCTGTATGCCTAGATGCTGGATTTTTTTTTTGCACCTGTCGTCTCAGAGGTGGTAGGACCACCACCTGCAGTTTGCTTTTATTTTTATTTTTTTATGTCCTTGTAATTTTAAAAATTGAAATGAAGGACAACTTGGAGGTAACAAACGAACACTGAAAAAATTAAAAAGGCAAACCTGAGCATGGGAATCAGATAACCTCTGTGAGAGAGTTTATCACAAATTTAAGTGACTACAAAGAAGAATAATTTGATTATCAATAGCAACAATCCATTCTGTGAGGCGGTGTTCTCAACCGAAGCAGCAGAATCTCTGCAGACGCAGGACCGGTATTTGAACTCGGCCACCGGGTTGTCTTAGTTGCCTAGCAACACAGTTCCAACTAGGTGACAGTGTGCTTGATTGAATGAGGAACATATCTGAAACCCCTAAAAGTGATCTTCAGCTAGATATCGGACAGTTAAGCCAATGTAGAATAAACACAGGACTGACGGAACGAGCAGCAGAGGGAATCATGGCAAACTCAATGAAGACGGAGGAGATCTTCATAAACATCTGCCTAGGAAGGATGAAGAGAGATGCACAAAAAAGATGCACCTGATGAAGATGATGGCAGAGAGTAGCTGGAAATGCTGATTGTATGATATCGTTCCAAAACAGGGATTTAATTAAAAACTAATTTCCTCCAGATAACACCCTTTTCTAGTTAAGATGGAGAAACTGTTGAACAATGACACCACCCTTAAAGTTATTTTTTAAAACCCCTGTCAGGATTTAAACACATAAGTTATAATTCATTTAGAGCCTTCTCAGGGTTTTAGATTCCTCATTATGATAATTTAAATATCCACAAGTATATGGTTTAAGTTTAAGTATAAGTTTTTACCTCTTAGCTCTGCAATTCTTCACAATACAAGCACACGCTAATCTGTCAAAGTGATAGGTTTTCATCTTTTATTAGAAAAATCTAATTTACCTCCTCAGTCAGGTGTGAATGGAGACAACATATAGACAGTGATGAATGGTGATGGACAGACTGCTAAAAGCAGATCACCTACAAACCTTTAGCTTTGAAAAGATGACAGCTAGGAGTAATTCAAATATGCCTGATGCCTTAAATCGGAACTGAAATGCAACTAAATGTCAGAGGATGTAGGAGGGGGTGAGGAAAACAGAAAGAAAACGAGTGAAAGTAAAGAGAAAGTGTGAGCAGTGGCAACATGACATGTTTGGCCCTGAGGAAGCGAAGCAACGGAGAAAGGAGACAGAGAGTGGGAGAGAGAGGGAGACTGAGAGAGACCAGCCATGTCCAGTCTCACAGTCCACTGGGCTGCACACGTCAGCACACTCCATCCATCATCAGGCTCTGACTCACATACACACAGACACATGGGGAGTCTCCTAATGGCCTTTTACATTCACCATTTCCCCCACAATCCACGCCTCCCTGCCTGTGTGCTGCTAATGCATCTAAGCTACCTTTACTCAAGACGCTTAGACTGCTGCCACAACTAGGACTGAAAGTGAACAGTAAACAACATATTTCTTCGAAAAGTATTTTCGATGGTACTTGTGTAAGCCAGCAAATGTAGCCAATTCAACCTTTTGACATGCCTTTTCTAACCAATATGCTTTTAGCTAAACATATAGGAAGAAAATACATCAGATCAAAAGGTTTTATTAAAATGGAGTTTATGGAATGTACTGGATGCTTTGCAGTAAAAATAAAAGTTTAAATCACTTGATGTGCATGTATTTAGCAAAGGCTACGCTGTAATACGGATGGAATCTGCAGTGTTGTTCTAATAATGATTTTTTTTAAACTACATTTAATCCAAAATAGGAAAACAAAACTATATTTTTCCTGGTGCAAAAATTTATTTGATTGTGTTCATTCAGTCTTTTTTTTTTCTTTTTTTTTTCAAAAAGCCATTGCATTATTTAAATATTTAATAATATAATAATAATATTCAGAAGCAATATGTTGGTCAATTAAAAAATAGTTTAAGCCTAAATCTGCCAGAAGTTTGAATAACTACCTGTAAAACAGAAAATTGTTTTAAAAAAAAGCATTAAAAACAAGTTATGGCCAAAATATGCAATCATACCAAGAAACAAAGGATTCCATATTTTTAAATCTGTGAAAATGTGTTTATTTTTCTCCATTTATCACTTCATTCACTTATTTGTGGGGCCCAATCAGAGGTTGCACTAGACTTCGTTGTTGTCCGTCATTTTGATCGATGGGGTCAAAGAAATTTGGTCATAATCTATTTTTACCCATCAATTTTCAACAACAAAATTTTTTTGTTCATTTTAATTCATCTTCAACCTGAACAAGCTCAGCAAGCTACATATAAATAATTAATATAAACCATAGCAGTGAAAATACAAACAGTTCACCTGCTGTGGCGTGAACTACCGTTCTGGCAACTTCCTCCTGGTCTGCATGGAACTGAGATGCGCACCCTTTTGTGAGTAATCAAATGTTTCAAGTGGGATTGTTAATAACTGCATTATGAGGTTTTGGATTTTTGTCATGGACAGATGACTTCTTGTGGGGGTTTAGATGTTTAGATCCACACTCTGCTACAACACAGGAGACTGAAATTACAAGTGCAATTTCAGCCAAGTTTTGAAATCAGGGAGATTTCTACAATTGAAATCACCAGAAGTTGGAAATACTCCCTGAAAGAGCAGTTTCTTGACCTGCAAGCTATCACTTCAGCGGGAGGAAATCCCCCAGCATGTGCCGCTTCTGGCACAACAACTGGCTCTTTGGACCATCGTCTGTAACTAGCCAAACGGGTCACAAACACGCTCCAAAGCCTCCGTAACTCTTCAACGTACGGTCGGCTCCTGGTTAGCTAAGAGTATTGAGTACAGGGTCCAGGTCTGAGATGATCCTCAGATGCTCTCATGGGAACCTTTTTTTTTGCTACCTGTACTCCGTGTAAAGTTAAGGTCAGGGGTGTGAATTGTAATCTCTCCAAATGACGAACGGCCTTCAGATTTTTCCGTTAGTAAAAAAAAAAAAAAAAAAAAAGATCAAATATGGAAAATATTTGGTTAACGCGACCCCTGGGCCCAATGGGAAACAAGGTAAAAATTATCTTGACCAATTTAAGTAATTTAATTAAGTAAAAAACAATAACCAAATAAGTCACATGTGACCCAAAGCTACAATCTGACCTAGGGAGAGAAAGATTCAGGGAAAAAAGGACAGCATGGGTGAAAAAAAGTCTATTGACTCCCTCACAAATGCTAACCCAAGCAAAGACTGCTATCACTAGCGAGACGCTATCTGTCTGCTTCACCTCTATTGCTTTCCAGTCATTATTGCCCTGTCTCTGGGATATTGGGCACATTTTTCACCTGACTGTAGAAGATTGGCACTGGAAGAGAAAGGGGGATGTTGACAGAGAATATTGTTGAGTCGGACTAAGAGAACAAATACACTGTAACTAAGCAGCAGAATAAAAAAGTATCATATCTTTATAGGGTAAGTGGATGATTTTTTATTTTTTTGGCCTGGCACTGAAGACGTAGAGGATAATCTTGGCTAATTAACTGTTGTTTTGATTATTAACTGGACTTAGTCATCAACCAGCCAGTTGGAAAAACTGAATATGTGAGATTTTATTTAATTGAAAGACCAAATTAGGGTGAACTGTGTTTGACTTTCCAGAGAAGTAGTAGTCTACTTTATGGAGGTGTCCTTAAAAACAGAGTCCATAAAGGAAACTAATAACAGTTACCGCAATAGATATCATGTTTTGGTTAAGATCATTGGCACAAATGTTGAAATACAGGGTTAAAACAAACTAAAAATGTCAACCCTACCACTTTCTTTGGGGACTTTTGATATCAAAATGTCACCATTAATGTGCAAACTAAAGAAGTGGTGAATTTCTGAAGAACAAGCCAGCCACTCAATATCTTCCCTCAGGGCTCTCCAAGCTTATTGCGAGCAAGAGTTAGAGAAACTATAAGTACTCAACTTTATTTTATGCAACAACATCCTATCATTTAATGACTAACAATTACCTTTCAGATAAAAAGGCCCACAGCATCACATCTCCTCTGTCATGCTAAACAAAGACTCAATGCAATCTGCTGGGATTCCCTAAATAGAAATCTAAAACTTTAAACTGACTGAAATGTTTGTATGATTGTACTGAAATTACTTTTCTTGTAAAGTGCCTTGAGATGGCATCTGTTGTGAATTGGTCCCATATAAAAACACTTTTGCATTGAATTGAATAAATGTTTTATGCATGTAAAATTGACTTTAATCGGCACTACATAAGTTTTAAAATGTATATATCCATTACACTGTGAACACTGAGCCTCACAGTTTCTTTTCTCTGTACACCTAAATGTGGCTCAGATAATAATCCATAAACTTTGACATTTAACCAAAAGAGAAATGTTTCTACAAAAATACTTAATTTTGTATAAGTTTCTCAAAAATCAGAGTTCATAAGTCACAAAATTAATCTAAAAAAGTTTAGATTAAGTGATAACTTAAAGTCCAGCTCACTACATTTTCTAATAGTAGCAAATGTAGACATGATCAAATATTAGGATATGAAGTGCAAAAAACATAAAGATCACTACTTCTGAAAAAAAAATGTCAAAACAGACATTTAAAACTATTGCTTTGTGACCAACTTCCAAATTAGTCACTGCCTCTGTCCATCTTCACCCATTTATACTTGCTGTTCTCTACCTTTCATCGTCATAAGATGCCTCACTAAAAAGTATTGCACAATGCATTCTGCCAGACCTGCAAAACATTCCAATACAGGTCCCTGGAAACAAAAGCATTTAAGCACCCACTATAATATTGATGTTAGGAATAAGGTCGTAGAATGCTGTTTATGAATATTTAATGATTCCTCTATTCTCCCTGACACACATGAACACATGCATACACTGCATCTGATTATACAGCAGTGCAATAAAGTTACATCCTAGGTGATACAATGGGAACAACCCAAGTCAAATCCATTCCACTGAACAATAAATCCCTTAGTTTGACTCAGGCTGTGAATGTACATTGCAGTTAGAATCACCTTATGAATTAAATTACCATTTCTTCAGATAAAAGGCTAACCTCAACTGGTTGCAATAAAGTGAACACTGCAAAATCACACAAATAAAAAAAAGGGGGAAATAAAAATCAAAAATTGTGGTCAAATTTAATTTTAATTCAGTGATTTACAACATCTGGTGAGAAAAACAACAAAAAACAAGATTATGATCGTCATGAAAATGTCAATCCAAATGCATCCAAGTGGGAGGCAGTGTTGTGTAGAATAACGAAAGGAAATTAAATATAGTCCAGAACTTACAGCTAAACTGAAACAGAGGAAAAACCCAAGAGATCCAGAACCACAGATGTACAGCAGAGGGTCCAGCAAGGACTTCAAGAAACAGACTGGTCTAAAAAGGGCAGGGGAGGAGATTAGTGGCACTAAGACTAGGTGACTCAAATCAGAAGGATAAAAGACAGCTAGGAAGGGAGCAGGCTGAGAACCAGAACAGGCAGACCCATTTAAAAGTCTATGGATCAGGGCATATTTGGTGTACAGTGGGGGAAAAAAGTATTTAGTATAGAGGCAAACGACTGTGCAAGTTGTTCCAACTTAAAAAGATGAGAGGGGTCTGTAATTTACATCATAGGTACACTTCAACTGAGACAGAATATTTAGAAAATAACCAGGACATCACATTGTATGACTGATTATTTGTATATGGCTACAGAAGATAAATATTTAGCACCTACAAACAAGCAAGAATTCTTGCCCTCACAGACCTGTTACTTCTTCTTTAAGAAGCTCATTTTTTAAAGGTTTTGTGGCCACAGTGGCCTATATTAGAAAGAGGACAGTACATAGAAAGGAGGAGATAAGTGGGGGAAGACTGAGGCCTGCACTAACCCCTACGCTACACGACGCCCCTTAAGAAGCTCTTTTATCCTCAACTCGGTACCTGTATTAATGGCACCAGTTTGAACTTGTTATCTGTATAAAAGACACCTGTCCACAGCTTCAGTCAGACTCCAACCTCCATCATAGCCAGGACCAGAGAACTGTCCAAGGACACCAGGGACAAGATTGTACACATTCCCAAGACTGGGATGAGCCAATCTACAATGTGCAAGCAGCTTGGTGAGAACAGATCAACAGTTGCAGAAATTATTAGAAAATAGATCACAATAGATGACAATCTCTCTTGACCTGGGGCTCAATGCAAGATCTCACCTAGTGGGCTACACATGATCTTGAGAACAGTGAGGAAACAGCCCAGATCTACATGGGGGGAACTAGTCAATGACCTGAAGTAAACTGGGACCATAGTAACAACGGTTACCATTAGTAACACACTATGTCGTCATGGATTAAAATCCCGCGTTGCTCAAATGGTCCTCCTGCTCAAGCCAGCACACGTCCAGCCCTGTCTTAAGTTTGCAAGAGTTCATCTGCATGATCCAGAGGAGGACTGAGAAAATATGATGTGGTCAGATGAGACCAAAATAGAACTCTTTGGTATAAACGCCACTCACCGTGTTTGGAAGGGGAAGAATGCCGAGGTTGCATTACAAAGTATTGAGGTGAACTTTTGTTATTGACCAAATACGTATTTTCTGCACCATTATAGAAATAAATTCTTTTTTTTTTTTTATCATACAACGCGATTCCCTGAATTTCTTTTACATTCCGTCTTAAAGTTGAAGTGTACCTATAATGAAAGTTACAGACCTCTCTCATCTTTTTAAGGGGAACAACTTGAACAATCAGTGGCTGCCAAATGCTTTTTTTGTCCCACTGTATATAATAACTGCATTATGTAACTGAATGGAGTTATTCAAGTAACTATACAAAGTTGACCCTTTGCATAGAGAAACAAATGTTTTTGCCAAAGATGTCCACGAGTCATTTTTCCAAGTTGAGAAAACTCTCAAGTCTCAAATGACTAGAACCAACTTTCTTCCAATGGGTGCAGAAATCTAGTCTCCCTAAAATACACAACTGCTGGTGATTACAATTTCAAATCATTATCCCTAAACCTAAATAAGGCTGTAGTGATTTTGAAAACAAAACTAGTAGAAAAAAAAAGGTTAACATCTGTAATATTGGATTCCTGAATTAATTGCACAAATATTTTATTCTGTAGAACAGAATGCGCTTTTGTAACAACACTACCTTAACAGCGAGAGATTAAAATGCTGGAGGTAAAATGTTTATTTTGCTTTGAAATGAGCAAAAATCGTTTAACAGGAAGCCCAGTTTGAGATACAATGGACCCCTTTGTGGTTCAGTTTCACAGAATCACCTATACTGAGATTTTCCTGTGGCACGTAACTTCAACTAATTCATGGAAAATCTGCTTATTTCGTAGAACATATCTAAAATATTCTAAAGAAAATGCATCTTGAGAAACTGAAATATTTCAGCACAATGCTACTTGACATGCTATTGGCTGGAAACTGTAGATATGAATATGAGGGGTCCGCTGTACATCTGTCTGATCAATATTACGGCCCTACAAGAAAACATGAACCATTAATTATTTATTGATCTGGCAGACATACCTAGAAATAAAATCAAACACACCCTTTAACAGGAGAATATGCACACCTGTTAGAGCTGCAACCCACGGTTTACTTAAAGTAAATGCTTGTTCAATAGTAGCATAAACTAATACCAGGTGAACTTGAAAGCTACCATAAACTTATTTTACTGGCATATCATGAAAAGCAACATTAGGGAGAGACTATGCACACTGTGAGTAATGTTATTATGACATCCAGTCATTTGTAAATACTATAGTAGCTCAAGTGGGAACAATAATAATCATTAACACAAATGATCTACATTTAACAGCAGCAAATTACACCAGTGAAATACTATTTATGTGACTTAAATCCCAAACCTCAAGTGTGATTGAAGTCTCAGATCTTTAGTAACAAGTCTTTGCTTTTGTAAATGAAGTCCAACTCAAGTTAAAGCCACAGAGTTTAGTCCCCAGAAACAATAGGGATCTTGCACATGGGTGAAATATGCTTTAATAAAACTGACCAATACATGCTGTCAGCCAGTCTTTTAAATCAAATATTGCAGCACAACTCCCAAAACATTGTGATTGAAAATATGGTCAAGGCTGAGCAATGGTCCTTCCAAAATATAACTAAACGATAAATTCAACTGATGCAATGTTACTGGTTCAAAGAGATCAACAGTTCTCCAGACAGGGTCATGGCTAATCCGGTTAGATTAAACACCTTTGCTTCTTCACAACCTAATGGGGGGTTTCTGTGTAAGACATGGTGAACTGATATTAGACCAAAATAAATTGGTCTAAGTCTAAGCTTGCTCTGGCTGCTCTAGAGCTAACAACTAATTTAATAGAAAGGCTGGTTAAATGTGAAAGGATTTAAAAACTCTCAGAGATGGTCAGTTTTCTTACTCTGAAATCCGACATGCAATTTTATCACACAAGCTAGCACAAGGTGCTAGAATGGATTGAATTTAGACAAATACAACTAAACTTTTCGTGTTTGATCTGGACACTCACTCAACCAGTCATAGAGAGAGCAAGTTTAATAAAAGGTTGGAATATTACCAAGATGAAGGAAATCAAGAGAAATGGAATAACACTGAACAATTGCAGAATTGGGAAGACAGAAGGAAGAGACAAGACAGAAAAGGCAAAGAGGATGAAAGTGTCCAAGAACGTCAAAGAGAAGAACTGGTACAAACAGTGATAAAGGAGGCACTGGGTTGAGGAAGAAGAAACGGTTGAGTGTGAGAGGTTTTTTTTACTCTCATCCCACCTTCCCTATCATCCTTTTCTGTGGCGTTCTGCTCGGATGCCTCACAGAGAAGCGGCAGAAGCAAATCTGCTCTCTGCACCCGCTCCTTTCTACAAATTAGTTTAGGCTGCACCTAAATAAACTCGTAGCTCAGAGTTCCTACTTTCTCTCTACCAGAGCAAAATATGCAAAGCCAGATCTCCGGAGTTCATTTATGGTCTTACAGCCAAACAGATGGAATAGTGCCTAATCTAAGCACCACAAATCCTCAATAACTTTTTTTTAAACACTGCACTACTGCAAATGACAGAATGAAGGCGTGAAGATGGAGGGATCATTTTAATGTCTTAAGTATAGGGCTGGACGATAATTCAATAACAATATTGATTGATAGACGTTTGGTGCGAAAGAAGGAAAAAAAAGGGAGAAAAAAGGTTTCCCTTTCTTTTTCAATACAATCTATCAGGTAGCTTTATTGAACAGTCATAATTCACTCTAAACCAATCGAGCCCTCACTCCTCTCAAACCACAAAAGAAAGCAAATGCAAAAGATGTCACACCAAGAGCGACGGAGGAAATTGTTCCAAAAAAAAAGGTCTCAGTAGTTCACCATCAGGTATAAGTTGCGTCCCGTTTTGAACCGATCCTCGACGCACATTAACACTAAACCTAACAATAATGAACAAAATAAAATACAGGAAATACTAGTGTCAGCAAAGTTGCTGTTGCCGTTGCTGCTTACATGTTTGCACAGAGACACGCACAACACACCCAGGCCACGCAGCTAACACCTGCGGCTTTTAAAATGTCCACCCGGTTCTCCACTATGCCCTCAGAATCGAAAACGCTTTCAAAAATACAAATGGGGTTAGAAGACCTGCTGGCTTTAGTACTTAGTCACTGGACTCGGCTCCAGTGTTTTGGGCGCAGTCTACACTCAGCAATCAGTAAGTAGCTGGTTAGCTTTAGATTCAGCAGCTGAACTGAAAATCAGGTTTACTGACATGGTTTTTACACATAAATTAAACCAAAGGTCTGAGCCATGAATATTACGTAGTGTCATAAAATGTTTAAACGATACTCAAAAAAGCATCAAGATAAGCCTTCAATTTAAGTTAACATAATTTAAAAAAATTATAATTTAATTGTTAATAACATTACTTTTCTTTGTTTTTACTGATGTCACTCAGGTCTCTTAACTTGATTCATTTTTGTTTCTTACAAACTTTCACTTATGGTAAGAAAAAGAAGGTGTTTAAACAAAGGGCTGAATTTAATTCTTAATTAAAATTAGTTAATTAAAGAATAACATAAAATGACCATGGATGCACTTAAAATACATTTTCTACAGTTTTTGATAGTTAATAATTATAGATATCGATCAATATGACCATTCCATTTATCGATATGCTCTTTTTCTATATCCTCCAGCCCTAATGAGGTATGTATTTTGTCTTTATTCTGATACCCCTAACTAAAATCCAGTTTTCTGGAAGTTTGTTCCAAATTAGAGGAGCATAGAAACTGAAAGCTGCTTCTCCATATTTGGTTCTAATTCTAGGGATGTTGAGTAGACTGGACTGGATTTGAGGACTTGAGTGTTGTGGGGGGTTGGTATAGTAACAGCAGATCTTCAACAATACTTTGGTGCCAGACCATTCAATTATTTATAAACTAGTAAAAGTCTTTGGAAGTCTATTCTCTGAGCTACAGGGAGCCAGTGTAAGGACTTTAGAACTGGGGTGATGTGCTCTACTTTCCTGGTTCTAGTGAGGACACAAACAGCAGCATTTCTGGATCAGCTGCAGCTGTCTAATTGACTTTTTAGGGAGCCCTGTGAAGATGTCGTTGCAGTAATCAATCTGACAATAGATAAACCCATTGATTACTTTTTCGAAGTCCTGTTGCAACATCAGTCGTTTAGGCCTAATCCTAGAAAAGTTCTTCAGGTGATAGAAGGCTGACCTTGTTATTGCCTTTATGTGACCCTGGAGGTTCAGGTCTGAGTCTATTACTACACCTGAATTTCAGGCCTTGTGTGTATTTTCTAGCCGTATCAACTGAAGCTGTGTGCTGACTCTTGATCATTCCTCTTTCGGTCCAAAAGTAATTACTTCTGTTTTGTTTCTGTTCAGCTGGAGAAAGTTATGGCTCATCCATCCATTGATTTGCTAGATGCATTTTACTTAGGGTTTGGATGGGCTCAAAGTCACCTGGTGACATCGTAATGTAGAGCTGAATATCATCTGCATAGCAGTTAATCGTATTGCTTGTTATGATCTGGGCTAGTGGGAGCAGGTAGATATTTTATAAGAGGTGCCCCAAGATGGAAAATTTACCCTGTTAGCAGATGGAGAGGAAACCTGTGAATAATTTAATCTCAGAATAAATCCAGCTGTTCTTATAAGGCCTAGGAGGCTTTTTTGGGGACCACCAGAGAGCATGGAGAGCATTAATGTAGAATTTTAAAGCAAGGTTAGTTTGTACAACTACATCCCAAAGTTCAAACATCTCACAGAGAACGGTTCAGTCCATCTTTCATAAAGAGCATAACACAACTTCAACTCCATCAAGACATTAATCCGTCTAAACTGATAGGACGTGTCAGAGTCAGAGAAGCAGCCAGGCTTATGGTAACCCTGATGGAGCTGCAGAAATCCATAGCTAATGTGAGAGAATCTGTTACATGACAACTATTAGACATGCATCAATAAACTCTGTTCTCCATGCAATTAAGTTGTGTGATGGAAAACCAACACTGCACATCACCCTGAACAGCCCATCCCCACAGTAAAACACGGTGATGGCAGCATTAAGCTTTTGGAAGGTTTTTCTTTAGCAGGGACAAGAAAACTGCTCAGAGTTGATAGAAAGATGGATATAACTAAAATTCAGGACAATACTAGAAAAAAAACTGTAAAAGCTGCAAAACAGTTGGGAAGATGCAAACCTTCTAGTAGCACAGCAATCTTAAACATAAAGCCATAGCAGCAAAGGAGTGGTTTTGATCAAACTTATTAATGTGTGGGAATGTCCCAGATAAAGTCTAGACATAAATCCAATTATGAATTTGAAAAACTGCTGTTCAGACATTCTCCATCCAATTTGACTGAGCTTGAGCTATTTTGCATAGAAGTATGAGAAAATAATTTATTCTCTAGGTGTGCAAACTGGCTGAAATAGACCTAAAAAAATGACTTGATGCTAATATTGCAGTGAAAGCTAAATATATGTGCACATACTTTTTGTGAAGAATTTGGAAAACCATGTATACTTGTCCTTCCATTTCATAATTATAAAACTACTTTTGGTTTATCTATGACATAAAATTCCAATAAAATATGTGGAAGATTGCAGTTATTTTGGGACATAATGGGAAAAGTTCAAAAAATATAAAAAAAATTTAAATCACTGTATATCCGCAAGGTGTCTATGTAATGTTCCATTACACTGTGCAGCAGTCTCACAGTTTCACTGCTCTGGCAACTAGTCGTTCTGTTAAATGAGCTGTATTACACTATAACTCATAGAAGGAAAGCGTTTTACCTCTTACTCCAATCTAGCCGAAAAAATATCTCATCATAGTGTCTTCTCTGCGATCTCTACAGGGACCATTATACTACAGTTAAATTATAGGCTCAGAGCACCAACAAGGAAAAAGATTGAGTTTTTCTACCTCAATTTGTACTAAAAAAACATTTAAGCTCCAAGAATAAAGTTGAAAACAGAACAGCAATTTATTAATAGCTTTGAGCAATGGGCCTGTAATATCCCTAAAAGAGGAGGCGTTTGTGTTCCCAGTACATCCTACTATTAACTCTAATGGTCCTGTGAAAGGAAGATAAGGTTAAAGGATACCTTTTTTGTGCAAGTTTAGGATTTGTTACTTTTATACTTTTGCTTCACAAAACAATGCAGTTCATTTTTTTGCGTTTTGACAAAACTGTAGTCCCTGAACATACTTTGCACTTGTGGACTCACCAGCATGTCACCCCTACACCACTTCTTATAGCTATATCATCCCAAACTACTTCCTTTTACTAGACAATAATAAGGCAAAGCAAGACAATTTTATTTGTATAGCACACTTTCAACAACAATGTGATTTAAGGTGCTTTACATGATTAAGAGGTAAGATAAAAACAGCAGTAAAACACAGACAAAGCATATAAAGTAAAAACAGCAATAAAGCAAGAAGCACACACAGATACATCAAGGCATTACAAAGCATATAATGTAAAAACAGCAAGAAGCATACACAAAACATGATACATCAAAGAATTACTCAAAGGCAGGTTATCAACCTGATGAATCAGGCTTTGATCCACTTGAAGCCAATAATCTTTAAGTTGGAAAATAAAAGTTGATGAAATCTGAAATCAAGAGTTGTCCCTGAGTGTCCCTTTGGATTGGAGCTAGAGTGGAGTTTAACATGACCCATCCCTGGAAGAAAACATACAAAAACAGCCTGGAGTACCTTACGTTATAGACTGCAACATGGATAACGAATTAAGTCAATCAGTTTCATTTTTACACCGGCATACGCATGCCCAGTGTTGGTGAATGGTCACGTGATCCACGTTTTCAGTCGTTCTAATGTGGACGGAGATAAATTGTAATATACAGCTAAAGCGCTGGTATGGAAGGAGATTGTATTCGTTTTAATTCTCCCTTTCTAAACAAAAACGCAGTAGCGTGGACGGGCCCTTAGACTTATACATCTGATACTCTCAATCCAGTTTTAAGAACTGAAGAAGCCTCTTGGATGAGAGACAAAACATATTCAAGACAACAAGAAAAGTCAAGTTGCCTTCATTTAAACTCTCAACAATATCATGTCCTGCATGACTGAGAATCTACACCAATGTATAGATATTTATCTATCTTGAGTCATCATCTTTCTGTTGTAATGAGGTGATGTGCATGACATAAACCACTTCATAGTCCAGCCAGCACATAGGAGACATATGTTGCAGAATATAAAGATAGCCATGGCAGAGACTCAAACAAATGCACCACTACAATACTTATACAGTAGGCCACGTAGGCAACTAGTCATCATATCTTCCACTCCATGAAGTGGGTATTACTGCTTAGTAGTACAGATATGGTTCTTTAATGAATTTGCATTGCACTAAAATGCATACATTTTCAATAGACATATAGGAGGTTGACACAGTTAGCCTAGTGCATCCCAGATTTTTCAATATTAACGTTTTTATACAACATTGTGGCCTTTAGTAAAAATGTTTTTGCGGAGGTGTGATAGTGCTGTGGTGCAGTTAAAGCTTTAGTCCTTAATTGCATTTTTTTTTACTTACATTACTTTTACACTTTAAGTAGTTTTGAAACCAGTACCTTTTTTACTTGAGTAAAAAACTTGACTTGATACTTCAATTTCTACAGAAGTCTTTTTAAACCCTAGTATTTATACTTCTACTTGAGTAATGAATTTGAATACTTTTGACACCTCTGAAGCTAAATAAAGGTATAATAAAGGGATATTTAAAGGGATATTCCACTCCTAGGTGAAATTTTGTTTGCTGCCATCTTCCCCAGAGTTAGATAAGTGAGAAAAAGCATTTTGTAACCAGTTCAATCATTCTCCTAATCTGGTAGCAGTCAGTGTGCTATAGCTTAGTATAAACAATGTAAGTGAATGGTAACAACTAATATTTTGTGTGCAAAAATCATGAAAATTACTCAATGATCCCAATTATTCTCGGTGACATCAATAATCATATCGATTCCAAATTAAAGTAATAGGTAACACAAAAGAATTACAAGAGCTGATTTAGACTTGGGACTAAATTACCACAAAGCACCACAGTAAACTGCCGCTGCAAGGCACAAGAACATGACGCAGCTAGAGCAACACAGTGATTGACTATATGGCAAGCACACTTGTTATTTTAGGGCCAAACAATATAAACACAAAAGCAAAGGGCTGAGAATTATTAACAAAGGAGAAAGAGAACCAAATGGACATGAAGAGTATGTTTCTGTATCAGGCAGTGCTAATGGATCACCCCCTCTACACCCAGGAAATTATCTCAGCATTGTGCTCCCCTTACTAAGACATGATTAATTGATTGCAATGGAACAAGAGTAAAGAAGGACAGAAGATAGGGAAGGAGGGAAAAGTGCTGATGTACTTTAAAAAGAGGCAAATTGGAAACAGTGGGGTTCGGAAAGACTGCTGCTGACCTTTTGGAATATTAATGGAACTGGAAAATGGTCAAGTTTTAACAAGAGGAAAACATTTTGTGGATTCATTCAAACTGAAACAAAGAACTGGCATAGTAGAACTAATAGTGTTAATGTAATTAATGTAAATGGCAAAACTGAGTCAATTAGAAACACAAGCCTCACAGTTTCTCTTCACCAATAATACCAAATAGTTATCTTAAAATAAAATAACAGACTAGACAAATCATATATCTTCTTATCACATAAAAGACTATCACAAGACTTTCAATTACAAAAGCAAAAATTACATCTAGAAATGACAAAACTTTTAAACTGATTGGACTAACGAACTGAAGGATTAACTGGAATGTATGTACAACTGAGCTGAAATGACTTTTCTTGTAAAGTTCCTTGAGATGACATGTGTTGTGAATTGGCACTATATACCGTAATTGTCGGACTATTGAGCGCACCTGAATATAAGCTGCACCAGCTGAATTTTAAAAGAAAATACATCTGGTACATATATAGGCCGCACTTGAATATAGGACGACAGTAACATGTCTGGTTAGAAAATAAAACTAACTTTAGCCTACCAGAAAAGTCATTGGTCGCTATCTTCATCTTCCTCTTGCGGACTAAAGCCAACGTCTAACCATCGATTCATTGATGCCAAGATTATGTGCAGTAGCTCTATTTCCTTCTTTGACGGCCAGCTCGATTGCCTTTAACTGAAAAGCTGCATCATGTGCAATTCTTTGCGTCTTTTCCATAATGCTCAAAATAACAGTTCAAAATCAAAACTAGTGTCTTCTTCGTCGCATATTCTTTCCCCACGTCTGTCTCACTTTTGTGCTTCCTGCTATAGAGCTCCGGACGTCACGTGACTCTCAGAGCGAAGGCGCCATGTTGGCAGGCATGAACGCCATCAAAATGAACGTAGCCAGCTGTGATTTTACTCCGTCGGAGTTTACTTCCCATTTTAAAACAGAAGGTATTATTGTCTATACCGGGAAATTAAAAAGAATAAACATATCCGACCCTTACCATGCCCCTGGGATATTTTTTAAAACTTCAGACGCGGTCAGAGCGGACCTTTTACCGCACCTGAGATACTCTCACAACAGCGTTCATTAAGATCCGCATCATAGCACATAGAACAATGCTGGCTATATACTCACCCCAGAAGAATATGTGCAAACAATAAAACGCATTCTCTTTGCAACCCTTGCAGTTCTGTGTGGAGAAACTTCAACTTTAACTTACAGTTCAGAGTCCTGCAACAGGGCGGGTGACCCACATAAGGTTTTTACATCATAAAGTTGTGAAATTAAATTTCACGGGTCCGGGAGGAAGTTTCTTTAATGCGGGCGGGTTGCGAGTGACAAATAATTGTTTTTAATATTTTGTTTAAGACTCCCAAAGAGGATTGTGTTGATATATTGTGATATGTGGAAAGAGCATGCCAGAATATTCCTCCAACTTTGCGCGGACAGCGGAATATTCTCGCTATCTAGGCATCCAGCGCTGCCAGACAGACTTTAGCTACTGCAGCGGGATTTGCGATTGACTGTGGTCAATTTTTCATTTCTGCATATTGCTCTCTGCATCAAATAAATTTTAGATTTCATAAATTTCAGAAAAATCTCTCTCTGGCTGCGCAGGATGCCTAGATAACGAGAACATTCCGCTGTCAGTTTTGCGCTGAATATTCTGGCATGCTCTCTCCATAAACATATCAATCAACACGATTCTCTTTTAGAGTCTTAAACAAACAAATATTACATAAATATTTTTTCACCCGCAGTAGCCTAAAGAAACTTCTGCCAGACCCTTGAAATTTAATTTATGTATTTTTTTCATCTTTAAACGGATACCCGGACTCTGCCCTGAACGTGTTTGCAACGCACTAAGAGTCTTTTAAAACCTCGACATCCACTGCTAAGAATGCTGCAACATCTTAACAGAAAGAACATTTGAATGTATAAGAAAGTGGAATGGAGTGATTTAAATAATAGTCCGTTCAGAAACACTGATTACGAGGAAATTGTGGTGGGAGCACAAGTGGATGTTAAGAGTATTATACAATTTCCTGATCCATTTTCCCTCGTCCTACTCCGGAGCATCGCTTAAAGTATATAAAAGTCTGGAGGGACAAAAATGGACACAATCGGGGTTTGTTATCAGGATCCAGAACTGGAATCTTCCTGCACAGGATTGCGTTGTTGTCACCGGGAGGGAGACCTGTCCTCCTGATTTTAGTTACCATGAGCAACAGGCAGTGGCTAGGTTATGCCTGTAGTAGCTTGGGTGGCAGTTCTTGAGAGGCTAACCCTAGAGCGAGAACAACAGAGGAAAGAGACTGATGGACCTGATGAAAGTGAAGTAATTCCTGCCAAGAAAAAAAGAAACAACCAACAACTAAGATGGGACATCGAATTAACTTTCCTAAAGAAGAGCAGGATGGGGCACAACATTTGAATGTCAACAAAGGTAGGCGTATAAGATTCTGATCACTTAATTGTAGTTATTAAGTGGTTGACAAGTTGCAGTACAAAACACGTCGGACATTACCTACACAAGTACAAATTGTCCGGCGAAAAACTACAAATTTGTCGGACATGTTTACCGATGTGCTTTTTCTGTAACCTTGCCAATGTACTGCCATAAAAATAAAAAAAACTTAAAAAACAGGAGTCACATCTGTCCACATCTCCCTATTGATCTGTCTCACTACAGTTCCCCATCGCCCCAGAGCCAAGAAATGCGTGTGTAACCGGGGGTTTGCTTTTGCCCTTTGCAACACCAGAGCTTACAGCGCAAAGCTCTGAAATAATGCTTGTTTGTATTTTATTATGTGCGCTGCTTGTCCTGCCATGTAAATAGAGCTTTGCTCCCACCCCTGCAATGCAATCTGCTCATCTGTGCTCACTGCAGTGAAACAGCTTCATGGACTTCAGCTATGGAGAAATATTTCAGCAGCAGAAAAAACAAAAGAGAACAAATCTGAAAGAAATAGAGACTCCTCTGAGCGTTGGAATTTATAACGATATTTATGAATGTGTCATTCCCACTGTGTTTAAGTGAGTTAAATTCAGTGATTTATATTGAAAATGATTATAGGTATTAACACCTAAATAAAATGTTTGTGTAAGCTTAAAAACATTTTATTAAGAATGCTGAGCAGGGGAGTATCCAGGAAGTTTTTAAAGAGGTCTAAGTGGGGACCAGTGATGATCTTGGTGTGCAACACAGAAATAAAAGCAGGGCTGTAATACAAAGGGGGCGGGGCCTAGACTGAGTGACAGACATCAGAGTCATAACATGAGAGTCGAAGATTGTCGTAAACATAAATACATAAATAATTCAGACTATTTACAGTTATTTTTCTGCCTAACTTTATCATTCATTCAAAATATCTACACAATAAGTTATAATGTAGCATCTTCATAAATTCAGAACAGAAGCCGCTGCTGCAGAAAGCAGAGCAGGATTAAAATCACTGACTAATCGGCGTTTATTTAACATTTTGACTGATTATTGACCAAACAATTATCCACTGCACTCTAGAATGTAATAAATAGTGTACACCTGCATTTAAAGAGAATTATTTAGACTAATATTAAGAAGTATAAAAAAACCTAAGGACCAACATGTTCAATAACAAATACATTTACATGTAAGACAATACATGCTAGCATACAGCCACAATAAATAGATACAGATCTGCAGCATGCAAGTACATTTTCCTAAACATTTTGACAATGTCCTGTCTGAGACACTCCCACATCTGCAAGTGTGGATGGCATAGCTCAAAAGTTTAGCACTGTAAAATACGCAAATGTTAGAGGTCACTTCAATACCCACTATTAAATAGATACAAATTTGAGGAATGCAAATGCATTGTCCTTCTACATGTTTCAAAAATGGCAAACGTTAGAGTGGGAGTTTTTGTGAATACTAGAGCTTGGTTGGGGTGGTGGGATGGTACACGCCAGAAAATTTCCCTTATTTTCAAATCCACAGACTTGACCGGTATGGCTATATAAATAAACTGAACTGAAACGAAATGAAATGAAAGCTCTAAGTTGAAAGGAAAACTTGGATGTGTGTGCAGAAATCTAACCATGCTTGCATCTCTTGCTCTGCTTTGGCCCTCTTTTGCTCCAAGTCTTTATACAGCTCATCAGTGATCTTCCTCAGGGCCTCTTCGTTCACTAGAGACATAAGAAAAAGTAAAGTGTAAAGGTGAGGAAATTAAAGAAAGGCCTAATACATACAATAACAGAAAGGCAATGGTTAGGGGTAAAAAAAAAGTTCCAAAAAGCCCGGAAAAATTTACATTTATTGCATAGTTTCAAAGCATCAAAATAAGTCTAGACTGTCATAACTAATTTGAATTTATTTAAGAAATGTGTTTTCAAAATATTTATTTTGCAGCCAACACACCCCAAAGATCTACAGATAAAGAAAGGTAATACTGCATTTCAAAAACCCAAGCTAGCACTTCAAAAGACTAAAAACGCTCACTGGCTATTTGCATTGATTTTTTTATTTATTATTGTTTTTAAATTATCTTATTGTTGACTGTAAGTCTGAATTTAAAAAGAAATAAGAGATGCAATACCAATTTAATTCTATAAAGTTGCACTGTGCAAAAACGAATAAAGAAAAAACACACAAAAAAAACCTACAGCAGTTAATTTAAACGTCTCTATGGCCCACAGTTAGCATGGCAATAATAACGTTAATGACAAGAAAAAGACAAAGTTAGCCCAGTTAAGCCTCTTATCTTGAACAAGTCCAAATCAGCATGTTTTAGATTTGCAATTTTACATTTGTTCAAACCACAGAAACTCTAATACAATGTCCTCTGCACAGAAGAGATCAAAGAGACAAAAAACAAAGAAGAATGGCCATAATAAGGTTCCTTTTGACAAAAAAACAAACATATCAGCACAAACAACCCATATCATCTGTCAAGCACAGCAGCATAGGTTGATTTTTCATACTTTTGCAAGAACAGAAACTTGGCAGCTGCCTCCAATCGATAGCAAATCTCAACTCAGCTGGCTCATGCAGAAGGTTTATGATTTAAAGCACAGCAGCAAAATCTACAACAGAATTCAAAGCATTTATAATAGACTAAACCACAGTGTAAAGCTATTCTGTTTTGGTCCACCAACAAGGGACAGATATTAATCTTTGGAAAAACAAATCTAAACACTGTCAAAACTCAAAAGACAGAACTCAGAAAATGATCCAAGCATGAGCTGCAAAGAGGATATTCATTTTCCCTATTTCCCTGTTGCAGATTAATCACAATACAATACAGACCTTAACACCAATATTTGCAATCATCAAGTATGACATAAATGATGTCCTCAAAAAACATCTCCGGTAATCACAATGTGATGAATTTATTCATCCATTATCTACCTGGAGCGTTATAAAGTTATTACATATTAACTTGCATTAAATTACAAATTAAATTGCCCTTAATGTCTTAGAGTTAAAAACAACAACTTTTATTTTCTAAACAATATTTGTCCTCTATAATAATAAAAAATCCTCATGTTTGGGAATTTACACAGAGATGAATCCTCCAACAAGTGAAAAACAACAACAAAACAACAACAATGGTACCATTGAGGTGAAAACCGCTGCTCGACTTGTCACTGAATTTCCAATATTTCTTTATACAGACGCAAAGAAAAGCACATAGACATCTTTCATCCTAAAAAAAAAAAACTTAGCTCAATACCACCCTGTCAACACATATTCGTGTCATTGACGACAGACGTATATGACTCCATGTCCTCACCAGTCTATCTTGGCAGGTAATTAAGCATGAAAGTAAAGATGCCGGCCGGCGACCGGGCCAAAACGTGCTCTGAAGGCAGAAGTGGCATACGGTGTGCTGCAATGCTGCGGTGATGAAGGGGGAAGTGTCTGAGCCTGTCAAGATTAGTCTCCTACTGCATTAGTTAGATGGGATAATCCCTATTGTCAGAGCCTATTATTACCTGGTAACAGCAGCCTGCAAAAACATCATTATTCCCAGAATAAGATTAACACAAAGAGAAAACAATAAGGTTGAGGATATGCAAAACAATTTGTTTAAGTCAACAGTCAGATTCCAAAGCATGGATATAAATACAGTACTGAGTGAGTGGACTTTCTTAAAATTAACCAGGGTGCCTTCTGTGAAATTTTCCAAAGGCTGAAACAATAAAAATGCCATAATGTAAGAGCTGAGATGCATAAAATTCAAAACAATGTTTTTGGTATGCAACAAACAGAGAAAGCTAAACTCCTGTGTAATATCAAATAAAAAAAAAGTTTTTTACTTGATCTTTTATGATTGGAAACACAACGACAAACAATAGTGGAGGTGGGCAGATAATTCTCACCACAGAGAGTATCCTCAAAGACACCCTAGAGTCCAGAGCACCCAGAAATAATATACATCATGTTTGACTGCAATTCCAAGTACCATTCATCTCACAGAACAGGAGTCTGAAATTCTGCCGGAGGAGCTGCCGTGATCAGCAGTTATACAATCCCATCAGGCTAATATAAAATCATGATGGAACCAGCTCCAATTTTAAAAAACAAAAATTTGCTACTACCTCTTTGGAAAGGAACAATTAATATTACTCATTACTGTTAATGGCCAACATTTGGTTAATAAGATAACTCAATAATGATTATATAAATACTAAAATGTTACACAATATAAATGTTTAATTGATCATCCTCAATATTTTGAGAAAGAAAACAAATAATTGTGGATATAACAAAAGTATTATAACTTTCTTTCTTTTAATCATTTATATTTTTGGAGGGAGGAGCAGAAATAATGTGAGACATACACTGACACTGACTAGTCATATTATAATGACCCTTGTGGCTGCTTCCTGAATGAATGTACCATGACCAGACAGTCTGTCAGGTTAGGTGGACAGACATGTCTTGACAGATTTGCAGTGGAATATTACTCTTGTCCCTTTGGAATGACACTGAACAGCCATCCATGCTATCTTCAAACCTTTAGATAACATTTCAGAAACTTACCCTACTTTAAAATTCTTCACAACCTTTTCCATGACCTGTCTGGTATGTTTTTTGGTATTCATGATGCCATTTGTTCACCAATGTTCTCTAACAAACCACTGAGACCTTTATGGAACAGCTTTCTTTACCCCGAGAATACATTGTGCATATAATTTTTATTAAATAGGTAACTTCAGAAGGCAACTCTGCCAAAGCAACAACAAGAGTTGACAAAAGAAGATTAAATAATGGATTATGTTTTTAAATCTTATAATTGAATGCTTTACATAGGTTTCCACAACTTTCTCAATAAACACTGATATTCTGTGTTTTGACAACGTAATATGTCATCAGGGTCTGTTGAATATTTAACTGTTATTGGCCACACTTGATTACATATGAGGCCTTTTAACTTTGTTTAATCAACAATTCAAAATATATACCCACTCACAGAGCACTGTCTTAAGTATATTTTCAAGGTGCTCGAAATTCAGGAATCCTTACACAATTCTTCATTTCCTCTCCGGCTTTCCAAAGGGAGGCTTCAGATTGCTAGCGAGCCCACAGGGTCAGCCACAGAACAGGTTCTGATATGATAAACACTGTCTGGGGTCCTTGAGGGAGGCTGTTTGGGTCAAAGACAATTCCAGATTGACAGAGACCTTGTCAATCTTGAGTAGGACATGTAAATGTTAAAAAGATTAAAAGCTCATCATCTTTTAAATGCGTCTCCCTCTTTTTCCTTTCCACCAATCACTAGGTCCCATGGAAGAACCCACAGAAGAGGCAGCAGAGCTCAGGCTATTGGCAGTAGAGATAATAGACAAAGGCAAATTACATTTCTCATCAGAAGTTTCATTAACCCCGGGACCCAGATGGAGGGCATAATCTGTAACATTACCACTTCCTCACGTTTATACCTTGCGGTTTAGTTGAGTCACCACACACCTTCCACAATGCCCAAACAAGAATAAAAGGGAAAGGTGCCAAGAGCAGGTTTCTAACTTAGGATAGCACAATTGCAGTCATAACATTTCCTCTTTAAACTAGACTTTCTTGGTGATTTAGTCTCAAGTTACAGAGTGAAAAAAGGCTGAATTTGGTTATTTTCTTAGAACAAGGAAGCTTTGAATGGGACTAAGATATATTTCATCAGTGTCCACTTTATGCATTCATGCTTCCACCACAATTTTTCTTTGTCTTTCTCATCTTTCCATTCTCTTTTCTACCCCCAGGAGACATTTTTAAACAGACTATTAGACCAGGACTGTGTGTGGGCATTGGCATATGAATATTTATAGCTTATTGGAGAAGGTGTAGGAGGTTCAACCTTGACTATGGTGTAATCAGCACACATACTTACTCTGGGCATGATTTAGAGACAGCCGACCTGCTGAGAGCCTCACTCGATACCCAACTCTCGTGGACACACATAATCAATGTCTGCCTCATTAAGGTCGCACCCTTTGAGAATTGGGCTGAACTTTGTAACATTTTTAACGAGATTCACATTCACATTCATCACACCTTCCTTTTTTATTCTTTAAAAAAAAAAAAGAGCGTGCTCAAGCATGATCAATCGTATAAGCTGACTTTCTTTCACCACCTTTACAATAGTTGGAACACAGTACCTCTCTAACTCTTTGAGGTGACCTCTCAAGGCTAATACTGTGTCAACACACAGTATAGTTGAATAATGAACGAAATGACTCGTATGCTAAGTTAAAGTCAACTGCTAATGAAAAAGTAGCCACCCCCTTACAGATTTCAAACCAATCTAGCACTAGTGAAAACCTAATCACCCCTTTAACCGAAAAAACTAGTTGGGCCATCCTTAAGGGCAACAAGTGATTGCAATAAATGGCTTCCAGTCTCAGTGGCCTATTCTTCTTTGCAAAATTGCTTTAATTCAGCCACCCTACAGCATGTGTGGCCTGTTTAAGGTCATGCCATCTCAGTCGGATTTAAGTCTAGACTTTGACTAGGCCAGCACAAAACAATTGCTTTTTTCCATTTAGAGGTGGAGTTACTAGTGTGCCTTTATTTATTGTCCTGCTGCACATACCAAGAGAAACTGAGCGTAAGGTCTCTAAACGATGGATGGACGGTTTCCTTGAGAGTTTTTTTGTTCCATTATTTATAGCAAGTCGCCCCAAGTCCAGAAGAAACAAAGTAATCAAGAGCCATCACACTACTGCCACCATTAGGGATGGGTATTGGTAAAAATTGGTGATACGATATGTATCGCAATACAGGGAAGACGATGCGATATATACTTTGAGTATATAGTAGTATAGGACAAATATCATATATACTATAACAGACAATACATTGTGATTTTTAAAACTGAATTTAACAGTAGAAAAACTGTCAAAGCATTATAAACACTCCAGCCTGTTTCATGCTTAACACATCCAATTTTATTACAAGATCTAGTTGATCACTTGGACTTAACTTCTGCTTTGGCTATGAAAAACGCTGTTGCTTGTGGAGCTCACTTCAGACCGGAGAATTACCATCCAAGCGATGTGATGAAGTTTATCATGAGATACCAAAGCAAAGATCAGGAGCGACTCACACCAGGCGCAGTGCCTTCGCTGCAGACGACTTCGGGGCCGCTGTCAACGGCTACTTCTGGACCTAAAGCAGGCGGGAGACACGATCGCAGATCGATCAAAGGCTCAGCTCTACGCTGTGGGATCTGTGCTTTGTAAATCTTGTTGTCGAGCATCTGCTAATTGCAGCTTTGCTGAAAGAATGATATCAAATGATATCAGAAAGAAGGAATGTGATATGTGGGTTTTCAAAGAAATAGTAGAGGTAGCTTGCAACACCCAGACTAATAATGTTTGCTTCGCTTAGCAATGTTTTGGCCATTAATTCTTCATTTGATCTCTCTCTGCTCTCTGGGGCGCACAGCAGGCTCATAGCTAGAGGTTTTTGTTATTCATATGTGTTTCTGTAAACATTTAAAGTTTCTTCTGTATCAGAGCCACCATTAAAATTCAGTTTTCTCTTGATGGAGCCGACAGGACTTCCTCAAGCTACGTCAATTTCGGTCTGCCGGAGGTTAAATCTTCTCAGAAAAACCACTCCAAAAGCTAAAATGATTCATGTATGAACTCGTACCTTTTTATTTAGAAAAACTTCCTAATATATTTATCTTAACAGTGGTTAAAGGGGGGGTCTAACCTGCAACTTGCTCTTTAAAGTTGAACTTTTTATATGCAAAAACTGAATCAGCTCGAGAGTAAAATGAAGACAGGTAAACATAGGCAACCTGTCACCTAAAAGAGAGGACTAAAACAATGGCTAAAAATATAATATTGGATATATTCTAATCCTTAATGAATTGAAGAAAATTTCCAATGATAATACATTTAGGAACTGTTACATAATTAAGTGAGATAATTCTATATGTACCTCTTAATCTTTTACTCAAAACTAATTAACTCCAACAACGGACTCATAACGTTACACAGCATGAATAAAAATTAAACTAGTTTGATAATGTGGCCCAATGGTAATTTAGGCTTTTCTTCTTGCAGATACATGAATACATTATTTTGTCCCTCTTTCACATTAACCAGTTCAATGCTGAAAAACCCATTGTTTTCAAAATATTAAAACTGGGACTTCACTGTTGCTTATTTGGTCATCACTGTCTATCTCTAATTGCACCGCCTTAGTTTTATGGCACTTTAAGCAAATACACTGTCATTTTAAACACAGACTAATTGAGACATTTGTCTTGCTTGGCCTGAATACTGTCACTTGTGCCCAGTCTGAACTGTCTGTTTATGAAAAAACCACAAACAAAAACCACCTCCATTGAGCCAAGCACTGGGGGCCCTCAAGGTGGTGTGCTTGTTCCATTGCTGTTCACACTATTAACACCTTATGTGTACACCCACTGATGAGGGAAATCTGATCATTAAATTTGCAGGTGTCCCAATAAATTAATGTAAAAGGAAGAATACAAAATATCTGAGGCTTGTTGCACGGATAACAACCTAGTACTCAACATTGACAAGAAAGTAATGATTACAAACTGCTAAAAGTCAAACCAGCCATCAACATCAGCAATCATGCAACAGAGAGAGTGGATAGCATTAAATTCCTTGGAGTACAGATCTGATGTTGATGTGAAATGGACCCAGAAAATACTGTATTCTTTTTTTAAGTTTTTGTGGCACCGTGGTCTTGATTTGAAGTAGATAGTACAGAAAGGGGGAGAGACATTCAGCAAAGGTCCCTGGGGTGGGAGTTGAACCCGGGACGACCGCTGAGACGGCTGAGACTTCTGAACATGGGGCGCCCGTCTTAACCACTACACCACGCGATGCCCCAAGACGCAATTTCTAAGGAGATTGCAAAGCCAAGACTTCCAATCAGCTTGCTCAGAATCTTCGACATAGCTGTGGTTGAGAACGAGTGAAGGTCCTGCATCTCAATGTGTTACTGCAACATGGCAGTCAAGAGTGGTCTGCAGAGGATGGTGAAGGGAGCTGATAAGGTCATCAGAGTGTTCTTACCCTTTTGAACATGGTCAGAAAACCCCTCTATGGAAACCTTTTGAACTGCTACTATCAGGTCAACAGCAGTCAACCATTAAAAGCCAAACAGGTTCCTGCAAAAAGCTGTTAACATACTGAACTAGTGTTAAAATGTTGTAATTTATCGTATTGGAGTCATTTTATGTTTTTAATATATTTATTTTTATATAAATTTGAATGATTAAAGAGAAACAATATATTTTCACTGCCCTCAATTTGCTTTACAATTACAAGTGGATTTGATTTTTTTTCCAAGGCCCAAATCCAAGAAGAATAACTTTTTCTCATATTGATATGACATTTTTTATGAGATAATGCCAATTATGAAGCTATGTGATCAAGTAAAAATAACAGACAAATACAAACACATGCATACTTGTAAAAACCCACAATAGTGTTTGCTTAAACCATTTCTTCAGATTTTAAAGTCTTGCAATATGCAACACTTATGGATTTCTATTGAGCATTTCTCAGCTTGGTTTTACACAAATGCTTTAATATTCTCCAGCCAAAGCACTATTATCTACTGCAGACATGACATAGAGTGCTGTTAAGAACTGAAAAAATGGTTTAAAAAAAGTGAAGTGAACATTTAATGAGGCCTGTAAGTTTGTTGTATTAAACTGTGGAGGTGTCGTTTAATCACTGGAGTTAGTGTGGCGTGGCATAAGTTGGCCTTTTTTAATTACCTCACTGACTTAGCACAGTCAAGGATGGAGTGGTCTGCCCACATCATGGATGCCACCCTAAAAGGAATCTACTCCCACGGTTGCTTCTGTGCACTGTAATGAGCAGGTAACATTCAAATGTCCTCTGCCAGATAACATGTAACTCACACTAACGAGACAATAGCTGTAAAACTTTCCTCATTGTGTCTCAGATTTTTCTACAGACACTGTATAAAAAGAAAAAAAAATTCTTACTTTATGGTATTAAATCCGGCTAAACTATTCATATCTTTGTTCAGTTAGGATTCCTAAAATAATTGTATTTGTTAAATGGCAAAAGAATGAGCAAGATAAATTTTTAGAGATGTTTCCTGAAAATTCTTACATTTTAAAACATTTTGTTGGTATTTGGTTAAACACATGAGGTCAAGCACTTTGGGTATACCTTCTCAAGCTTCTAACAATAGATTGCTAGAGTTTCGACCCATTCCTCCTAACAGAACTGGTGTAACTGAGTCAGGTTTCTAGATGGCTTTGCTCTCGCACATCTTTTCATTTCTGTTGACAGATTTTCACTCACATTCAGTCCCTCCTTCTTCAGAGCCTCTACAAAACAATGACTTTGCGGCCAGTAAGTTACTTTGCAACTTAACTGGTGGATCGCTTAAGGTCTGTCCATGCGGAAGAACCATTAATTCCAAAGCTTTAACTTCGACATACATTAACCTTTGGTAAGAGATCATGATGGAGTATAGCATGTAGTTTGCCATTAAATATAAAAAGGATTTTTACAGGACTTATTGGATTGGCCATTACTCAGGATAATGGAAAGACAAAGGAATTCTGTGAAGACTCACAAAAGAGAAAGTCTCTGCATTCAAAAAACTGCAAAATTGAGCTTTATATATTTTTGAACATTGATCTAGTAAAATAAACAATTAAGCATTTACGCTAAAAAAATGGAAAAAAAATAAAGCCTTTTTATGTTGAATTTTTAAATGAATAACAGCTTTTTTTGTCTTTAAGTAAACACCAATTTATCCCTGTTCTCATATTGTCCACTCTATAATTATAAATTGCACTAAATAGAGTTTAAATTATGTCTTTCTCCTCACTCTGAGCAGGAGAATTTTTATTTTTAGGAAACTATTTCCTATATCAAAATTTTTCATCTTTGCTCCTAATCCTAAATAGCAATCACATTTAAATTCAAATGGTTAAGTTCAAAGGTACAAATTACAATGTATTAAATGTGGAAAAAGTGTAGTAAGTGAATACATTTGTGTAGAACCTCTGAATAAACAGAACAAGGTGCTTTTGTTTTAATGTTGTCATCAACAAGTCTTCTCGAAATGCAGCACCAAGCTTAGGAGTGAGATAATGTTGGAGGAAAGTTACATTTATTTTGTTTCCAGAATGATCCAAACTCACTTAATACATCATTCATTTAGATACTTTCACATGTCCCTTATTGTGAAGCTATAGCTAACATGAACTGATTAATACGATATAACATCCAATAATCAAGCGCATCCTTTCACAGTAAAACATGTGCAGCACCTGCAGTTCGTAGCTCATATAACAGCTTCATTTCACTCTTCATTACATGAGATAAAAACTGTTATCAAGACTCCAGTCTCAGACCAGAAGTCCAAGTCAAGTCTCAACTCTTTAGAGCACAAGCCTAAGTTGAGCCTGAAGTCTTTAATTTTTGCAACTCAAGTGTGACTCGTGTTGGGAGTCTCAAGCACAAGTCGCCTTCTCTGTCAGATCAATGCCCAAAATGTGTGTGTATGTAAAGTTCTTACCAGATTTGCACCTGTTCATTAGGCTTTCTATTAAAATGTATATTAGATGTTTTATATGTCATGTTGCTATATATAAAAAACACTTTGTTTTCCGGCTTCAACAGCTGTCAGAAGAGACAACCCTGAAAAGCAAAGCTGGGATCCAAAAATCAAAGAAAAAAATTTATAAATAAAAGACTCCTGAACATGCTGCTGGTCCCCAATCCTTATGTTGCACTTTCAATAACTTTTTTCATTAAAACAAGAATTAATCATGTCATTAACAACTGGTGGATGGCAACAAATCACTATATGACAGTTGTTACTGCAAGGCCAATTTTTTAAATTAAGACTAATTATAATTGCTGTGAAAAGTTGGAGGCAAACCGCTTAAGGTGGCTTACAGTTAACACCCACACAATAGGGACAATCAAAATTAAATGCAAAAACAAATCTATGGCACGTTCAGTCCTACATAACCTCTGCCTCTTGTAACCTCTGTTACAAAAACCATGTCTAAAACATTTTAAGACAAAAACAAACAAAAAACATTATTTTTTTACTCTTTTCAAGATTAAAGCTAATGACGCTAATTCTAAAGAAGATTTTTGGGTACATGATTTTTACACATCAGTGCTTCTGATGTGTAAAATTAGATTGTGTCAGAAGAAAAAGTTTTTACGTTTACCCAATAGGCTCTATCAAAGTCTTAGTCTCAAACTTCCTAGTATTGGAAAACATAAAAATGTATGTTTCACAAACACATTTTTCCGTGCAGGTAGAAATGAAACTCACCTGCTGGTGGCACAGCAGGTGATGAAACTGGACTTGACTGAGGCACTGCCGCTGGCTCGGGGACTGGAACAGGTGATAATGGTTCCGCTGTGGGCTGGGGAGGAGGTGCAACTGGTTCACAAGAGGCGGTAAACTCAGGCAAGGGAGCTGTAGCTAAAGGTTCAGCGGGCTGCAGGGGCAGAGAGCCCCCTGAAGGAAGCATGGATGCTGGCAGGGTGATGATAGGTTTGAAAATAGGAGGAGAGGAGAGGGATTCCGAATCCGATTTAGGGACGCATGGCGAAGCAAGAGGCTCAATAGCATGTGAAGGAGCAATAGGTTTTATTACCGAAGGAGAAGAAGCAATGGATGGAGTGAAGGAAGAAGATGATTCAGTTACAGTGGGAGGAGGTGCGAGAGGAGTTACGGTTTCCACCAAATCGGAAGAATGGCAGGAAACAGGAGGAGGGGGAGCGGGAATGGTTGTTACAGACTCAAAAGCAGAAGCAGCAACAGTGTTAGCAGAAACCGAGGGAGATGAATGAGAAAGCACCAAGTCAACTTTGGTGTTTTCTGCTACCTGTTGTGTGGGAGGTTTAGGAGAAGGAGGTGCCAAAGACTCGGTAGCAGATGGAGCTGGAGGTGCTACGGGTTCTAGGAAAGGAGGGGGAGGAGGCAAGGAGGTGGCGAGGTCAGCGAGAGGAGGAACAGGTCGGAGCGGAGGAGATGGAGTGATGGTTGGTGCCTTTGAAGTTGCTGAAGTGGGAGGACTTTGTTGCTTTGGAGGAGCGGTGGGTTCTTTCATACGCTTGATCACATTTTCAGAAAGCTGTAAACGGAAAAGAGAACTCGTTTATAATATAAACACAAAAAAAACCTGTAAGTATGTGACATAAAATTTTTAAAAAACTTTGATACTGCACAGAACAATCCCACCTTATTCAATATCTTGCATAAATATGAATTTGCCGTGAACTTTTGCATAGATTGGAATTTATTGTGACAGACTTAAGTTGATACTTTGCAGAACCAACTTTCACTGCAATTACAGCTATAAGTCTTTTGCAGAGGTTTGCACAAAACAAAAATTATGGCCATACTTCTCAGAGCGATTAGATGGAGAGCCTCTGTAAAGATTAATCTTGCGACAGACTGACAATTGGATTCTAACAAATCTAAATCATTTCATTTTAGCCCTGGCTGTATGTTTCTGTTTCTGACCTGCTGGAAGGTGAAACTCCACACCAGTGTCTTGTGTTTTGCAACCTCTAACATGTTTTCTACCATGCTCTCCCTGTCTTTAGCTCCATCAATCTTTTTATCGATTGACCAGCTTACCCGTCCCTGCTGAAGAACATCCCCACAGCATGTTGCTGCCACCGCTATGTTTCACATAGGTGTCCTTACAGTGATGTGCAGAGCTATTTCATCCTCCACTGCTTTTTACATATAGGCAAACGAGTTCCATTTTGGTATCGTCTGACCAAAGCACCTTCATCCACATGTTTCCTGTGTCCTCGCCACAGCGTATGGTAAACATTCAGCAATAGGTTGCTGTTGTGCCTTACCCTTGCCATTATCAGATTATGGACTGAAAGGTGCACTGTAAAATGTTCAAAGCTTGGGATGTTGCTTTATAATCCATAACGCTGCATTTTGATTGAACTTCACGCTGTACAAGATATGAAAAGTAAATCAGCAAACTAACTTACAAGTGAGTCAAACTCTTTTTTGATTCCAATAATCCATACACATGTGCTGATATATATATATATATATATATATATACACATGTGCTGATATATATATATATATATATATATATATATATATATATATATATATATATATATATATATATATATATATATATATATATATATATATATAAACACAGGAAACCCAAGACAGACGCTGCAAGGGAGTCCCTGTCTACTGCTCAAGATGCAGGACAATAATGCAGAAATACATGGTTAAAATAACGTATTTCTTGTTGGATTTATACTAAACAACACATTTCTGAACAAAACCAAAATACTGAGGAGGGGGTGGAAAACAAAAGAGCATGTTGCAGCATATTTTAACTGTAAACATTAAGTCAGTGTTCAGGAGAAAAAGCTGCTATGCTGAGAAACTGTCTCATCTGGTGGTCATCTAAACACTTTAGAGGCAAACCAACAGGAATCTGAAGCTGCGCTGCTTTTGTCTGCACACACCATCCGTTTGGGTCATCTCCTGAACATTTTAAGAGTGGCATACATTTAAAGAGGCACATCACGTCTCCTTTCAAAAAAAGTGAATAGTAACTGAATAGAGGAACTACTGCTGCTAGTCTGAGAGCAAAATCATTTCCAATTCTTCGTGAAACAACATTTCGGTTATAGGACGAAAGAAAAAGAGTGTTCCTTAGCTACAGCCAAGATTCTCTTGACAAGATTAGATCGCTTTTTAACGTAGCGCCTCAAGAAGGTAGGGAAATTACATTCATTCTTTGCTGATTTTGGCCCCCAACAGAGTTATTTATATTCTCTGAAGCTGTGAATGCTTTTTATACTGTACACGATGAACTTCCAAAATTCAGCTATGAATATTGGCGGAAATATATATATATATATATATATATATATATATATATATATATATATATATATATAAATAGTTGAGAACATTAACCCATTCTCACCTGCAATTCTAAAAGCTCTGGGCTTCTTTTCACTATTTTTTAAACCATGCACTGCCCATTTAAACAAATCAGTTGTGAGACATTTAAGCAAGTGTCAGAATGATTCTACTTCTTTATTTAGTTGAGTTACATTTAAATCCTATCTGGAGATTTTAGAATGGAAATATTATGTTTCAACCTCAGCCTTGTATATATGAGGGGAGCAGTTATTTTAAGTCAAAGGTGAGGAATTCCAGTCCTCAAGGGAAGTGTCGTGCATTTTATAGATTTGTACTTGTTCCAACAGATCTGATTCAAACAGCTATCTCCTCAACCTGCCCATATGTTCTGCAGGAGCCAGCTAAAGATCCATTCATTTAAGCTGGTGATAGGTAAACATCTAGCCGGCTGGCACAATGGGATAGACGGAGTCAATTCCAGAAACACGGTCATCCGTATTCTTGCATCCTTTTTCCATCATTTGCCAGACCTGGAAAATATCTAAATCAAATTCCATATTTTTCCAGTTTCTATAGAAAATCTGGGTGTAGACATCAAAAACATGCAGCGCAGCACCCTCGACAAATGCCCACCTTCACTTTAAACTGTTAAGGTAATGGTCGGCTAAAAAGGCAATTCCATCCCATTTACAGTAGACAAATGTTATGGGGCTGTTACAAACAGGACTAAACAAAAGCTTTCCCGTGTTGCCCTAACAACTGAGTAATGATAGAGTCAAGCTCACTGAAGTGTTATGTGATCAGCTAAAGCCTCTCAGGCTATATTTAACATCAACCGAGAGTGGCACAGGTGAATTTGTAATGGCAGCCTAATAGCAGAAGCTGCTAATAAAACACATTATGCACATTGTCATCTGGACAATAAAAAGGAATAACAAAACAAAAAAAGAGAATGGAGTCAACACAAACCAAGATTTGTTTTAAGCGCCACAGTCATTGAACTCATTTGCAACTTCAAGTGCTTTAAAGTTCACACTGAAATTAAATTGCCTTTTTCCCCTCCACTTTGAATGAAACTTCAAGCATGGAAAGAGTCTGAGCACAGTGCTATCGTTCTTGTTTAGCCTGCTTTATGTTTATAAGCACAGTATGCTTACAGCCTAATTTAGTGACAGCATCTCTGCCTTTGAATTAAAGCAGCAACACTTGTTTCTTTCAACAGGTCTACCCTATAACTTACCCGTATGCCCTTCACCACTGTTATATTCTCGTTCTCGTCTGACTCAAATGACACTCGGCGGGTACTGTTGTTTGCTCCCATTGTCAGACCGCAGGCAGTCAGAAGCGTCGCTTATCTGGGCAGCATATAACACACAATATAACCAAACACTTCTGTTTTTGTCCCGGCTGTCTACAGCAAAATATAAATGGGGCCCAAACTACACGGCTTCAGAAAAGTGCACACTTCCTTAGCATTACGTTTTTTTTTAACAACGTGCGACATTATTGGTCGAAGAGGTGAGAGCTCTGTGTATCCAGGATGCTCATTGGTTGTTACTTCTAAATAGGCGGAGTAGTGTTGTGACGTACAGCAGTAACGCTCTGACTTGTTCTGCCTCACGTGTGAAGAGTTGATTTTCAGTTTGTCTCTTCAGTTTCCAAACGTATAGTGAACTCTCTGGATGGCTGCTAGTTTCAGGCCATCCAACCAGGTTTAATGATAAGAAAAAAAACGTACATTTAATTTAATTTTGAATTAGAATTTTTAAAGAACATTTATTTTACACAGATTTATGAAGCCTAATGCTAAACCCCTTCAAAATCTTTTAATTTTATCTCACTGTAACACGAAGTGAAACATTACTGTAAAGCTGAAGGAAAATTGTAAGTACATGGGTTTCATAAACATTAGCAGCTTCTCTCTCCTAATATGTTTGTAATATATGTAATATGTGTTTTGTGTGTGCTTCTTGCTTTATTGCTGATTTTACTTCATATGCTTTGTCTGTGTTTTACTGCTATTTTTATTGTATCCCCTAATCATGTAATGCACCTTGAATTACCTTGTTTTTGAAAGTGTGCTATGCAAATAAAATTGCCTTGCGTTGCCTAATAAGCTATTTATATACCCAAATTCAAAGGATTCACTGCCATCCCCTCCTCAGTGGGGAAATTAAGGAGTAACAGCAAAGTAGATTCACGCCAGAATAAGCAGCCGTAGAGTAAATAAGTTATGCAAAACAAAAAATGTATAACATTAAAAAGGTTAGAAAAATACTGTTTAATATGTCAGTGTCGTGTAATTTTTCTAGCTACTAAATATCCCACAGTGGACTGTTAGTTGTATTATATTCCCACATCAGGGTCTTTGGAAACTGAGGCACATAGTGCGCAGAGCCAGTTCTTGTGGTTTTCAGATTAGCTCAACAACAGTGATTAGAGAACTTTGTAGAATGGGTTTCCAAAGTGAGTAGCTGAATCCAAGCCTTACATTACTGAGTTCATTGTTGGCTTCAGATGCAGTGATGGAACACCTCCTTCCATGCTGCTGCTCTGCCTCAGCACCGTCACGCTTCTCCTCCCTTCTGTTTTCATAGTTTTACCATATTACTCCTTGCCTAGTGTAACAACTTGTCCTCTTCCAGACGCAGCAGAACCCCGGGCCCTTGAAAATCTCCTTCGAGCACATTCCCTTGTAAATATCGGAAATAAATCCTGATCCTGACCATGGGTTAGAAAATGACCTCAGAACATGACAAACAAAAGCAAACGACCATATCAAAATGCTGACTGAAGCTGTTAAGAGAGTGTCCTTATCTATAGTGAAAGAAGTCCTGTACCAACATTGGCTGAAAGGCCACCCATACAGGATGAAGCCATTACTCGTCTTCCTCCCAATTCCATATTATGATAAGGAAAAAAAATATCACTCTTATACAACAATTGTACATGCAGATTACTGTAAGTTGTAAAGCCTTGTTGCAAATAAGCAATTTACCTTAACTTATAAGAAAAGACTAACAGTTTTATTATGCAGGGTTTCCCAAAACAGAGTTGTGCATGAAAAATATCCAAAGGAGTTGTTTAATAAACTGGCTTCTAGAAAATAACTGGAGCATGTCTTCTCATCAGGTTTTTAATAAACTGACATACTGAGGTCCATGTTCTCTATAAACACTTTGAAATGTTCAACACCAGCTTCAAACTGATTCATTAGTATATGTCTTTCATAGTGTTACAAAGTTGAATTTTTTTCAGATCTCACATGACAAGGTTTCAAAAGTTTTTTTGCAAACTTAACATGGTGGGAAAACAATGCCATATTTGAAACTCTGAAAATGTATACTTGAAAAACAGCAAGGGTGAAACAATTTCTGAAAATGTGAGGCTGAAACTCTGTACTTTACATGTTGAATTTATGAAAAATAAAAATGCTAGTACAAAATTATGATTGCAGAGATTCAAAACTTATTTTCAGACTTTCAAAACTTTATTTCAGGTTTTAAATTTTCAGCCACTGATTTTCAAGGTTTCAAAACTTTTTCTTTCGGTTTCAGATTATGTCAGCGTTCTCACTTCATGCATATAGGAATACCACACCTCAATTGCTTAACAGGTGATGTAATGTAAAATTGAATCAATACATCAATCATTTACTTTGAAATAACATTGTCCATGATTGGAATTGGTTTTGATTTGTTTAGCTTTTTTTTAAACGTGTGAAATGACATTCACATTCTCTCATACAGACTCACAGAGCAGAAAACTGCAGGTGGAGGTTTGATGCGCCCCAAGAAGAGGGAACATGACAGCTCATAGGAATAAACCTGATATATTATACACATAACCCAGTGCATGTTTAATAAAACTCTTTTATTCCTATTCTTGCATTTTTGTGGAGGCTTTTTATGCCATGTGTGTGTGTAAGACCATGTTAAACAATATGAAAAGGTGGAAACTCGTTTAAAAATTCAATATAGATGTGTACCATACAGTCAAGGATCTAATAAATCTTGCAAATAATAAACACTGACCAAAGGCATTTTTTATAATGCAAAGCTATTTATCATGCGGTTCCTTTTTTATTTTTGACATAAGCAACTTTGATATTGGTTTTGTTGTAAAGGAGGTTCGAATGGCTTTAATGTCGTGTTGCCATTCCCCAAAAACGACTCTGGTACTACTACGCTCCTACTAATGCAGTACTACGCTTTAGGGTTTGAATGTGAGACTGAATATTGCAATGTAAAAAAAGCCTTTTCTTTCAACATGAGGATTTTCAGGGCAAGAAGGATTTGTCTTACAGTGGTGCTTGTTGGTAAAGTTAGTTTATTTAATTTATTTCCACCTCTTCAGTGGAGTCAATTGTAATGCCAATTGTAGAGGTTTTCCTGGATGCTGTATTTGTTTAAAATGTGTATTAAATTTTACTAAGGGATTTATCATTGTTCATCTTGTTTTAGATCAATGGTATACTCCTTCCAATATTTATTTAATTATGAGACACAGGAAAGTATTGCTTCCCCCATAGGGAAAAAAGTTATTTTAAATTCTGCCTTACAGACCTTTCAAGGTTATCTTAACTACTTGAGGCACAGTCAGGTCAGTCAAATTTGGGCTTAGATTTTTTTTAAAGACAGAAAACAGAACCTAACACTGACAAGTTTCAACATAAAATTTTATTTAAATAATGGGTGGCTGAAAATTTGAGAACGTGGATTTGAAGACAAAAAAAAATCCATGCCTTTTTTCTCATATTATAAAAACATATTCTGAATTTAAAGGCTTTCAAACAAGATTTCAATGGCAAATACCTCCTGCAGTATTTTCTAAGGCTAAAAACTTAAACAGTGTTGCTGCTCAATGCCATGCTTTTAGGACCTTGTTCACCATTCTGTCATGATTTAGTTTCTTAAGGACCCAAAATGCAGTGGAGGCTCCAGGTAAGATACATTAAAAGTTTTAATTATTCAACAAATGAGCCTATAAACTGGCATGAGTGCACAGGAACAAAACAGGGTAAAATCGACGGGGAATGCACCAAGGTATGACTGACACTAAAAACGTTTAAATACTGAGGGTGATGAGGAATGACAAAAAACCTAGAGAAAAGCCTCATTAGGGTAATCAGATGCAGGTGGGTGGGTGAGTGAGCAGACAGGAGAGTTCAGCTGGAGGAAGAGGTAGACTGCCAGGAAAAAAAACACAGAAGACTGGACACAACAATCCTAAATGCAAGGGTAACTAAGAATGATTAATTCTAAGGCCCTGTCTACACAGAGATGAAACCAGGTGTAGCAGCAAAGATATTCAATCGAATAGGTGTCTCATCCACAAGGATGAGGAAGTTTCAGGACACCGTAAACATTCATGTTTGAAACCTGTCCCAGAGTGGAGAAATCTCACAACGCTGGCTCAGTTGTCTCCATGATTATGAGCTCTCCGGTATTTTTTCTGAGTAGATGACGTCGCTGCCCCATTCCTATATTTAACGTGCATGTGCAACTCTGTGTTAAAGTAAACAAACATGGCGCTGTACAATGTACAGTCCTAATAAAGCAAATACTGACCTCATTATGGATCCTAGAATACGATTTATTGTCCATTCTCTATCACCAGCACAAAAAACGGAAAACCAAAGACAAAATTTGCTTATGAATAAAGCTCTCATTTGAAGCTAGATTAGTCCTGTTTGCCACCAGGTTGATTGCGCATGCTCAGTGTTCTTTTCTGTTTCTCTGGCAGTATCACAACACCACCAGTGGGACCGACATATGTACTGCAGCATTTTGAGCCGGTTTGTGTGAATCCACGTGGACAGACTTTTTGATTAATATGGTGCAGTTTTTACAGACTCTGTTTTATGAAACTATACCTGTTTTTTTCCATGTGGAGCAGGCCTAAATTAGTAAAAAAGTACACAAGCAACTCAAAGTAAAAACACTAATAGCAAAAAAGAGAGGAGAGGAGAAAACAGACCAGAGGGAACAAAGTAAAGACACAAGGAATAAAGGCAAAAAAGAAACAACACAACTAACCTAAGAAAATGTAAGCACAATGACAAAAGGAATAATCATGATGAAATAAATCTAACAAAGCAATCGTCAGAATACTCAACTAAATAAAATACAAAACCAAAATCAAACCAAAACAACCCTATAACGTGACACATTCAGCACACAACTTTTTCAAAGAAAGAAGTTGCTGTCTTACAGCAGCTGACCTTGAAGAAATGCACCCAGTGGATTACTTGGACTGATGGACATGGTTTGTCAGTGTAAGGTGAGGTGATAGGAGCTTTGAAACCTAACTTGGACTTGGTAATGAGAGGCTTTTTTTTAAGAAAAACAATTGGTTCTGTATGACACAGCAATTGCTTTTGGGGAGGGGTTTGAGAAACAAAGATCACCCGCAATGTTATCTCATCATTCCACCAGCACATCAATCAGAGCTCAGGCTGCGGGAGATCAACCTCCTTTACTCCAGAATCAATGCTCTCTTCCATTCTCATTGGTACAGCAGATATGGTGAGAGATACAGGGCACAGGAGGCCCGAAAAACCCAGCTCTATATGTTCTAAATGGTGTTGGCTATTAACTCACTGACCTTCACTGCATATCTCCTTTTTACTTTGCTCTTCCTTGTCAGTCTCAGGAGGACAGGAGTGAAAATTGAACAATGTAGGAATTATGTAGGAATTCTATTTTCCAGTTCCATAACATATTTATATTAGCACTAAAGAATTATTTATTTTAATAAACTGTGCATATTTTCTAAATTTTTTTTGTTTAAATGGAGAAAATACGCAAGAAAAAAATCTTTAGATATTAATTTAATTGGTAGCAGCATAAGAAGTCTTATATTTATAATAGTTACTGCTGGAAGCCGCAGACATCTTTAGACCTGGACATTTGGGTCTGAATGTTTGGATGGTTTTAAATACTGTAGCACCAGATCCTCCAACAAAAAAAATACAAACATAAAATAATATAAATATTTTATATTTACAATAATAATAAATACAATTTATTGTAGACATAGAAAAAAATCTACACACTGCTGTCAAACTGTCAGGTTTTTGCAACCTAAAAATAATAGGTCACATTCTATTTTCACACTATGTGCCCCATAAATCATGATCAAAACACAAGGTAAAGTGTTTAGCAAAAACCAGAAGCCGAGTTATAAAGCAGAAACCATTATAGAACATATTTAGGACCACATTATGTAAAAAAAATTTTAAAAAAATGGGTGAAATCTTATTTTAAATAACACGTCTCCATTTTTGTGATCTTTTGTGACCTTTTTTCTGGTCTAACTCCAATACAATACAAGAAAACTGGATGGCCTGGATGTACAACTAGTAGCCCACAACGTGTAATTATTTTTATAACTTCCTTACAAATGATGTTGTTGCGTCTGAAAATGTAACTACTTGTGAGCTGGTTACGCCCTCAGTACTAAATGATCCTTTCAACGACTCTGCTTTGTCACAATGGCTAGTTTCCGCTTTAAAAATACAACTCCCAGAACACCTTGCTCAACCTCACGCTCCCGTCTTCCTGTTTGAGTGCTGCAGCTGGAAAAAATGGCAGCTGAAACAGGCAAATACAGGGGTCCTGTTAGCAAAAACAAAGACCCCTCTGGTCTTCTCATCTCTGTCATAAGGTAAGATTATTTAAAATGATATGTGCAAGGCTAACAGTGTAATTAGGACATTAGAAAGCCTCTAAGCTGCTTATATTTGCGGTCCGACACGGGATGACAGCTAGCTTTAAGCAGCTACATGGGAGGTAGCTGGATCCTTCCTGTGTTATAAACTATCTGATAGAAATAAACTCTCGCTTACGGACGCGTTTCTTTAACAAAATTACTCAAAATCCATCAGCAATTTCAGTTGTATTTATTTTGAAAAGGAAAGGAAATGAATAGCTGTGACGGGTTGTTATCTTAAGTAACAAGTGTATTATTGTCATCACAACCCGAAGGAGACGAATGCTAAATAAATATACATTTCCTGCCAGTGATATAGGGAAAAATATACGTGGTTTTTAAAAGTTTTACAGTCAGAAAACATCTAAAGTCTGGCGTGCATTTGTTTTAAACCCTCCCTCAGTCAATACATTGTTTAACCTCCTTATTCTGCACATAGCGCTGCAAAGTTTTTGGGGTATGTCTCCACCTTCTTTGCAATTCTAGAAACTAAAATATTTTCATAATCTCCTGTATAAAATTGCTCACTTTGAGGAACAGTTGTATATTGTCTGTGAATGTCAGTTTTATCATCGTCCTATCGACTTGCCTATTCCTGCTAAAACAGACAAACGAAAACCACCCCTACGGCATGATGCTGCCACCACCACGTTTCATCATAATTATGGTTTGCTCAGGCCAGGGTGATATGCAATGCCAAAAAGTAACGTTTTTGAAATGTACAGTTGTTCTTCCACTTCAGACTCATACACTACTTTGTGTTGGTCTGTCACATAGACTTTATGGCAGTATAATGACAAAATATACAAAATGCCTAGACGTTTGAATACTTTTGCAAGGCACTATATGTATTATGTCTTAAATAGTGACATGGAGTATGTTTTTTTTACTCTTATTGCATCAGAATTTGTACTTTTATGTATCTGGTTTTATTGTATATTTATTAGTGCAGGTGCACCTTATGTCATATTGCCTTGCTTTACATTTTATCCAGGACTCTGTCCAGCAGCGATGACGTGCAGGACAGAGAGACGGAGAAAGGTCGCTTGGAAGAGGCCTTTGAAACATGCGATAGGGATTTAGATAAACTGATTGTTCAGCACTATGCAGAACTCACCACTGCCATCCGGACTTACCAGAGCATCACAGAGCGCATCACCAGCTCCCGCAATAAGATTAAACAGGTAAGAAGAAGAGAAACCCTGTTCACACCTGGCACTAATGTCTGTCCTGGGTGATCCAATGAAATCCAGACACCCTTGATCACACGTGTTAGTGCACATTTTTCTACAGCGTTACACTAATATTTGTGTGTCAGAATTCTTTATTTCACCATCACTAATCTTCGAAAATTGTGCTTTAGCTTAAACCTGAACTGTTGTTTTTGTTTAGATCAGATCTGAGCGTTTGGGCTGTCTGCTTTTATGTGATTCAGCCTGAACTGCTCCAGATGTCCAAAAACAAGAACAACTCACTCAGAGGAAAAAAAAAATAAACCCAAATCCCTTACTAACTTCTTGGTCTGTTAATTCAGACAGTTCACGGTTCCAAGGCAGCAACATAAGGATTTTGTGATCAAAACTCTATATTGTTTATTAATATTTCATTTAGTTTTCTTTGAGTCAATTTTATGTTGAAGTGCTGTTTCCAAGCAGATATCAGTTATAATTTAGCTAAGATGCTCTGTCAAAGGTTATATGTGATGAATATCAATTCATTCTGTAGTTATTTTACTATAGCAAATTGCGTAAAATTATAATTTTGATTTGGATCTTTTTCCCAATTTAAAAACTTGACAATTTGTTGGTGTGAAAAGGTAGCCAGAAACCTAATTAGCTGAATTATCTTTTTATTCAAAGCACCGACTTTCACAGTTTCAACCTAATTTCTTTATACCTAAGGGGCTGTTAGCACGACAACGTTGCCGTTTTTGTTTGAATACGGGGGTGAAAACACACTGCATTTACACGACAGGGCGCACGATGGAAAACGATGTAGTACATATGCCCGGCCTTTAGATGGCAGTGTGCCCCATGTATGCAGTGTTCCAAGGTTTCCCCCTCACAACCCGGAAAAGAAATATTTCATGATAACTAACAATGGTGGTCTTCTTGTAGTTCTCCGCTTAAATTAGGGATGGGCATAATTAATCGACGATCGATTAATTGATCATTAAGAATTTCATCGATGACATTATCTTTACCGATCAATTAACGCATGTTCTGTTGTGCAGTGTGAGTTTTAAAGGAATGCAATTAATTTTGCTACGTGGCAGTAATTAAACACTTTACCACACGAGGGCGAAGACTGAAAATAAAACCCACAGGCCGACTTAGTTTCTTGCCAGTTTCTGTGTATTTCAAAAGTAGCATTGTCATGAAGAAGTCGCAGCAAAGTGTGACGTGGGACCACTTTGACTAAAAAAATAAACAAAAAAGTCTCGGTTCACTGCCAACACCGCAAAGCTGTGTATAAGTACTTGAACGAACTTCTAACGCTGGTTAGAAGCGGAGCATCCTGCTCTTGGTCTCAACCTAGCATCAAGTCGGTGTTAGCACGGAGGAGCCGAGATGCACAACGAGCAGAGAAACTTACTCACCGATTACTTTCTGAGGGAGGCTCCGCCACCCCTGGATTGCACCCCTACAGACTGGTGGAAAATGAATTAAACAAGATTCCAGAGGCTTGCCAAGTTAGCACGGAGGTATGTGTATCACAGCGACGTCTGTCCCCGCACAGCAGGTGATCTCTGCGCTGCAGCCTGATGATCGTCAGTCTGCTCACCAGGCTGCTTTCGCTTCTGACCCCAGCGCATGTTAACATGCTCATCTTTCTCAACAAAAATCAGTAGACTGCTGCTAAAGTTGTATATAAGTTACGGTTTCTTTTTTTGTGTGTCTTTTTTACTCAGTTAATGAGCCTAATTCATTGTTAGGTACGCTGATCTCTCTCATCCTCTTTCTCGACTCTTTTTGCCAAATGTAACACAAAACTATCAGACCTATAATTATTATATTTTTTAAATTAAGTTATTGTTTAACATTACTTAAAAAAAAAAAAACTTTTTGGGAGAAGAAAAAAAAAAAAGAACGTCAGTTGTGTTAATGAGTACCGTCTTTTAGCTGTCGGCTCCGCTGCTTATAGCGCATATTTTCTTTGTGCAACTACCGTGAATTAACTGCCACAAGAGGTGTCCCACTTGTAATGAAGATCTCAATGAGGAAACACGTTATTTTTCTATTCTCACTGCATTTTAACATAGGCTATGAACACTGAATTTTAAAATAAAAATATCAATGATTAATCGAAAATCGATCGTTAACTCTCCCGATAATCGATGAAGACAGTTTAATTGAATGCCCATCCCTAGCTTAAATAAAAGCATATTAATTATTTGACGCACGTGCTGGAAGCCTGCTGATCTCCAAGATTTGCTTACAGAGATCAAATTACTTCAGAAGCTGCATCAGTAGTAACAGCATACCTGGATCTGCCATTGTTTTTCTGTAGAAAGGCGGAGTGCGCAAGTGCAACACGTCCGTAGGTGGCTGGCAGTGATGTCATCGTTTTCAAACTTCTCCGGCTTGCGTTCACACGACAACAAATCCCCCAGCGTTTTCAAAACTCTCCACTCTGGAAGCCGTTTCCCAAAAGATGCGTTTTCGCCCCCCCCGTTTTCCCGTTGTCGTGTAAACGAGAGGCCGACTCGGAGAGAAAAACCTCTGTTTTGCTGAAAAATTTTGTCGTGTAAACAACCCCTAAATTAAAAACTTGATGTTGCTGTACATGCTGTTATTCTTTTCAGATCACTTATTATTGTGTGAAAGCACAAAATCTCCAGAAAATAGCTTTTGTACTTTTAAACTATTGCTTTTCTTCTTCTGTTGCGCAGGTGAAGGAGAACCTGTTGTCTTGCAAAATGCTCCTCCACTGTAAGAGGGACGAACTGAGGAAGCTGTGGATTGAAGGCATTGAGCACAAGCATGTCCTCCAGCTGCTGGATGAAATTGAAAGCATCAAACAGGTTCCTCAGCGCCTGGACACCTATATGGCGAGCAAGCACTACCTTCATGCCACTGACATGTTGGTGAGTAAAGTGCTGAGAAAGGGGAGCTTTTTACGTTTTAAAAGTATTTGACCGTTACCTATTGACACACGAGGCAGCGCTGATGGGGGTTGCCTTTCAGAATCATTGAATGTTCACATAAACACAAGTGTTTACAAACTGCTGCTCCCAAAGATTGATTTCTTTGCTCCTTTCACTGCTTTAAGGAAACAGTTTCTAGCCTTGAATGGTCCAGTGGGTGCAACTCCCATCATCTAAGTGCTGTGAGGCCACTGCAGATGCGCACGTACGCGTACACTGTTTCACATTTGATGTGTTTTGCAGTATCCTCAGCAGGGTGGGTGAAGGTTGGCAGTGACAACTAAATGACCATGCTCTGTGATCCGTCTGTCGCTTTCCCTTTCCCCTTTCCTCTCCAATGTTACTTCCACACATCTTTCTCCTCCAGAACCTGCTGATAATTAGTTTGCTAGAATGGGGGTTATCTGAGGAGGAGGAAAGAAGAGAAACGGTGGGGCAACCACAGGAGCGTGAAAAATCCTCTTTGTGTGGGTGGAAGGAAATGGAAGTCCATTCAGCCTGTGCTCAGTCTGTACAGTGCGTTTTAAAAGGTTGTAAAAAGTTCAAAGTCAGTTGGATGCATTACCTTTGTCATGCCAGCTTTAAATGTGCTTTACTTTATGAACATGCAGCCATTTTCTTGGCATATAGAAAGTGCTCTTAGGCCCTTTGGACAACATTTAGTTAGTTTTTATATTTGAACATACTCTTAGTGGCAGTTGTTTTTTTCCCCCTCTATTGGGATTTTTATTTGGTAATTGGTTAAATCTAACTGGTGCTTAAATTAATGACAGTTTAAATGTGTAGATGTGGCAAACATTAAAACCCATAAAGTTGCCAAAAAAAGCCCTTTTAAGATCCTGTTAATCTTTTACCTCTACATGTAGTCAATAAAAATTTTGTGGTATGATCAGAATTCTTCTGTAAGTCAAAATCACCTTATTTCACTTGAATTTAATGCAGTTAGGTTTGTTAACATAGATTCAAATCACAGCAGGTATCACCTCAACTCAATTTACAATAGAAATTGGTCAAAGTTGAAGTGCTATTCCATTGAATCCAGTTCGGTAAATCAGTTCATTTCAATCCAACCTAGTTATGGATTGAGATTCAGTTCAATCTGCACACAATCCAGTTCAATCTAAATTATAGCACAATACATATTGTATTGTGTTGTAATAATATTAGTTACTGAATGCCAGTCGTCTTAAAAGTTATCAAATTATCTAGGAGAAGTAGCTAAGCACAAAAACACTGAGCCAGGGGTACTTTTAACAGGAAAGACAGACAAAGGGTACGTAAAGGCAATGACTGTAATCGCTCTGTCAATGACTAGAATGATCAGAGCAGAGATGCACTAAAGCACCGAGCCAGAGGCACTTTCTATTAAGGTTGTCAAAATAATCAATATTTCAATATAATTGATACTAAATTATTATTATAAATAATTATTACTTAAAGATACTTATTTGCAGCCAAATCAATATGAACTGAGCTTATTTGCCCAAATTGACACTAAGGCCCTCCCTTCCCTGCAGCCGCTCACCTGACTGAGCATTCTGGCAAAATTACCAGAAAGACAAATTGTACATGACTGGTTTTGAATTTATTTGCGTGACCTAGATCCTTGTTTACCCGATTAAAATATATGTTTTTAATGCACCAGATCCATGTTTGTTTTAAAACAGAATGTATTTTAGTATATACTATTCTTTGATTTGTCCCTCAGTAGTAACCTCTGTTTGAATCAACAGCAAATTGACAAAAATGGAAGCACGACGTGGCGCACTAAAGATTATCAGTTACAATAAAATGGTGTCATTGCATGACTTAAATTTCATAAAGTATATTAACATTTATGCTAAGTGTTTTCTTGTCTACTGTTTTGCCAAAACTGGAAAATGAATGAGGAATAAATGAGGGCTGAATTATGCAGAAGTGCATTGCATTCACTAGGACAAAATAAAAAAGCAGTTTTCTTAATTACCAAGATCAGTTTTAGAAAAAAAGTTTTTAATTATGTGGCTTTTACTGAAATAATAAAATAATACCTCTGCAGTGTTTTTCAGTGATGATGTTCTGTCACTGTAGGCATTATTAACTGGCTAAGAGGAACTTAAACATGTCCCGTTTGAAGAGTTTAAAGAGTTTAAATTTTTTTTTTTTTTTTTTGTTAAAAGTGAATGCAAGATGCTTCTGTGGGACTCTCCCTTACTTATGACCCTAATTAAGGAACTTTAAATTTCGCCATATTGGAATGAATCCTTTTTCACTCTTCACTTCAAAGATCCTGTGGCTTCAAAAAATGTTGCTGTGGTATACAAAAATGTATCGAGTATTGTTCTTTGCATCAGTATTGAGTTTAAAGTGTTCGTATCTTAACAACACCAGTTTCTATTGAAAGAAAAAGCAAGTAGATAAAGTAAAGCTGATGGGAGGAATAACCCTATGACTAGCTTTGGCCATAAAGGTGACACAGCTAAACACAGAAACGGTATGTCTGAGTACTATAATGATTCTTGTTTCATTCTATAAACTTCTGACATTTTCTCCAGATTATAGTAATATTATACCTCAGTTTGAGCATTTACAGCACATGATAAATGGTCAAAGATTTTGTGTTTTCAGACCTCAAATAATACAAGGAAGTATTTTTTTAGCAACACAATGCTAAAGTTTAAACTTATGAAGATTTCAGAAATCAACCTGTGGTGGACTAACCTGGTTTTCAGTCAGTCATACCTGTGGTTGCTATGCTCCCTAACTGTCTTTCATAAAGCTTTCATGTTTGGATGAATACCTAATCAGTATCTCATTAAGCAGAGTAATGTGGGCTTGTGTTGTAATTCAGTGGGCATTGGAATGAAATGCCTATATAAATTTAAATTAGCTAAATAAATAGCCTAAGCTTTTAACACTTGGAACATTGTCTTTTAGGGTCTTCTCAACCTTTATGTGGAAAGTAATTTACTATAGACATCTGCACACTGAATCCAATGACTTGTAATTGTCAGGAAAGGGATTCAGGAATGATAGTGGTTAAAGTTTTAGGAGTTGCATTTCATAACTATTGATCACTATGAATGTTTGGTTAACATTCATGGTTAGCTTCAATGTTTTAAATATCGAAAATCTTACTCTTAAAGTAGTAATAATCCAATAATCTTGTATTATCTTTTTTCTGTTGCAGAAACAGTTGCAGAAGATAGATCCAATTTCTGCAAATCAGTGTTCTTTGTACATGCAAATGCATATACCCTTTTTACTATAATGTAGCTGAAGTTTAATGGCCAGTTACAAACATCCCAGCCTTTTATTTGGCTTAGTCTCACTAACATTGTGTGCATGCATGCATTTTTTTAACTGGGCTTATCTCTTCAATTAAAATTCAGACTGAGCACTCTTTGTACTCTGGAATAGCAGCATTACATCCCATGGGTTTGGTTCATAAAAACCGTCCTTCTCTTTTCGCGCTCTTGTTCCTGTTGTATCGCTAAATCCAGGTGTGCTCAGGTGAAACCCCACTTGGAGTGGAGAAGCCAGTGATAAACCTTCTCTTCTCTTTCCAAATTCGCTAGAGGGTTCACATTTCTCAGTGTGCTGACAGGCCTGTTCCCTAATGATGTTAAGCAGTCTCCCCTCATCATCCCCTCCACACATACAGACACACGCATTCTGCAATTTACTGGCACACAATCACACACCTATAATTAGACGGAGACACATCTGACAAGTGTGTACTGTACACGCACACAGGGATCACATGCAAAGCCTTGCTGGCATAGGGAATTATTATATTTTACTAAAGGAGGCTGATCATGAAGCACATTAACTCATCCACTTGCAAGTCTGAGTCTAATTTGCATCAGTACACACTTGACCCATGCCCCCTGCCCACCATATTTCTCTCTCTCTCGTTCTCTCTCTCTCGTTCTCTTTCTCTGCTAACTGTCCCCCCCTGGCCTATCCTGACCTTGCAGATATTTGTTTGATGCGCACAGATGCTCATCAACACAGAGTTACAAATGTTGGAGATTTTATTTATTGCCATATAAATTGATAGACTAAAACTTAAAAACTGCTGTTGATTTTGTGTAAGGGGAAAATAGGGCAGGAAAACGAATAATAGATTAATCTTGAAAATGCCGGACATGAGTGACAAACTTTTATGCATCACATATCATATTATGGAAATTAGAAGGCTGGATGCAGAACACCCAGTTCTATTAATAATAACATGTTTATTAATCCATGTAACTTTAAAACTCAAATGAGTAAATGCTCATGTCTGCCACCACAATTGTCACCATTTTAAATATGGTTTATTAAAACATCTGGAGTAAAATTAAAAAGAAGAGCATTCGTAAAAGGCTAGTTTAACTGCTAGAAGTTTGGAAATTAGCAGGTTTCAATCAGTTTAAGCTAAACATGCTTTGTGGTAGTTGGCATGTAGTTCATGAGTTGTTTAATTTCTTCCCTGTCACTGTATTCATATTCATTGAAGTTTGTCAAGGGGGGGGTTATGTGATTGACCAAAACGAAGTAGTGCATTATTGCGAAGTGAGTGATAATTTGTTTTTGACTTTTTTGACAAATAAAAAAGTGAAGTGTGTGCCATTCCTGTTTTGTTTTTTTCAGCACCCGCTGAGTCAATGCTGGCTGAAACATTTGCCCGTTTTTCTCTATGAAGTTCAGAGTTTCACTTGCATTGGGGTCTGGACTTTACTGGGTCATTCTAACAGTTGGATGTCATTTGATCTAAACCATCTTATTGCAGCTCTGTCTGTATGTTTAAGGTTCCTGTCCTGCTGGACAACAAACCCTCTGTCCCATTCTCAAGTCCTTCGTAGGGCGTCTTACAGCGATTGCCCTGTTTTTAGCTCCTTCAATCTTCCCATCAACTCTGATCAGGTTTGCTGTCCCATCGGAAGAAAAGCTCCCCCAGAGCAGGATTCTGCCAACACCATGTTTCACCTTGAGGACTATTTTCAAATGTTCTTTCTCTAATGGCTGTCCTGCAACAGATTCTTACCCACCTAAGCTGTAGATCTCTGCCATAGTCACCATGACGTAGCTGTAAAGTGATTTCTGAGGTTATTTGGTTTACCAGTTTTTATTTTATTTTGGGCTACCAGAACAAAGGTGACTGAATACATATGCAGGCCACACTATTTAGATTTTATTTGTAAAAAAAAAAAATTGGAAACAAACATGCTCCTTTCCTTCCACGTGACAATTATGCACTACTTTGTGTTGGTATATCATGTAAAATCCCAACTGAATACACTGAAGTTCTTTAGTGTGCCACATACAAGTAACCTTGTCATATGTTAGCAACTTGTTTTTATTAAATTATTCTATAACACAAACAAATAAGCATGTTTTATCAAAAAGTACACCAGACACACGCCTACAGTTTATTGAAGGAGACCACCTGTTTCTACACACGCTTTGGTTTTCTAATGTCACTCTTTTATCTGTTGAGCTCTGCTTCAAATTTTTTATTTTGTAATTTTTTGTTTCATTTTTTAAAAGTCTTTAAATGCCAGAATTTCCTCATAACTTTGTATTTTTGTCTAATGAAATCATTTGAAAAATATTAGATCAGATGTTACTCTGTACTCAAGTAGTCTTTTTACCAAATACTTTTTTACTCTTGAGTAATTTCTTGAACGGCTACTCTTTACTTTTACTTGAGTAAAAATATGTTGAAGTAGTGCTACTTGTTAGTACTTGAGTACAATTTTTGGGTACTCTACACACCTCTGGTGTCATGTGAAGTTATGATGCTTTGTAGCTCATTCAATAATTATTTTCTTCGCAAACAGCTTATGAAGGACAGCAAAGTACAACACCCTGTTGGCTTGTTTGCAGGTGACAGCAGTGGAGTCCCTGGAAGGCCCCTTGTTTCAGGTTGAAGGGCTAGGAGATCTTCGCCTGGAGCTCAAAAACAAGAAGCTTAACATCCATTTAGTGCTTATCGACGAGCTGCACCGACACCTCTACATCAAGTCCACAAGTCGCCTCGGACACAAGAACAAGGACAAAAATGCCACTCGAGTTCCAGGGTAAAGGGGGATTTCAGCTACTCTTAACAAATAGCTTCAGAATTTAAAAGGTTGTTTTTTTATTAAAACAATTTCCATTCTAATGCTATGGTGGATTTTTATTCTATCATATTACCCTCCTGTAATAGAAGTGTGTTGGATTAAAAAACAATGAAGTTGATAGAATAGTGATAGAAAATAGTTTTATCATTAATGCTGTGTGCTAGAAAAAAAGTTAGTTTTACTGAACCCTTCAGTGTGTATCCCTTACAAGCTATTTTATTATCATGACAGGTGACTAAATGTGACTAATTATTTTCCGAATGAGCCGAGAACATTACCGTCATGAACAGTTAAACCTTTTAAAACATGATGGTGCGCAGTGTGCTTTGAAGCATCAAAGGAATGAGATGAAAAGCATAAGGTTTGTTTATGGTTGGTAGCAAACACAAGTTTTGTTTTTTTGTTGTTTTTTACTCAAAACCTATTATATAACCTGTTGTTTCTGCCCAAACTGGTGTTGTTCCAAAAACATTTAGGAAGCATACAGTACATATATTATTTCACATATTTTATCTGCTGTGTTCGTTGATACTGACAGCAAGAAAAGGCATCCTCCTTTTGTTTTTGTCAGTGATTGTCTAAATGACAGAATAGGTTTGACCGCCACTATGAGGTTAACTGTGACCTGACGGCCTGTTTCTAACTTTTGTTATGCAGCTGTCCAGCCTATTAGCAGTAATGCGCCCCCACAGGCTTTGAACACACATTTATTGCTTCGGTGTTCCTTAGAAAGCATTCATTTAAAGTGCTGTTTGCACTTTTACATGTGTGTATCTGTGGGGGTGCTATAATTACAGTCGCAATGGGTTGGTGAAGCACAATGATTTATTAATAAGGATCAGCTAGTGACAGGTTCTGGTCCTCCTGTATTGGGTTACCTCTAACAACACACCAGCCTCCATGCAGCCCACTCACTTAACAGACACACAGTGTTTATGCCGCTTAACTTAACGGACCGGGATTTGCTTCCCACCTCGAGCTTGATAAATGGCTCATTGGAAAGCAGCGCCATTCTTACCAAGCAGAGATGCAAGATGTTTTATTCCAACTGGAGATTGTTTTTGTGTACACAAGTACAGGTTCCATTTATTTTTTTTAAGATGGCACCATTTCACAACAAATTTCATCCCAAAAAATTTAATCTATCCCAAATCAGTACCATTCAGTCATAAATCAGGTAGTAGTCAAGTTTTCGGTTCAAATAGGTAATCATAATTATTTGTAGCTGTTGACATTGCAGCAATTCCTCACCCTGAAAAGGCATGTTGTGATACTAAAAAGGAAGAGCTCTTGTTTAGCAGGAAGAAACGGCCAGCAGAACCAGGCCTGGTATCAATGGTCATCTTCTGTGACTGGTTGGAGGTTGAGAGAACAGAAAGGCGACACAGAAAAGGAAAACACAAAAACCCGTGACCTTGAGTACTTTATACAGGAAAGAAAAACAGTGGTCAGGAGTACATTTTTGGAATTTAAAAACAGAGTAGACACAGTCAGAATGGCAGCTAAATATCGGTAGTTCTGATCATTAATTAGACACAGCTTAATACAGAGGCTCTGAACCAGGAGTACTTTCTTTAGGAAAGAAAAAGAAATTACACTGAGTGGATGGCAGTCACTGGGGCAGAGACACAGTTAAACACAGATGTGCGGAGTCAATAGGAGTACTTTCCATGAGAAAGACAAACAAAGAAATTAGTTATTTGTGGCAGCAATAGTTCGTGAGGTTGTTCATTGAGTTGTTATAGATCGACAAAGGAGTACTTTCGATGGAAAGAACTTCTCAAGAGAGTACACAAAACAGAAGAAAATACTGGATGAAATGATTACAAATAACAAATAAATGCAGAGTAGCTGAAGAAAATTGAGTTGCTAAAAGAGGTCAGTATGTTTTCTTGCAGCATTAGTCTAAAGCAGTACAGATGGTTCAAAATAGCCCGAGTCATTCTAACAGTAGGTTTTAGCTAAAAGGAAAGTTTTAGGCCTAGCCTTTACTGTATTGTGTTTGCCTCATGGACAGAAACTGGTTTCAAAGGATGGACGTGTTTGCGTCTTTTCTGCAGTTGCACTGCCAGATTAAAGTATGTGATGAAAAGTAGAACATCTAATACCCAATTCACTTTACTGTTTTTGTCTCCTCTCAGGTCCCTGACTAAAGACACATCTCCGATGCCTGTTCTGGAAGTGAGCGGCCTGTCAACTCCACGCAAGCTTCTGGATTCTTCACAGTTCAGCACACCTGGATCCAGCAGTGGTATATACAAACATATATTTAATGCATATTAGACTGATGTAATGAGTGAGAAGAATCCAAATGTTAAGTGTATTTGAGGAAACACTGTAAAACTGTCTATATTTTGTCTGCTCACATCACGGAAAATATAAATTAACAATTAATGTAATTCAAGAACAATGTAGATCTTCCAGTTTGTGTTTTAAATATTTATCATGTCTACTTAAAATGAGGATTTTAACATCACTCTGGCTTGCATTCATTTGCATGTTATTAAGGTTGTGGTTTCTTATCAGTTCTTGTTGCGCAATTGCACAATTTCTAATGTACAAAGGACTAAACCCATCTTGAATGTCAGGAAATATGCACACAAAGTTTGCACACAGGCAAACTCCCACATTTCCCTCGCAGCACATGTCAGAACATCTTCAGCTATGATCGTAATATACATCTCTTTTCTAACAATATAATCATCACGCGTCCCCCCCACGTGCACCATTAGTCACCCTGTGTCTCTGCGTTCACAGCAGGGGAGCTCCTTCTATTAAGCTCAAACGGGTAGAAGCTGAGAATACAGAACCCTGACTGTGTTCAGAAATGTATGAGGTCTCTCTCGGTGGTAGGGGCGTAAGAGTCAGCCCTACATTTCTTCCAGGCAGAGCAAGGAGGAACACAAACAAGAAGATAATGAAAAAAGTTAATCCAGCAATAACTTGGCATTCCCTGGGTGTTTCTGAGTTTTTATATTAAGGCTGGTTCTTTTTTCCCACCACCCACTCTTGGCATTCGAAGTTAACGACTCATCGGTTTTAGCTCAGTGGATACCAGGCAGGTTTCTGTGCAGGATTTAACATTCCTCTGCACTTAGATTTTTTTTTTAATAGAAAGTTTTGCAGTTTTCTCTTTCTGTGTTTTTCCTGAAACCTTTTTTTTGTTTTTGTTTTTTTACATTTTTACATCTTTAACTCTACCTCCTATAATGTCCTCTTCACTCGTTGGTATGCACTCCCATGTCATGACCTCAAATGAGCAAACGCACAAATGTATGAATTGCTTCTGGTGCGTGATAAATATCTGTTCACTTCTACCACACTGCAGACCCAAAAGTAAAAGCTCAACCACAGTTCCCCCCTCACATTATGCAAGCTGAACACTGACAATTAGTCGCCACCGGGCGGTAAGTGCCTATATACCGCCATGTTAACAACCGCGGTCACGACACAGCAACTAGCTTCCATCAGAGGCCTGGCTTTCCATTTTGTCTAATAGCATTAGAGCACCTCATTTGTAGATAGTAATTGTCATAATTATTACACAAGCTGCAGTTGGAATGGGTGAAAAAAGGAAATACACCCAAAGTCCATTAACTTGCTATAAACATTAACTCTCCTAACATGCTTTGATGGGGAATTGGGAGGCCCCATCTAATGGAAATTAGAGCATCACTCGATACTGCCATTCTCAATTTAGCTTCTAATGTGGCTAACTCGGCTGCTGAGAGCGTGGGGGGTGGGGGGCAGGTACAGGTGTGTGTGGTTTAAAGATGAAGCTGTTGAATCTAAATATACGAAAAGCAATTAATATATTTGTGTTAGTGTAAGTTACAGTACTAAAAGGAAACAGTAAAACTATATTGGTGAAAATACATTGTAGGGATTTTGTTTATTTATTTGTGTAATTGTACTAATTTTTTAATTTTAGTTCGTGAGCTGCAGCAGGATATCCGGGACCTGAGTCAAGCAGATCTTTTGGAGGTGGATCCAGAGGAAAACAGTGCTGAGTTCATGGGAATACTCATCAAGGTACTGTATATGCCTGATTTTTATTTATTTTTATGTTTTGTCTTTTTAATATAAAATCTATGTTAAATCAATCAATATTAAAATATGACATTAGTCTAGGGGAAAAAATACAAAAAATTGCAAAATAAAAATACTAATCGCAGATGTAGTTATATCTCAAAGTTTTCCACATGTAGTAATAGTGCAACCTCAAACTTCAATCTATTTTAGAGGGATTTTATTTGATAGGGGAATACAAAGAATCACATATAATTGTGTGGTGAAAGAAAAACGGTAAACTGTTCTAAAAATTTCTAACAGATAAAACATGAAAAGTATAGTGTGCATTTATATTCAGCACCTTTTACTTTGATACCCCCTAAAGTCCAGTGCAAGTAAATGCCATTAGAGGTGATCTATTTAGTAAATCCCCCAGTATGTAATTCTTTTCTCTAGATCAGGGGTGCCCAACACTGGTCCTCGAGATCTACCATCCAGCCACTTTTAGGTGCATCCGTTCTCAACACAGCTGAATCAAATGAAGGCCTCGTTGCCAGGCCTCTGCAGAGCTGACAGACTGCTGATGAGGAAATTGAACTGTTTGATTCAGGTGTGTTGGAGCTGGGATACATCTAAAATTTGTTGGATGGAAGATCTCGAGGAACAGGATTGGGCACGTCTGCTCCAGATTTTGTGGTTGTAGTGAAACAAACATTGTTACGAGCAACGGACACAGCAGACCGGTCAGGGATAAGGTTTTGGGGACAGTTAAAGTGAGGTTTGGATATAAAACCAATATCCCAAGCCTTGAGCGTCTGTCTCAGCACCATTCAGTCCAACATCTGAAAATGACATGCAACCAAGAGGCTCATGGTAACTCTCAGAGATCCACAACTTAGGTGGGAAAAAACTATTATATTTGCACTCCACAAATCTGTCTTAGAATGGCAAGAAAAAACTTTGACTGAAAGAAAAGCTAAAATAAGTCACATTTGCACTTTCCTACAACCTATATTGGGAACAGATCCATCTTACTGCATAGAAAGGAGCATAATTTATGAAGGAAAATCTATGATCATACATTACCTTGAACACATAACCCCCACAGTGAAATATGGCAGTGCTATTATCATAATGTGGTGATGCTCTTACACTTTTTATACAGAGCAGGTGGTTTCTGATGGGAATTTATTGAGTGGCATCAGAGTAAAGTGACTAGAAGACAAGTTTACACCATCATTTTCAGATTTTTTTTGGGGTGAAATTAAAGAAAAACTATGTACAATTTCTTTCCACTTTACAATTATGTGTCAGTCGATGGCATAAAGCCCAATGAAACGCATTGATGTCTAGTTGATTTAAGGGGCGTCTTGGTCATTTTTCTCCAGGCTCTTGCTAAACTGAAGAAACTTCCTGATACCACTAAAGCCATAATGGAGCGACTGGAGCCTGAGCTGAAACAGATCGTCAAGAGATCCACCACTCAGATAGCGGATCATGCTTACCAAAGAGGAGAAAACCTGGCCCAGGAGAGCCAGCCAAGGTACAGTAACGTCAAAGGACCCCATGTTTAAATGTAGTCAGGTTCATAAAAAAAAAAAAAAAGGAAGATATAAGCTTAAGAAGTCTTAAACAAGAAGATACAAGCAGTTTTGTCGAAGGAAACATCTTAAAACGGTACTAATATTTCCTTCATAAGAATATAAAGTTGAATTTGAAAAATCAATTATCAACAGCAGCATGCTGCAGTTGGTGTTATCTCTGAAAAATATCTTAATAAAGCTGCCACTTGTATCCCCAGCAGTATTGTATCTGTTTAAGAGTTTTATTAAGCTGCCTGTTTGCTTATTCTTATGAAACCATAGTATTCCCATTAGGATCTGTTTCCCAGTGTTATTAAATAAAAGACAGTCTCTCTGTCCATTGATTGGAGGAGTCGAGGGGTTGTCATTCTCCCTGCAGGTTCTTAGTTAAACACTAGAGTTGATTATCAATATCAATATGATGACTGCCATGGGTCTTTTATATATATTTACGACTGACTGTAAACATGTTTTGAATTCAGTCCCACTGTGCTCATAGTCAGACAGTCATCCAGGTGTGAAAGAGAGCGAAGCCAAGTGCTAGAGACACAGCCGTCTTCAGACCATGAAAACAAACCCTGTGCTGCTTTAAACAAAGACATGTCATGGTTAAACACACCCATACACACAAACCAGCAGTTGTACACCTGCCTTATAGGACTGCCACATTATAAAAGCAGTCACGTTAACTGCTGCAGCCATACACATGCAGCATGCAGTCCTAAGAAGCACAGGTCTCAGTCCACTGATCCCGAACCATTTAAGAGGAACGCCTTGTTTTCTGTCAGGGATGGTCTCTCCAGCCCCGATTCCTTTGTTTCTCCTGTTGCCAGCCGGATCTCATCTGACCTCTGCGTAATAGGCCGCCATGTAGCTCGTTTTAGGTCCTACGCCCTGCAGATTGCTTCTGAATTTGCCTGCATGTGTATGTCTGTGGGCACTTAACACTTTAGAGATTGTGTGTGTTTGTATTTGGATGCATATACTGCTACTTTTATCTATGTTCACTTCAATTTAAAGTCAATGCTTGTTGCTATGGAAACTCCACCTGATGTAGCACTTGTCTAGAACAATGGTCTTGAATATTGCACACTATATTTTATGGCACTGCAGACCAGCAGGCAGCACTTAAACTCTTTATAGCTTAAACAGCAGTGTGTAACTTCCTTTTGGTTATTCTTATTCGTTTTCACAAGGATAATCCCTACAAATTCTCAGCATGCATTACTAGAATACAGGGCCTTACAAAAGTTTGCACACTTTTCTACACTACAGCCTCAAAATGAGGTTTTTCTTTGGATTCTAATTGATAGAACAATGCAAAGTAGAGCATGATAATTTGATTCATGAAAGGTTTGTTGTTGTTTTTTTGGAGGATGTTTCCTCTGCTTTTGCACATCTACCAACCAGAATGTTAGCTTTAAACCTCCTCTCCAATCTCAAGTCCTTTATTGCCTCTATTTGTCATGTTTGCAGTTAAGGTACCCAAACACGGTAAGTAGCTAGTAGCAAAGTGAAGTGGAATGACCACGTAATTATACAAATAGTCCTCAAAACGTCCAGAAATGAGGTGAAATGGAATAAAAAAATAAAGTCTTCAGGAACAAAAGAAGTGAAAATATAGGAACTAGAGCATGTACCGTTAACGACTGTTGGAACTGATGGAGAACTGACTGAACTCAGAAGCATAAATCATGGGGCAGTGATTAGTGAACAAGAAATCAGTAGCTGATTCTCAACAGGCTGCAGCTTTGGAGGAAGACATGTAAAACTGAAGAGTTTAGGCTGGGAAATGACACCAACTGAGTTCACTGGAACTAGGGGAACCAAACAGCGCACAAAAGAGCTTCTCATAAAAGAAAACCGAACACCAAATGAAAAAAAGACTGACTCGAAATGGAACTCCAGAAAAGTGTTAAAAAAATATGAGAAATATTACCAACTACAACAGGACAATGTATTTAAAGCTAAAGATTAAATTAAAGGTTTCAATTCAGAACAAAATATCGAGGAAAAGTTTAACAGCAGGCATGATGTCTTTTGGGGAATGAGCAGCACTGGTTTATACCACATGTCGTTTTACCTCTAGGTCCAAAAAGTTGATTTTCTCTCATCTGAGCAGAGCCTCTTGTTCCACTTGTTTGCCTTGTATTCTACATGGCTCGTGGCATACTGCAATTAAGACTTATTAGGGCTTTCTTCTTGCCATTCTCTCATAAAGGCCAGGGGTCTCATTTATAAACGTTGCGTACGCACAAAACGGGGCCTGAAACTGGCGTACGCCACTTTCAAAGCAAAAGTTGTGATTTATAAAAAACAGACTTAATGGGAAAATGTGCGCACCTGTACGCTAACTCTGACCCGTGCGTACAGACATTTTGGAGACTGGGGGGGGAATCGACGACGCAGTTGGTGAGGTGGTGAACTGCAGCCAGACTGCATATTACTCCTCTCACACATATCATTTCACCTCACACCAAACATTAATTATGGATTCATGTTATTATAAACATCCAAACCTGCAATGATATCTATATTGTAGCTTTGCAGTGAGCTATAGCTCTTCTAAAAACATTTTTCAATATTAAAATAAATACATAAAACCTTAAACTCGGATAAAAGTGCCGGGACCGTATGCCAATTAATAAATGGAATCATCTGTACCATATATCATTGATTGGCACGTTCATTGTGCCAAGGAAGGAAGCAATCATTCTTATTGCTGCCAATAGAAATACCCCAACTACTTTCAAGCGTAATATTTGAGCTGGATGCACTGGCGTTACTAGAAGATTTTGCAAATGGAAGGATTAGGAGAGAACGCGTGTTCAGGGATCATGCGGACCTCCTTGCCCATGATGATGACTGGCTAATAAGCAGATTCAGATTCCCTAGAGATGTGGTCTTGGATCTCTGTGCTGAATTGGGCCCGGTTTTGGAGAGACCGTTAAGGCGGAACCGTGCCATTTCGGTCCAGCTGCAGGTGCTCACCACTCTGGGGTTTCTTGCAACTGGTTGTTACCAGCGGGAATTAGCCGACAGGTATGTGTCTGAGTGACATGATTCTTACTATTCCGCCCAAAGTCCCTTTTTTGGAAATAATGCCTTCAAATATGTTATATTTATTTACTAGGTCTGGGATATCACAGCCGTCCCTGAGCGCAATAATGCCTGCAGTCTTGGATGGGATCATTAAAATGAGCGGGCGATACATCACGTTTCCATATACTGTGGGGGAGCAGGCCGAAATTAAGATGCAATTTGCAGCAATGTTCGGTTTCCCAAACATAATCGGCGCAATTGATTGCACCCATATTGCTATAAGTGCCCCGTCCGGAGAGGAATTTGTTTTCGTCAATCGGAAACATGTACACAGTATTAATGTGCAAATCATATGTGATTCACACACATGATCACTAATATGGTGGCACGATGGCCTGGGTCAACACACGACTCCTTTATCTTGACACACAGCAGTGTAGGGAACAGACTGCAGGCAGGCGCTGTGCGTGATGGCTGGCTGCTCGGTAAGTCCTCACCGTCATTAGAAATGCTGGTTGTTGACACCTGAATTAAACGTGTTATCACTTGCAGGTGATAGTGGCTACCCTCTCAGGACCCCGTTCCCAGACCCACAGACAGCAGAGGAAATGCGCTACAACTCCTGTCACATGCGTGCGTGCTCAGTCGTGGAGCGTGCCATAGGCCTGTTAAAATGTAGGTGGCGGTCATTGGATGTCTCGGGTGGCAGACTATTATACCACCCTACAAAGGTCTGCAAGATCGTGAGGGCATGTGGAATTCTTCATAACATGGCACTGAGAATTGGAATTCCCCTCCCTCCTGGCCTACCCCATCCCCAGCATGAGAACCCCGACCCACAGCCGCTTCCTCCTCGACAGGAAGCCTTCACCCAGGGAGCAAGGAACCGCCAGGATGTAATGCGGCGTTTGAGATAACGACAAGGTTCATTTATAAAAAAAAATTATTGTATCATTTAAGGTACCAATGGCTGTCACTATGTCGCACAGCACACTCTTTATTTCCTTTAACTCGTTTGTCACAGAATTGATGGCGCTGATGGTGTCTCTGTGTCTGCATCACAGCTTCAGTCAGAACCCGACCACTGCTGGATGCACCACGGGCACCGGCAGCACTGGTGCTGGGGGCAGCCGGACGCTGGGCAACCTCATCTTCCTCAGCCTCCTCATCCTCGCCACCTACCGACTATGGAAGAGCTGAAAAGACACAACATATTAGTCTGTCTCCTTATGCTCAAATTTGATAACGTAGCCACGTAATAAAATATATACAAAAGGTGCTTTACCGGGTTCATCTGTCATTTCTGCCAGGTCGGTGTCGCCCTCCTTCTCTGACACAATACCGTACACGCTTGATGTTCCCATGATACTTGCCATTTTCCTGTCCAGTGGTGTCAGCTTAGGTGTACACGTAACCCCTCCAGTAGCAGACCCACTCTGGCGGTGGGAGGCAAGTTTTTTTCTTGCCTCAACTTTGAGGTCCGGCTTCTTTTTTTAAATTTCGAGTACCGTCCTGTCAGTTGCACTGACAGTCTGCACTGCAGACGCCACATGCTGCAACTCGCAGTTCTTCCTTTTATTTGTGACACCAGTGCTGTGTCCACCGAATAAAATGTCTCTTCTAGCCTCCACTTCACCCACTAGCACTTCAATCTCCATCTCCGTAAAGTTTCTCTTCTTGGTTTTTGTTGTTGTTGCCATATTTCCCCTCTTCTTCATATGCATCAATATTCATGTCCTGCTTTGCATTGACCTTTTATAGCTGGATTTGGGCGTCTTCAGGGCGGGATATTAGCCAAATTCAAGTGCGTAAACTTCCAAGAAGACTGTGATTTATAAAGTGGAAATTGCTTACACCTGTGCGTAGGCATGGTTTTATAAATCAGAAATCTTTTTGGCGTACGCAAACTTTTTGTTTTGGTCGTACGTACACTTTTAGTAGGGATTCTACGCAATATTTTATAAATGAGACCCCAGATCTGTGGAGTGCAGGAGTAATAGTTGTCCTGTCAGCATGTCTTGAGCTGTGGATCTCTGCTGCTTCTCCAGAGTTACCATGAAGAGCTAAATGTTTAGAGCCTCAAACATTATTTATGATTTAATATATATATTGGTATATATACTAATGTGCCCTTACAGGACATCTATATTTATACTGAGATCAGACTACATACAGGTCAAGTATATTTATGAGGTAGGTGACGTTGGAGGGCGATTGTTTGCACTGGATTGTATTTAGTTGTATCAACGACTGTGGGTCTCAAACATTTTTTTTTTCTTTTGCAAAAAAGAAAAAAAGTATCCCTTTCATGCCACTTTATAATTACTAGCTGCTTTGTGTTGGTTTGAGAACTAAAATCTAATAAAGTTTTTAGTTGTAGTGTGACTGTTACAATCCGGCACAGCTAGGGAAGGGGGAAGTAACATAAATCCTGGAGCCAGGTGCTTAAAATGGAGGAACAAAGGAGTTTAATCAGTATATAGCAACCAAAACAAATTTACAGAATAGAATTGGCCTAACAAAATAAACTAAGCTAAAAATACTAAAGGTTTCAAAACAAAACATGAGCCCCAAAACACAGGCTAAGGAAGCCTTGAATAAAAAGGGGGCACAAAACAAATAACTGACAATCAACCCAACTTAAATAAAGCAAAGTGTTATCAAAACTCAAAGTTACTCTAAAAGATAACACCAACAAAACTAAGTATACAGCACTTAGCAAGGATTCTGACAAAATAAGCAAACAGACAAAGCCAAAACAAAACATAGAAATGGTAGCAGGCTGTTGGGGAAAAGCAGCATGGTGTAAGCTCCACCCCTCTCCCCCAACTGCAGATGATGCAGAATGTCTTTTGAAAGGCAAGGGAGCCAATCAGCAACTCTCAACTTCTTAATGACCTGCAGCTGGTCATTATTGCCTGCAGGAGGAGGAGGAGCAAGGAACAGTGTCTACAGGTAGGGCTTGATATGCAGAAGAAACACAAACATGGCTAACAAAATACAACAAGGCGCCAGTAAAAACGGGTGACCGTAACACCCTCCCCCTTAAATGACAAAATATAACATTTTGTAAACAATAAAGGTGCTGTACAACAAACAAGAACAGAGGCCTGGGGGAATGAAGGACTCGGAGGCCTGGGGGAATGAAGGACTCGGAGGCCTGGCGCCCACGAAGGACTCGGAGGCCTGGCGCCCACGAAGGACCCGGAGGCCTGGCGCCCACGAAGGACCCGGAGGCCTGGCGCCCTCGAAGGACCCGGAGATCTGGCGCCCACGAAGGACCCGGAGGCCCTGAACACACTGAGAACCCGGAAGCCCAGCACACAGTGAGGGTTTGGCGCCAACGAAGGAACCGGAGGTGTGTCCCCCTGGACACCCTCGGCGAAGACTGATACCTGAGGCATTTCCCCCTGAAAATCCTCAGCAAACGGGAATCCAAGGCGTGTCCCCCTGGGACAAAGAAACACAAACATGGCTAACAAAATACAACAAGGCCCCAGGTGGCTGTAACAGTGACAAAATGTATAAAGTAGTTTGAGGGGTGTAAATATTTTTGCTAGCCTCTCCATTATTTTAGTAAGTTTTGAAAGTCTTTGTGTAGGAAACATTACATTAACCCAAAACCCTTTTTAAGGGTTGATTATATGAAGAAATGCTTGATGAAGGAAAGAAGACGGAAATCATTTTGTCCGAATGCAACGTACGTGTATATTCCCTGTCCTCTCTATGAGGGTCTATTGAATGATCACAATAGGTTGAAATAAACGTCAAAGTAATTTTAAAGCCAATTTAAAACCTGGACAAGCACATTGCACAGGAGATGGATTAGTCGTCATTTTAGCTCTTTTCCACCTGTTCAGCTGAGAAGTCTCTTGAAATTTCCCATTGACAAATCTCTGCGAACGACATCCGTTTTTTGGCTGACAGCATCATGACCCAGCGCACTTAATATTTCACAAGCGTTCACTCAGCATGTCGGAACCCTATTTACAGTAATTTAATGATCTTTGACTGACACTCAGTCTAATGATAATCTAGTTTTTATGCCGCTGCTGTTCTTCTAAAATGAGTCACGCACTTTCCCACTGCTGGCCAGTTAGTCAGAGACTCTCTGCTATTTCTCTCGACTGTTCATGAGCGACTGGTGTCATCTTCGATCCTGAGAGGAAATGAGATGAGAGGTCTCAAGGAACAGACGATATGGATTAGGATGGCCTCCGCTGGGAGATAATGAGGAAGACTCGGTTGTCTACACTTCTGTGTCTGTCTATAGATGAGTAAGTGAGTGAGCTGAATGTGGAAAGCATTGTAAGGTATTGGGAAAAGGTTACAAGGTCAAAGTTTTTAGTTATGCGTCTGTGCATTTACTTCTATGCATATTCACAAGTAGTTTTACTTTTTAATAGTTAATCTATTTATGCTTTCTTTCAAGTACTTTATATTGTGCTATTATATTTCTTGGAAAAGTACTCGTACTGTTTTGGACTTTTTGCAATGTTGTCATCACAAGCATTTATTAAGTTCATCTGGATTTTGTGTGATAAGCCAATACAAAGTAGTGCATGTTAGTGAAGTGGAAGAAAAAATATACATTGTTGTCAGTATTATTTGCAAATAAATATCTGAACTGTGACATGCCTTTGTGTTCAGCCCACTGTATGCTGATACTGCTGAAAAAATTCCAGTGCAACCAAATGACTACAGAAGTCGCCTAATAAGTAAACAGACCAAACAGCCTCATGATGACAAAGGAACACAGTTGGCAGGTCAGGGAGATAGTTCTGGAAAAGTTTAAGGCAGAGTTGGGTTATAAAAGGAGAGCATTGCATCAGGGAAGCAACCAGGAAAGCCATGGCAACTCTGGAGGAGCTTCCAAAGATTCACAGCTTGGGTGGAAGAATCTGTAGACATGACAACTATTAGTAGTCTAGCCCTTATGGAACTGCAAGAATGCCATTCTTGAAAGAAAGCCTAACAGAGGCGTCCCTTTCAGTTTAAACTGAAACCTTTTGACTAACATGCCAAATGCTATATGTTTAACTAATATTGGACATCACCTAGAACACACAATCCCCAGGGGGACACATGGTGGTGGCAGGATCATACCATGGAGATTGCTTTTCTTCAGACTAGCTAGTCAGAGTTCAAGGAAAGACGCATGGATCTAAATGCAGGGAAGTTCTGGAAGAAAACCTGTCAGAGGCTGCAGGACATTGGAACTGTGTTTGAGGTTCACCTTTTAGCAGATTAACAATCCTAAACATTTGTGTTTGACTGACACTCAAATATTGGAATGGCTTAATAGAAGTCTAGACCTGAATCAAATTGAGAATCTTTGTGAAGACTTAGAAAATTGTGTTTGTCAGTCACATGAAATCCTAATAAAATGCAATAATGTTTAAGGTTTAATATGACAGAGTAAAAAAGGGGTTTACATACTTTTGCAAGGTACTGTATATAGGCATATATGGCATCTAAATGAGTTGCTCAGTCTCCACTTTTGAAGGGCTTTGGGCAGAGATTCACCGTCTCAGAGATCAGTTTGCTCTGTTGTCTCTTAACCAACAGCATCTTCTTTCTTCCCCTTAGCTGTACTTCTGAGTAATGATGCTGGTCTTTGTTTTTGCATTATTGATACATTTTAGTAGCCTCCTCCTCAGAAAAAGCTGACCTGAAGGAAGGCAAGAAAGTTGTGATCATGGCTGAATATGGTCTGTTAATGTGGGGAACTACTTCAAAAGGAAGGGTCCAAGGTTTACTTTATGAAGAAAATGCCCATGAGACAGTCCAGCAGATAGCAGCATGGTGTAAATTGCAAGCGGGGGACAGAGTACGCTCTGAGCTATAGCCAAGTGGCAGGGAGAGTGGAAAGAAATAACTTTGCTAAGTGTGGTTTACAAGACCACACCTCCCAATGGATTACTTTGCCGAAAGGTGCCTGAGAACAACAAAGCTCCAATCCCATGGGACTTTAGGTTCCAGCAGCTACTTTGTAACTAACCCAATATGTTGGCAGTGGGGAAAGGGGCAAAAAAGGGCAGTTGTAGTAGACACGGCATCATACCGCTGCACTAAATTCACATTAAAGACCCAGGGTAGATTAAATACACTCCAGATTTATTATATGGTCCATGTTGTAATTGATCAACTGACAAAAATGTAGTAACAAACATTTGTAGAGAAAGAAAACCTGATTAAAATGACAAAAACCTCAACAAAAACACTGATGTAGACCGTGTCATTATTTTATTATTAACCATAATACCCCCTCAAAAATAAAGTAGTTTCTCGTCATCATCCGTCTCATCTAATATAACCTCTGGTCCCTCTTTACTTCAAAAGCTCTGTCCTTGTGCCAAAAGTAGGTACAGCAGAGTTGGTATGAAAGCATTAGGGCAGATGAAGCAACTGTGAGCTTTCAGTGCTAAGTAGGGTACTCAGATCTAGGAGAAGGTCAGTTTGGTTTTGGATGCGCTCTCTCTTCCTCAACCAGAGCCATTTAGAGCTAACGAGAGTGGCTTTTCATTTGGATCCATGTAGGGGCATTTAGGTGCTATGTTATTAACACAGGAAAAATGCTCAAGTCTCTTCTCAAGAGAGTTGCTAGTTAAAACTGAGCTGTAAAACACTTCATCTCAGTTTACATAACCCGTATTTTCATATCTAAATTCAGTGGTGAATAACAGTTTGTGGAGTTTGTTTTATTTATTTTGGTCTACTATAATGTCATTTTGTCTTTTAATATTCCTTCAAGTCCTCTCCATCCCTCTATTACTCACCTCACCTCTCCTCTGATCTCCCCTCTCACCTTTCTTTTTCTGCTCTCTCTGGCTCCCTCTGCAGGCTGCTGTTGGAACTGCTGGAGCTTCTGTTTGACAAGTTCAAGGCAGTAGCCCAGGCTCACAGTGTGGTGCTGGCCCACATGCAGCAGATCGCTGCGCACACGCCGGGCATGACCCATGAGGAGGAGATCAAGCTCTACGAGCAGGCTGATGTATCTGCAAAGATCCAGACTGTGCTGCAGGTTAGTTTTGTTCAAGAGTAAAATACGAAATGTAACTAATATAGTTATGATACTGTATAGCCTTTTTTCCATTTAAAGTATTGCATTTGTTGGGACTTAAATTAATAATAAAAATGAATCTGAGAATTTACCATGTACGTCATCACAGTAGCTTCCTACGGCACTGAAGTATACATGTTACCCAAGTTCTCCTCCAGATGCCATGGTATTCAAATGTCTAAAAGCAAAATAAAAAACAAGAACAATGTTTATTTAAATGTATCATATATCAGAACATAATTTAATTACATAATTGTAGTCCTCGTCTGTTGTGAACCTTAATATTAGGCAAATATAACCTGAGATACAGTATATAACAGTTTGGTGTCACTTAATAAAAGCTAAAAGGCTGTTCACAAAGTACTCCTGAGTCGAGCATTTCTGGCTGACTACGTTTTACAAGGGTATATTTTGTCACCCCAGAGGAGTGGTTTGTGACATTATGACTGCATGGTGCCGAGGTCTTGTTGCTCTACAGTAAATGTTCTTGTCTTTTGAAAAAAAATATATAATCTGAATTGTTTAGGTTGATATTAAAATAACAGGGATTTGACATTTTATTTGATTGACTTTAGAAATGATTGCATTTTTGGACTTAAATTAAAAAACAAGGGCAGAATGTAGCCAACCCAAATGATCACAACACCACCACCATGCTTCACAGTTGCAGGTGTTTGTGCTCTTATGGTTTTGTTTGAGCCAAGCATCCTTTATCCAAATGATGTGGGAAATGCTTCGACATTCTTGAGAAGGATTTCTGTTATTAATTCTTTTTTTTTTTGCCAGTTTCTTTGGTTGTAGAATAATAAACCCCAGTAGGTTTAAATTGCCCCCATAAGTATTTACAGGTTTGTAGGAAGTTGCTTGCCTGATGTCTGATATTATTACCGATGTCTTTCCACCCTGGGTTTATGGTTGTGCACACCTGAATGAACCAGACCAGCAGTCTTCCAGAGCTTTTAAAGAGGAGCCCACACCTGCTGATGATTAGTTAATCAAGTGAATTACATTGACAACACCTGGCTTCTGCTTAGCCCATAATTTCTATGGAAGCTGTGGAGGTGTAATTACTTTTTCACCCACTGTTTCTGCTTTTTGACTTGGCCACATCACATGCTTTTTTTCCCTACACAGAGTCCTGCTTACCTATTAAGAATTATGTAAGAATTAGCTAATCTCAAAAATAATTTATCTTGTAAAACCTTGCAACCCAAAGAGGAACTGCTTATTCTTTATGTAGCTGGGAAAATGAAGACGGCTTGATTGTTTGGATTAATTTTAGGCTCTTTAATTGGCATGTATTTGTGCTTGGTTGTTGATCCACCTACTCCTGTTTGATTGGCTGAGGGAGATGAACAGCTGTTGAAATGACCCTGTGGTGACTCTCAGTGGAAAATCAGTGACAGTTGTTGCTCTCAGACTGATTGGTGTGTGAGTGTGTTTGTCTCTTTTGTGTGCTAATATCTCAAAATATGGTGCTCCACATGTGGCTTCTTCACGGATAGTATTTGTGTTATTTACAACAATTATCAGGGAGTTTTTTTTTAGAGAAATATTGTGGTGAAAATGTTGGAAGCTGAATTATTTTTCATGTATTCCTTCACATATACATCCCATCAACAAATAGGGTAGAAAATGCTTCGGTTCGTTTGTGTTGGGTGAGTAAAATGCAGGAGAAAATGAGCCTTTCTATTGTGAAGGACTGCCTCCATGGTAATTGATGGCGCAGTGTTTCTATCGATCATATAAAAGCAAAAATAAATAGAACAACGAGATGCTTTTTCTGCCGAGTGAAATTGAAAGCCTTTCATGTCTACATCCCACAATGAGACTCTGCTTCCAATAGGTTGAGCCTTTTCCAGCTGGCATACATAAACGCACAAATTGAGTAGTGTTTCAGGGTATTTTGTGTGTGTATTTTGAGGGTTTTAGTGATGCATAGGCATGCAGTGTAAATGCTCTGCAGTATGAGTACAGTTTTAGATGGCATGGAGCCATTCCTCAGTATTTGACCACTGCCAACACAGTTGCCAGTGGCTCCAATCTCTGCTGGCTCTCTCATGTGAGATAATAGAATCTCTTGATTAGAATACTCATTATGTGGAATGAGGTTTTTCTTTCTCAGTCACTTGTGTTATTATTTTCTGACTGATAATATCAATAAGACGGACCCACATCTATCCATCCATTTGTTTTGTTTTTTCTCCCACCTTGCATTCCCCGAGCTCTTTGCTTCCTCAGCATAATTCCTGCTGCCTTTGTATCACAATCTCCATTTCCCAATACCTTCTGCATATCCCTCTTGGTCCTTGTAATTTCCTCCTTAATCTTATTATCTGCCTTTTTCTTTCTTTCTTTCTCCGAACTCCCATACCTCCCCTCACCCCCTTCATTTAGCCCTTTCTGTTTTACAGTGTCACATATCGGCAATGAGAGAAATTAAATTCCTACTGCTCCCACACCAGCTCTGTTAGATTTTATTGGATACTGATCCAGCTGAGATATCAGACGTTAAGACCAGCACAGGACTGACTTTTCTTGTGATATTTAGGGTTTCCTCATATTGTTTCTGTCTGAAGGTGATGTTTCTGTTGTATTGCATATCTTCTGTTAACGTCCTTACTTTTAGGAAGGATTATGGAGCAGTCGGGGAAAAATATAAAATTTAATGAGAAAGTTTTAGGTCTTTTTGCCTTCATTTCATCCATTTATCCATCGTTCCATCTACTTATTTATTAATTTGTGTCCATTTACCATTCCTTCTCTACGTCATTCATCAATTTTTTTGTCTGTTTGTCCTTCTGCCCATTCATTTTTCTTTCCAACCAGTGGCGGATCTAGAAAAATATTTATGGGGTGGCAAGAAAGGGGCAAGAATTTTTCAGGGGTGGCACCATATGCTAGAATTTTATATATATATTGTTTTTATAGATCAGTCAAACACATGCTTCACCCCTTCACTCCCCAGTATTTACATATATGATAGATACATACATGTATTTGTTTTGCTTCAGGTTATTTAAAACCCCTTAACATTCCTGCAATTTCCGCCCTACATTTTTTAAAAACGCATACCCAAAATTAACTTAAAGCTGTTCTTGATCCATTTTGAGTACAGACATGGTTGGGTCTCTTTGGAAAGCAAACACTAAAAAATTTATCCCAGAACTGTGTTAATATCTCTGAGTGCTATTGTTACCAAGCAATATGAATTTTAATACACTGAAAAATATTTTTTTTTATGTCTGGTTATTTATTTTATATAAATACATGCTTTAAAAATAGGTTGGGACCTAAAACACACTGTGGGTCTGAAGCCTAAAGTATTACCTTCATCCACACCAAATTTGACAGCAATAAACCAAAAAATTAGTATTCTGCACACATTTTTCTAACTACAGGTCAAAGGTGGTCAAAAGTGTGCCATACGCGCCATCTCCTGGGTAAATGACGTAGTCCTCACTGAATTAAAAATATCATCAGAATCATAACTGCATCTTACCATATAAAGCTCCACGGCTTCCTTCAATGTTGTATTTTGATTATAATGGGTGTTTGGACACGGTGCTGAAACAGTATGTTACTGGTACGCACTGTGCGCAATCTCTTCATGAATAGGACATTTTACGCACGTCATATTCTATGGCAGCGACTAAGTCCGCCTGGTCAAGTTATATATCTGCGTTTACAGCATTACATTGGTTATTCGATGCGTCAATCATCAGAGTTCTGGACCGCGATTGGTTCGAGTTACTTACTATAACATGACTTTCCATCCATGCGCCACTGGTTGGAGATCGTAAGGAATAAACCGGATGAATTTTTTTTCCTTCTGGGCATGCTCAGTGACCTTTGTAGACGGAAGTGGAAGCAAAGGAATCGGAAACAAAGCCGTAAAGACTACAAAAATGGCCATGGACATTTCGGAAGCGCATTTTCACTGTTTATTTTACATTTTTTAATCGGTTTTACTGTTGTCCTGGACTAATCACTTTATTGGAGAACTTTACTCGGACCCTTATTGATGTAAAAAGACAATTTTTGTTCGAAATGGATCGGTTTTGTCACGTTTATTGGACTACAAAGTGGTGAGTTCCATATTTTTATACCTCCGTCAGGAGAACATTTGTGTTGGCAAAAGCGCTCACTGTGTGTTCAGTTATGATTGTATCCTTAATTGCCATCCATAATTTGAATCACATGACTCTTAGCTTTCCAATAATATAAAATATGTATAGGTTCATAGAAGTTAGAAGTCAGAAAGTCGGTTGATTTAAACCAGAAAATGGGCTGGGGCCGCCCGCGGGCCCTCGGAACGTTAACGGGTTTTAATTCATAGCTGCTAGGGTGGCTGCAGGGGTGGCAAGGCTTTCTTTTAGGGTGGCAACTGCCACCCTATGCCACCCCAGTAGATCCGCCCATGTTTCCAACTGTGGGTCCATTTATGGATTAAAGCTAAAGATTTGAACAAAAGAACAAAACCATGCTAACTGAGGTCAGAGGAGATCAAAAAAATTGTTGCCAAAAATTGGATTTCGCCATAGAATGACACAGTCGAGTTGCTATACGAGATTTCATTCTCAGAGAAAACAGATGCAACACATTTAATGCTTTACATCTTTTTACTGGTTGCCGCCAGCACCCCACCCCGATTCACAATTTTTTTTATATCCAGGCATGACTGTTGCCTCTCATTGCAGTTCCTGTATTTGACATCCGCAGAAACCTTTTGATAGGTGTTATTCTCCCCCCCTCCCCTCACATGAAGAGGTGCAGAAACCAGCTTGACCTTTACACATGACATACTAGCAGACGATTGCTGGAGCTGACAGAAACATAGGGTGCACCCAGTTACAAGGCCTTGGCAGAGAAGCAGCTTTCATCAATGTGCGACTGCGGCCCTGTAGGTTTAGAGAGCGGAGTGGGTAAACAAGCTTTTGAAAGTCAGGATTCATGTAGCAGTTCTAATTCCTGTTCAGTAAGGCCCGAGATACTTCTGCATGCTGTTTCGTTTTAGTGTGGAAATATTGATTCAAAGCATAAAAAACTGCAGGGTAATCAGTGGTATTGATTTAGCAAGGTGTGCTTTAGAGCCACTTCGCAATTTTTCAAATTGCTCTCTGCTGAATTTGTGAGGGTGTCTGTTATTATGCAGGTGTATTGTTTGCTTGCTAAACCCGTCTCTCAGCCTTGCACTCCTTAGCAGATCATCTTTCAGTGAAGTTATTTGCAAAAGATTGTGTGAATTTCTGCACAATTATGTTGAAAGTTACAAGTTATGAGATAATTGGCTAACCGCTCAGAAAAGATCACAGTTCATAAACCTCGACATGGATTCATAATTAAGATGGCGCAATCTATATCTAGAGTAAGGCGTCTGTAGCTGCTCTTGCCCATCACCCTTTAACCTTGTCTACAGTTTGGTCTGATGCATGGAAGTTTGTTAATTAGGTTGCCATTTGCGGACAAGGATTTGTGGCTATTTGCCTGCATGCCACGTCCATTGTCTGCTCCTGGGATGTGACCAGAGTGCAAATCTTACTTTTAATGAGGTGCCTCTTATGCACGCTGTGGGACTTTAAATCTGTATTTGAAAATATGGTGAGATCTATGATGATCTAGCTTCTAAAAGAGGCGATCCTTATATTATCAAGTTCACATCAGGCATTGAAATGTTTAACATTTACTGACATGAGTGCAAAGATGAATTGTTTCGGAAGCTTTCTGTGAATCTTGTTTTATTGTACTGCCTCTTTAAATTTCCAGTAGACATTCACTTGTCTTTTCTCTTGTATTTCTGTTTACATTCTTCTGTTTACATGCTGTGTGGACGAGAGGAGACCCTTTGGTTTCCTCTAAATCTGCTTCATAAATAATCCCTTTGTCGACACAGATTACACAACACAAAAGGCTGTGTCATGTTTGTGTCAACATTATATGCATATACAAGAGGCTTTGAGATTTTTTTTTTTTTTTTTTCTCCTCATCAACGGATAGAAAATAAAGCAAATTGAAGTGGCCAAGAGAAACAAGAAGACAATAAGCCTCTATTAATTAGATATGAAGTACAGACATTGCTACCATGTTCTTGGTCGACATTCTAATCAAAGTGTCACATTCATTCTGGCCTCCAGAGCATTGACTCTGGTGTTCCAGCAGTTTGTGGTTATTGGTTGTTATCCTAACCAATTTTCTGTTGGCTAAACTAATTTTGGAATAAATGACAAACACCAAAAGCTTCATCCATGGCCTCTACCTTTATGGTCTAAAAGGTTTTTGATTCCTGCTTAACAGCCAAGTCGAAGCCAGGAAACCAACAATTTTTAAGGAACTGTACAATTCTTACCAAGAACAGTGGTCAAATACCCAACCAGAAGCCTGTTGGTGATTATAATAAGCTTATGGTTTAACTTGCTAAAGGAAGTTCAACCAAACATTGGTTCGGATGTATCTGTACATTTGAGCCTTCTTGTCTATCTTTGACAGTGAAGAGAATTAAGAAGAATTTGTAGAGAATAACCCAAAGATTTAAAGGGGAACATTTCTCAAAAGAACCTTGCAAAACACTGACTATGAAAACAATCAATTTGTCCCCTTTGTTTTAAACAATAATCACACATGACCAAATAACTTGTTGGGTTCGTATGAAGGACAGTAGTTTCCAGCTGCCACGTCTTCCTCTCCCTTCCCTCTGGTCAACAAGGTAGCCTTCAAACGATCGACTGTGTGTAGCCGACTCCAGGTGGGAACCCCCGCCGTTTTAGCAGGAGTTCAGTGCTGAGAGAGCGTTACGGCTGGGGCTCTGTCAGAACTTGTGAAGGTTATTGAAGTTTCTGGAGCACAATCAATACAGGATGTATACAGAGCCCCTCTTTGACGGCCAAGGACACTTGGAGCTTTAAACTTCAAGCTACCAGCTAGAGATATCAGTCAATATGTTTTGTGACAAGTCGCTTGCCAAGGGATTTAGTGAGAAAACAGCCGATTTCTGTTAAGCCTTGAGAAAGGAGCAAAGTGGCCCCTATCTTGTTCTCGGGTGCTTTTAAGACTTCTTGAAAATAGATAGATGGAAACAACAACGAGTGAAAACAAAGTGAGATTTCTGCCTTTGATTTCTGTTGGGTTTACCCTATGTCAAGTGCTCACCTGCAAAGCTTTAAGCGATGTTCTCCTAATTGCTCTAATTCGCTGTTGTTGCTGTTGTGGCTTAATAAAAGGTGAGTACACGCTTGCTTTATGAATGAAAGCATCAGGACATTTTAGCGATGAACGAATAGATGGGGGTGCTGCTAATGATTTACAGCGGCGGTCTTCCATTAAGCTTCTCTCCATTTTAATTTCACTTTGCACTCAGGCAGCGGACTGATTTGAGTTTGGGACGCGACCCAAGCAATTCGTGTGCACAACGAGTTTGATTGAATAGTTTTGGTGGAAATGATTGTACAGAAAGCCCTGCAGAGAGATGTGTTGTTTTTTATTTGTGGCCCGTCTCACGCACACGCACACACACACCCACGCACACACACACACACACACACACACACACACACACACACACACACACACACACACACACACACACACACACGCACACATGCACTTTTGAACTCTTGCTCTTAGCCATCTAAATTGCCAGCATAACTTTGCACATGTTCCACATGATTACATGCTTGTTTTTTTTATTTACTGCTTCATGACTTTTCATTTTTAGTATATTTAGCTGGTTTATTTCTTCCTCTGCTGTTTTATTAATCAACTCTGACCTTTTTAATGAAAGTAATCAGATCTAATTAACAGAAACAAGGATACTTATCAGGATTAAAGCTCAATTGGAAGCATTGCAAATGTGATGCAATATCTTTGTTTCCACTGATTCTCACCCTTAGCTGTTTTAACAAGACAGAAATATAGAAATATTGTTAAATCCTGTGTGAAAAGACAGGAAGAGAGTTTGAAGATTACAGTTCAGTAATGTCTGACTCCTCATTTCAACCTCTTCATTGCTTGTGCTGCTTGCGTAAGACCTTATCAAAGCTCCAGGGGTCTAACTAAATTAGAACAGGCACCCATTTGGAACTGGGCTCTGGGACCAATTAGTAATTATCGTTGTGGACAATTGAATTTGTTTACTTGTGTGTCTGTGGAGTGGTGTGTTTGTATTATATTTAGGTTGGTCTCACCAAAGCAACTCTTTGTGTTGGTAACTGCAATCACATGACTGATCTTCTCTTATCGTTTCTTTCCAATGTCAGGGTATTTTGTCAATGTATGTATGCATTCTCATTCAACCCTATTATAGGTTAGAATAGTATTTATTTCTAGGTTAATAATTTTGTCATCTTCTTCAATAAGTTTGGTCTCTGTAGCTCCTTGTTTTTACTTTAACAAACATTAAATTCTGGAGCGTTTTGAAACAATTAGAATTGTTACAGTCTGATAAAAGCAAATCTGAGTTGTTTATATTATCTGCTGTGTTTGGCACAAAGAAATCCTGCTCTGGGGTCTCTTTGCTTTAGATGGCCAAGAGATGTCGTCACTATCTGGTAGATTTGTACAACTTTCACAAGATATAGTGTGTAAATGTGGCCAAGTCAAGCTGTGACAGGGCTATAGACGTCTGCTAAAGATGCTGAAAAACAATCCCAATGGGCTTCACTACAATATTAGTTAAACGATGGATCTTCTTACTCAACTATGTTACTTCCTTTTTTATTTTTTTCCCTTAAAATTTAACATTTAATATTATTTCCATTTTTTTTACATCATATCAACAAAATCAATCAAGAATAAAATGTTCTCTACTACTCTTTGAGATAGTTTTGTTTTCCCTAACTCATTTGAACATATTCAAATGTGTTAATCCCTTATCTCCCTTTTTGGCTTGGAGCACAACATCCAGCTGGATCTTTGTGATCAGATCACCTAGTAACTGAAGAGCTTATTTTGATGCTAAAAGATATTTGTGACATGATTTCATTATTAAAAATAAATTTTAAGGACCGTGTCCAAGAGGTTAGTCCCTTTAGGCCAAAGGGATCTCTATAGTGAGTGTAGGTTAAAACAATTTTTCCATAAAACAATTACTTTTCCATCATTATCTCTTTCCCTCATTCCCTCCATCATTTTTATCATCTGGCCCCCATCACTCTCTGTGTCCTAACAGTCCAGTTAATTGCCTGCAAAGTTCACTCTGACTCAGGGCTAATGCAATTTAAGAGGGGTCGGAGCCCCTTCATCAGCCCAGTGATGGCATTTCATTAAGTCCGCTTGGGTTTTGGCTTGCAAGCAAGTAGGGCGGGGAGGTTTGGGCTCACTCTATCAGCTCATCATTAGTAATTAATACACTGATAGGATTAGCTGCAGCACGAGGCTGGTGGCAAGTGGTCACCACGTCGTGGCACGTTTTGGGATGGCATGCGTGATAGGGCATCAAGCTCAACTGTTGTGTTTGGGGAAACTGTGTTAGGGAATAATTCATTGGTGGAAGATTGTGGATTATTAAAATTGCACACACTTGCAATGAACCCACAACTTGATATAAGATCCCTTTAAAGTTTTTAAAGTTCACTTTATAGTTTTAACCCCCTCTTTAAAAATCATTTTATTAACTTATCAGAAGCTGTGAAGAAACAGCTTGAATAACATAGTTCACTTTATATGGTCGCTTCTTTGTGAACTTGGATCAGATATCAACCCTAGCATGGAAGGCTTTCCCATGCATGATAGGGAATGCTCTGCACAGCGTTAATTACATCATTATGGTCGGGATGGATCTCCATCTGCTCAGCCATTACTCCTGTCCCATTCTGGGCTGACCCACACTGCGCTTCAGAATTAGACACACACAGGCTAAATGGACCTGATAAATTATGAAGCTATTAGATATGGGAGGCTATTTTGGAACATATGCATTCGCAGAGAGAGGAATGAGGGGTGGGCGAGAGGGAGGCAAATACGAACCGAGGGAAGACGGAGCAAGAAAAGGGAAAAAATAGAAATGTGAGAAATGAGAGTTGAAGCCTAAAGAGACTTTGAAAAATGAGAGCAAATGAGAGCAAATGAAAGCAACGGAGGGAACGTACGGATAGAATGATAGAGGAAGTGAACTTTTTCTGTCTGGACAGAGTTCCAATCTGCTTATTCCAGCCTATTGTTAGAAGTTGATAAGATTTTTATGAAGCATGATCAGACGTTGATGGAGTTTAGCATTGATCATGCAGACAGATCAAGGAACTGAAATGGGGAAAAAATTATGGTGTTCATGTCATGTTGGCAGACTCTTTATCTTAGGTTCGGGATCTTTGTAGGATATGTAATAGGATAGAGAGATAGTATGTCAGGGGATTATTATTTTTCCTAAGGTTTTCTTTTTGTTATTTGATGTGATTTTTCCATTAACCCAGTAGCATCAGAACATTTCAGTGCATCTCATAGTACAGAAGCTTTACCTTGTTGACTTTAGGTGTAGAGACAGAAATATACAACTAAAGCTAGGGGGTTAGGTTCTTGAAATACTTTTATCATTTTCCTTGTGTACTTTAAAGGCAAAAACAGTTAAATTTTGTTGAACATCAACATTCCTGCCGAGTTTTCCCCCAAACTCTCACTTTGTCCGAAGATTTGTGCTTATCCAAATTACTTTATTTAATTTTGTCAAAGGTTTATCGCTGACATACACATTTCAATGCAGCCCTTTGATTTTGTTCAGTTTGAGTTTTATTCTACATAAAACATACAGTTTCTGTGAAGACCAGCATGTGCAACATCTTTATTCCTTTGTTTTACTACTTTTAACATAACACTTTTTAAGGTTCTGCTGATGGAGTATCTGGATGTGAAGAACAGCCGCAGTTCCACTGAGCAGTCAGCTCAGCTGTCCTATGCCAGCACAGGCAGTGAGTTCGCCGCCTTCTTTGCCAAGAAAAAACCCCAGCGTGCCAAACAGTCACTGTTCAAGTAAGAATCCCTTTCTTGGCTCAATATGTCCCGTAGGTTTGCATATGTAAAGAAGGTTTACAAACATCCTGGACATGAATGCCAAATGTCATTGTGTGTACAAGGTCACCTTTATTGGGATTTTATATATTTTCTTGTAATTAAAAACATAGGAATTATACCAAAGTAAAACGTATCATAGTTTCATGTCAACGATAAACTGTAGTACTTATTCATGTATACAGAAGAAGCAGTGTCCATTAATTGATGCTAGTAGCAGGAAGGATGACTGATACCTCATAGGTTTCTGGCTTAAATTAAGAAATCATTAAGGTTATGATGTCATTGCTTTTGTTAGTGCAACTAATGTAGGTTACCTGGGAGGAAGCCTGATTAGGTTAACACTTTAAAATTGACATCTTACATACCATTAAATTAGAAACCTGTTAATATAAAAAAGTACCTTGCGCAGATAATATACTGGTGTTATAATTTAATTTTTTTAACCTTTGATTAACAAGGAAGGCCCTTGAGAATAATATAGCTTTATTTTAAAGACCTGGCTAAGAAGGCACACTGTGCAAGGCTATAAGTTTAACATTTGCATCAATAAACGTAGTAAAAACAAACAAGTTGAAGTAAAATTGTTGTAGTTGGATGTTCCAGTTCGAGGTGCACAATAAGAAAACAAAGCTCTTCCTAGTTCAGAAAATGTTTTGGGTACTCTTAAAAAGAGTCAACTATAGCTAGTATTTGAATGTAACTCCGGTATTTGCGGGTGCTACGCATCACAGCTGCCCGCAAAAAGCTAAAACCTGTGAATAATTGAGACCTGCCCTAAAGTACTTATGGGGAGTGTGGGGAAACTGTGTTGGGGAGTAATAATTGGTGGAAGATAGTGGATTACTAAAATTGCACACACTTGCAATGAACACACACTGGTTTACCCTTATATAAGATCCCTTTAAAGTTTTTAAAGTTCACTTCATAGTTTTAACCCCCCATTAAAAATCATTTTATTAACTTATCGGAAGCTGTGAAGAAACAGCTTGAATAACATAGTTCACTTTATATGGTCGCTTCTTTGTGAACTTGGATCAGATATCAACCCTAGCATGGAAGCCTTTCCCATGCATGACAGGGAATGCTCTGCACAGCGTTAATTACATCATTATGGTCGGGATGGATATCCATCTGCTCAGCCATTACTCCTGTCCCATTCTGGGCTGACCCACAAAAAGCTAAAATCCGTGAATACTTGAGACCTACTCTAAAAACGCGTATAACTGCTTGTTTTAAAAGTTCAAACACCAAATATACCTTAACATGCATTAATGCCCACAGAAACTTACATCTAGAGTCTTCTTTATCTCCAGTCCTGGGGGAACAGTTAATCAGCGACAAGCAAAATGAATGACGCTCCTGGATTGGCTGCTTTGCAAATGCCAACCACTAGTGTGTCAAGTAGCATTGTGCCTAGGTAGCTTAGCTTCCCAAGCTGCACTGCGAAGAAGGTCCACAAACAATTTGGAATTGCACTCCAGAGAAAAATCTGTGAAAAGCCAAATCAGAGAATACTGAATCAAGAATCCACTGTAATCAAAAAAGAGAGGAGTTTACCTTGTATACATTTTGATATGTAAATATATATCAGGGCTGATGTCTCCTTGGGGTCAGTGAGAACAAAGGAACTTCATTATAAAGTTCACAATGATGTAGCTCGTTCAATGAATTTGATGTTACATAAAGAGCAGCGCTTGACAAAACCTAAACAGCAAAGTACAGAGAATGCAGTAATGTCACCTCTTGTTGGTAATAATGGTAGAATTACAGACATCATCACAGTGGTTTCTTGAAAATTAAGAATAATAATCAACTTTAAGCCAAACAGAGATGTCTGAAGGAGTTGAAAGGCAGTCAGAAGCTGATTAACAATCTGCCCCAGAGTAAGGCTAACTGAGTGAAATTTGATAAAGAAGAATTTTTACCATATTTTTTCTAATGTTATTAATAAAGATGGAAAACAAAACAAGGCCTAAATTATCAGATTAGTGTCAACAAATTGATGAATATCAGTCCTGAAATTATTTGTATAAATTTTTCTCCATCCCGAGTGGTGTTCCTGATTATTATTAAATCTTTTGTTTTATTTGTAGGTTTGAATCATCGTCCCATGCAATCAGCATGAGCGCCTACCTGAGAGAACAAAGACGAGAACTTTACAGCAAAAGCGGAGAATTACAAGGTGAGGAGGGGGATTGGTGGATGAATGCTAGATAATTAGACAAGTTTAGTGTGAAAATGTTTATGAAAAGAGTTAAGATAAAAGAACAGCTGATGTGAATCTCAGATTGTAAAGTGGTAAGATGTCTGTGTGTATTGCATTGCAAGAACTGAGTAGTTAAAAGTGGTGGGGTTTGGTCACGGTTTGTAAAGGTGGAGGGATTCACTCAGATGCTGATTGAGGTGAAGAGTTGGAATTGCGAGTATGAAGGAGGAGGGAGTAATGGTGCTCAGAGAGAGAAAGGGCATGTCACAGTTCGAGGAGTTGCACTTAGGAACGGAAAAAAAAAGAAATAAGGCAGACAACAGGAGTGTGGAGCGCCAAGCAGCGATAGAGAAGGAGATTGACGAGATGCAGAGAACAGGGTGACTTTGCAGAATCCGCCTACAGGGAGAAGCCCTTAAAAAGCTCTCGCTCACACATTCACACGCACAAAATAGCTCAGTAAGTGAGCTACACAGCTGGACCCTGGGGAGCCTGAACGGCGCTGCTGCTGCCCCTACCTCTTCTGTTTTTCCTCTTCTCTGGCTCTCTGTTCATCTGCCTATGACCTTGTGGTTTCAATCAGCAAAGCCTGATGGCGATGTTTGCTGTCTGCTGCCATATCTTTTTTTCTTATCCAACTTCTTGTTGACTTTTGATGGGTTAAAAAAATATCTACATGAAAAATCCTGATTACATCATATAATATCTGATACAGCACTGTGTAATAATATTTTACTCCCTAACAGATTTAGTCTGTTTTGTGGCACGCTTGAATCCTACAGATCATCAAACAAACGTTATATCAGATAAAAAATAATCTGGGTAATACAAAATTGCGTATTGAAGTGATGATTTTATTTAGGGGAAAAAAGCTATCCAAACCGACCTTAACTCTATGAAAAACTGTCACCCTTACTGAAAAGAACCATCACTTCTTTGCATGAACTAGAAACGAGTTCTTTAGATCAAACTTTTCATCTTCAGACCCACAAAATAAAAATTGAGGAGGCCTGTGACCCTGACTCTTGGTGGTGCATACAAGTATTTTTGCTGAGTCAGTTAAAAAGTGGCACCATGGCAACACAATCAACATCAATTGCCAATATATTGATCAATATATCTTGCTTTTATCCATTAAAGTCCTGTTATTTCATCTTTTACTCTATTTATAAAATGCAGATGCTTTCATGTTGCTATTTCTAGTATTTACATTATTTTAAGATCTCAAGACCCATCACTTGCATGTTTGTGACCCCAACTTTGGGAACCCCTGCTTTCGATTGACATGTAGGAATTTTAGCCCACTGTTCTTCATCAATCAATTACCTATTTAAGGTAAACTGAATTAGATCACTTCCTAGTTTGCTTCAGATGAATGTCCTGCTGCATAATCAAAGTTTGCTTGAGTGTACCATCACAAACTGTCAGACATTCTTGTTCAGGATTTTCTGGAAGAGAGCAGAATTCATGGTTCTGTCAAAGACTTCAAGTTGTCCAGGTCCTGAAGCAGCAAAGCAACCCTAGATCATCAAACTACCTCCACTATCGATGAGATATTTTAGTTTTAGACCAGATTTATCTGGACTGACCCCTTTGAACAAGTTCTACTTTTGTCTCATTATTTCTCATTGGACCAAAAGTCGTGAAAATATTGTGGGCTAGATATGAGAATGGCTTTTGTGTCCTTTTTGATTAGCAGTGTTTTTTGTTTTGGATCTCTAAGGTAGATGGATTTTATTTTTAGCCAGTCTCCTTCTTGTGCAATCATAAACACTGCAGAACTTTAGATGTTGTTCTGTGACCTCCTGGATGGGTAATTCTGGTAGAACAGTTACCCCATGGCAAGTTCACCACTGTAGTTTTTTATAGTCCCGAAGCCTTAGAAATGATTTTTTTAACCCTTTCCAGGCTGATGGATGCCAATGTCTTTATTTCTCATCTGTTTTTGAATGTTTCAAGGGCATGCTTTGATATGTTTAAGTCTGCTTCCTGTTGGCAATTAAGTTCTATGCAAGTGACACAAACCAATGTTTGTGTTCAGTCAGGTTCTCTGTGTTCAATATTATAAATTGATGATCTAAAACATGTAAGCATAAAAAAACAAAAAAAAGCAAACTGGAACAAAACTCTAATGGAGCAAATACTTTTTCTCCACTATTCAAGCTATATTATTAGCTGATTGGACATAGTCACATCAGATATTACAATGCATCCTTTATTTCCTTCTATAACAAGAAAAGCACAAGGCTGTAAATATAAACTAGAATAACAGCATTGATTAACTGCGGATAAAAAAAAGCTCTAAAGAATATCCACGTAAAGCCTTATTTTTTTTCTTCCTCCATCTGTCATTGCCTAAGAAAGAAAGTAGAAAACTAAATTTTTTTTTTTGAGTGACTGAATGCCTCGGAGCGCTTATAAGAAGATGAGATTCCTCTTGGCTTTCATTTCACCTGTCACAATGTGTAGCACCGTCTGTGAGCCCAAGCCTCGGCCTGAATGGCTGAAAAGAGATTGAAAGAGTAAGAAATCATTTAGAAAGTGAAATAAGTCGACTGTGATGGAGGGAGTGGAGAGATGGATGGGGGGAGGGAGGGAGCAGGAGGAAGGTTAAAAGTCATTGTTTTCATCAGGGTCCAGTGAAGAAGCCATTAAGAGACTTCAGAGGGAAGAAATTAAAAAAATATATATGTATTGAGACTTTGTGGAAAGGGACTTTTTCCTCTTTTTAAATTAAACTTAGTGGACAGGGAGGGAGAGAAAAAGAGCAAGAAAATAGAGATTGAGTTGATGAATACTTTCGGCTTTGGGATTACTCTACACTTAAAGATTAGTCATGTGTGTCTCCTGCTTGGTGTTTCCTAAAGTCTTTTCTTTTTCCTCCAGTGGACTACTTCAACTCAGTGCAGTTATTAACTCCAAGCTTTTTGTCACCATTCTTGTACTTTTTTTCCCTCTCACATACACTTATGCCCTAATATTAAATGCATAAAAACAGTGACTAACATAGTTGATCACAAAGTTATTGACATGGAACACAAATTGCTTTTATGTTTGACAAAACATTTCTAATTGTTAAATAGGACTACTTGCCATCTTAAAATGGGATTTTCATATATACAGCATATTGCAAAAGAATTCATACCCTTTGAACTTGCTTACATTTTGTCAAGTTACAAATCGAAACTTTGATGTATTTTTAGGGCGGTTTATGCTACAGACAAAGAAGTACATAGTTGTAAAGTGAAATGTATCTCAAAGGTGTGCTGCACATTTTCATACAGCACCCTTTACTCTACATCCCCTGTGTGGGCTTTAATCAGCATAAATACAGCTGTTCTGTCAAGGTCTCAGAGGTTTTGTAACAGAACATCAGCGAACAAACTGCAACACAAAGGCCAGTGAACTCATTTGTTGAGCTTCGCAGTTAGGTGTAGAAGCTCTGCAGCCTATATATGCTATTGTGATAATTTTTGCTGCTTAAATAATGATCTCAAAGATGATCACTTATAAGATTCAAAATGCAACAGACTAGGATTTGAAAATAAGTTGAAGGTATGTTGGATGTTAATCACCTGAAGTAGATGCTTTTATGTTCTTAGGGACTGGCCAGTTATGGTATTCTCACAGTCCTTACAAATCATTTGTATTTCTGCTAGTTTATCACTTGAAGGGGTTTGATCTAATAACCTTATTATCCAGAACAAGGCCTACTGAGGTTCAAGTTGAAATATCAAAAAATATGTCTAACTTATTAGGTGAGGCAATGATTCAAAACTGTTTGAGAAATATCCTCCAAAGGCCAACTTTAAAATCATAATTACTTCAATACATGAATGGTTTTATCCAAGTCCTATCTCAATGTGAATTATAAAATTAAACTGTGGCCGTCTTTGCAATTTCAGGGATTTGTGATGTCAGAGGTCTGCAGTATTACAATTGCAAAAGACTACTTGAATGCAGTAGTTAATTGGAGATTACATTTCAAGTATCATGCGTTCAAATTGTGCACGCCAAAAATATGTCTTGCCTGTAGGATTGACTTTCAGTACCCTCGTTGGCCACACTGAAAGTACATGTTTAGTGGCTGACATGCCCACAAAGAGGGGTTGGGGTGTTGTAATGACAGAAAAGATCCAGGAAAATGAGGCTTAACACTGTAAGCTACATCCTCATTGCAATATTCAACAATGTGTGACAAAAGTTTTTCTGACATAATCGAAAAAGCAAAATAGAAACATAGAAAAGCTAATCGTTTCAGCTATACCATGTTTTTATGACTGCATGATATTAAAAAAAGTTGTAAAAGAAGAGATGGATACCACTAAAACATCACAGAGTGAGGGTACTGCCAGAAATTTGGCTTTCCCCTTGCAGAGGTTTCCACAGTTTCGGTAACTAAGAAACAAAGCAGTTGGATTAATATAGTCATGTTATGTTTTTGCATTCTCAGAACTCTAATGGGTTTGAAATTAATCTGTAATGTATGTAATTCATTTCTCCTGAGTGTTGTAGGGACCTCCCATCGATCATTTCAACACACATAAAGCTGCACAGGCGCTCATTCACATGCTCCAAATCCACATGCAAAGGCACAGAGAGCCTTAATTGCACTCCTTCTCATTGTGTATGCTTCAATTAGTCCAGTGCTTCATCTAAAGACTTCATTAAAGCTCCGTATGTGGCCACATCTGGAATTTGTGATCTGAATGTATGTATCGAAGCTGCAAGGCGGAGAGTGTATGCGTGTGGGTGTGTGTGTTTGCTTTCCATACACTCGCTCCCCTGGCTGTCTGTGTGTAAATGAATGTGTATATACTGTGTTGGATGTGTATGCGTGTCCTTTGCAGAGTACAGATCCAGATTCAATCACAATCTCCATGAATAAATGATGAAAATAACACATTTTTTCATCTATAGATGTGTTACCATTCCCCTATCTTCCTCTGCATGTCCCTGCTGCCTCTATACTTTTAGATGTTTGGCCTCTCCTTTTTATTGCCTTTCTGCTATGTGTAGGCCTCAGCGGTCATCTGGTAGGTGAAGTGTGAATATATCCTAATAACTGCTGCAGTCTTACAGTGCCCCGTAATGCATTTATTGCCTTTTTTTATATATTTTATTCCTCTTTGTGTCCTGAACCTTCATTGTGCTTTGTACAATATTGCCTTGCCCCAGGGCACGTTTGAAGTGACAACCCCTCCCTTTTTGATAGCAGTCTACACAGTCTGCCTGTCACCGCATGTTTGCACATAAACAAACATGCACATATTGGACTTACATTTTTTTTCCTACAAGCATTCCCAATGCTCCTAGCTTTGATTCCCTCCTCACTTCCAAGATGTATTCATAGTCTGTTTGGTTCAAAATCTATTTCACACATTCCCTGTTTTCCCTTTTGATATTCAAATTGACTTGTTCACAGCGTGTCTGGCAAACAGTCTGGCTGGGTCCCCCTATGCTAGCAATCTAGTTACAAATGGCTTTCTTTCTACTCATCTTTTAATACCTAATAGTAGGTCCATGGTTGCAGAAAAAAACCTGTCCTGTATTAGGGACTTCTTGTTTATCTTTAATAGCCCCATATTCCCATGACAGAACTTTGAAAGAAGGAGGAGGAGGGTGGGGGAGACCAGAAGTGTGGTTCGTTGTCAAGCTGATTTGTACAGCCCAATCGAGGACATTGGGAGAAGAGGTGCAAATGGAAAAGTGTCTAGTGGGAGATGTAGGGGTGGAGTCGATAGTGAGTAGGATATTGCAGGTGAGGATGGCAGATGTTAAAAGGCATGTGCTCGCATAAGTGTGTATGTGCGTCTTTAGAAGGTGCAATACCAGACACGATGTTCCCTCCAGGTGATGTGTGATGTTACACCGCTGGGTACTGGGATGGTTCGGTGTGGAAAGTAATGTATCTCGGATTAGCTTGGCCCTTTTATTGTCACAGCAGATGCCAGTGTCACTCATTCTGAGGTGACTAAACATGACATTTTAATAGACTACTGTAGTGGACTTTAGTGATATAATTCACCAGACAGGACTAGCCTTCTGTGTTCTTGCCTTTTTGGATTACTTTATAGTCATATTCCTTGTAGCTGCGCATTCTGTTATGCAGCCTGTATTTGAGAACACTGTCTCTTTAATTAGGGGCTTTTCCCCTGAGTAGCGAGAGAGAGGGGCGGAGTTACGCCATGTTGGTGGCGTTGTGGTTGTTTTACCTTCTGTTGTGGAGAAGAGAAAAAAAGGATTAAACGACACGCCATTGCGTTGTCAAAGTGAGGAATCGCTTCTTCTTTCTTTCATCACAATTCTCACACTACACAGTTAATTGAAGGATGCACTTCAATTACCTTTAATTAATTCCTTTTCTGGATTAAATAGAATGTCTTGTCAGTTATTTCTTTTCCTGTAACTTTTTGTATTTGTAGGCAGATTTCAAGGATAATCATTGATTCTTCATGTTTTGGAGTGATCAATACTTGACTTCCATTGACCTTGCAATTATAGTTGATTATATTCAGAAATGCATCATTAGATAGAATTGGAATTTGTCGGCAAGAAAAGTCAATGGTTATTACAAGTTTATGATGCTATAATGTCAAGGAAGTGTGCTCAGCAACTATTGATGCCCCCCTATGACTCTCATTATTTGTACCTCTTGGTTTATTCTCTTTCTGTGACAATCTGTTGTAATTAATTTTTTTTTATTTTTTTTTGCAGTTTGAAATTATTTTGGTCTTGGCTTCCTTGAGGTTTAAAGTGAACATAATGTGAAACTTAAGATGTTTAGAAATGTTGTGTGGTAAACATGTTTTATTTTGGGCCTAGTATGAAATGCGCTCTAAATTCTGACCAAAAGAATAGTAAATATTAGCAAAGTAGGGGTGTGTGTTTGTCTGTCTGCTGACTTAAAAAGGATGAGATTGCAATATTATTGTAAGATACTATGATGAACCTTTTCTTCTTTGCTGTTGGAATATATTTTGTAACTCTATTTTATAATTTTGGAGAAAAATTAGAAAAACTAAATACAGCGTTATGTGCAGTCTACTTAAAGATCTCATGACACGAAGCTGACTTCATGTAAATGTATTGTGACATAATGCATCTTGTCAAAGTATGTGGTTGTGTAAATTTATGAGCCGAACAGACTTGATTTTACGCGTTAATTAGAGTTTCAAAAATATTAGCTTAACCGGGGCTTCAAAACTACGTCTCCATGTGACGTCAGCGACACAACTTCTCAGGCTGGACAGTCCGAAAACTACCGCTGTCAGGCCTGATGGAGGCGCTCATATTTGAAGGCTCGGAAAATTCTTCCTCCAGTTTTAGCCTTGAAATGGTTTTAGAGGTGGAAAATGCAGCCGGTTCTGGTGCTTCTAGAGGTGGTGGTGGCATCGAACCATACAGGTGAGAGCCGTATATCACGACTGAGATGGATAGAAGAAAGTGGGTCAGAGAAGCTAGCGGGAGAAGTGACAGCGGGAGAAGTGACGTCAAGGAAACACAGGTTGGTAAGAATTAGAAATAACTTTTAATCGTGGCTTGTTTTCTTTTCAAATAATTAACAAAATGATATAAATGAGCATAATAATATTAACGTGTAATGATTTTAGTAGTGACCTGAAAAATAAACATTACATAATGTAAATATGGTAAATCAGTTTTAAAACTAAAAATAATAAACTAATCCAGACAAACTTATTTATAAGGTCTGAGACTGATATCGGAAAAATAAAATCATATTGTAGGCAGACATTCAAGGCAAACAACAAAGCAAATAGCCTAAGACTTACTTCATTACAATTCGTCTTAATGATTATCATACCAATTTATTTTCAGGTGAAACACGTTTGTTATTTAATTTCTTTGTCAGACTCACTAAATAGAGTTTGAACTATTCATAATAATAGCAAAACTGCTTTGAATATGAACCTGTCTTTTCTGGACAAGGGTGTCAGTTTGTTTTTAAAACTTCTGGGGACAATTATTGATTATTCATATAGCCTATAATTATTCAGCCGTTAGCTACATAGGCTATATGCGCAATAATAAAACGCGTTCCCTTTACAACCCTTGCTGTTCTTTGCGGGGTAACTTTAACAGTTCAGAGTCCTGCAATGGGGTGGCTACCCTCTAACATATTTAATATTATTTAATTCTTCATTCATTTTTGTTAATATTCAGCCCGAACAATCTGAACAAAGAATCTCCATGGTGGCATCACTCATGGAGCAGATGAAAACATGTACTAAATATGAACATTTTACCTGCAGTCTCACAACTTTCTCATGGTCTATAGACGTGAATTGTGCACCTGCTTGTGCGTAACGGAAGCTGAATCCGCTCCAGTCACACACTGCAGACTGGAATAACTAAGCGCCACTCAACAAGGACTTTCCTTATTGCCTCAGCAGCAGGAAATAGCGTTGCATTGAGTGCAGTGTCCAGGTCTGATGATGATGATGCTCAGATGCTCTCATAAGAATCTTTTTTGATTGATTCAGTTTCCTAAACTCTGTGGGTATAGTTGAAAATGACTGTGCGTCTGCATCAAGTGGTCAATGGCGTGAATTGTACACTTTTACAATGAAGAACGGCTGTTAGTTTGCGGGTCTACAGCTGTTTCTGATTACTGTACTGACTGATGAATAGAGGTTGCGTCATAATGAACTGATGGCAAAAGCTCATCACACAAACACTCTTCAGATGGTAGGCCTATTCCTTTTTGTGAATGCACTGACTACCTGATGGAGTAGTGGAGTGGCTGAGCTTTTGTGAACTTTTGTGTGATGTCCTGCTTCATTTTCTCACTCGATTTTCCTGCCGCACTTTAACAACGGCCTTTACATTTTTCCATTAGGCTACAATTTTAAAAAACAGATCAAAGAGAAAATAACACAATCCCCAAGTGATTGTACACTCAACAAAAATATAAACGCAACACCTTTGTTTCTGCTCCCATTTTTCATGAGATGGACTTAAAGATCTAAAATTCATTTCAGATACACAATATTACCATTTCTCTCAAACATTGTTCACAAATGAGTCTAAATGTGTGATAGTGAGCACTTCTGCTTTGCTGAGATAATCCATCCCACCTCACAGGTGTGCCACATCAAGATGCTGATCTGACATCATGATTAGTGCACAGGTGTACCTTATACTGCCCACAATAAAAGGCCAGAAACAAAGGTGTTGCGTTTATATTTTTGTTGAGTGTAAATTATATTACAATGAATCATGTCCATTTTATTTCTTTGAAACCTTGTAGGCTACATCTGAAATTAATTTGATGCAGAGATCTCTGTGCAGAAACAAAATATTGTTCACAGTCCCTGACTTTACCTGCGCTCTCCGTTCCTGAATCACAAATTCAGTCGCAGAAAAATCTCTAGGAGGATAGCGGGAACATTCTGCTGTCAGCGCAAAGCTGGGGGAATATTCTGCCATGTTCTCTCCACAAACACAATATATCAACACCATTCTCTTTGGGAGTCGTAAACAAACAAAAGTATAAAATTAATATTTTTTAACCTGCAGTAAAGAAACCTCAGCCAGAGCCATGAAATTTAATTGATGTATTTTTCCATCTTGAAACGGGTACCAGCGGCACTGCAGGACTCTTCCCTGAACATGTTTGCATACGGACTAAAACCTTGATGTATCCACTGCAAAGAATTCTGCAGCATCTGCGCAGAAATAAATCATGACTGTATAAGAAAGTGCAATGGAGTAATTTAAATTATAGTCAGTTCAGATATGATTATGTGGAAATTGTGCTGGGAGCACAAGTAGATGTTAGATCTGCGCTGGTAGGAAATTCCACATCAGGTTTAGAAAAGTGGTCGGGACATGTCCCCGGCTAAAATGAGCCTATATGCTTCTGGAAACACGAGATCTAACTGGTCAGTCAGTGGAAGTGGAGCTCGTAGGAGTAGCGATGCTGTCGCTGTCAGTGTCGCATCGCAGTCCACAATCACCACCACGGTACCGCCGCCACGCGCTGTCACAGTCCTGCTGAACACTGCAGGTACGGCTACCGGCAGCAACACACGCTTGTGTTGAACTAAACAGCCCAGGGATTCCTTTATCGTACTAATCAAAACAATTCTGCTCAAAATGTTCGGAACAGAGGAGAGAGGAGGAGGAGGGAGCCCACTACTCATGGGTGCTTCTAACCTGTTTCACCCACTTAGACAGTAACTCTGGGTCTTTGGGAAACTTAAATAAACTGACACAGTCCTTGTGTGTATATGAGCAAAATCCCCCAACACAATGAGAAGGCATTGCGATCACTTTTCTTTGTCAAAAATAGAAAATAACGGTCCCAGTCACAGCTGAAAAGCCGCTGTCAAATGTGCCAACAAACAGAATGCGTTCTCTCGCTAACGTCACTTCCAGATTTCGGCTCGTTCAGCAGCTAGTTTAGCAGTAGTAAAATGCTAGTCACCGCAGCGGTTTTTTGCTCTCAGTAGGATTATGCAAGGCGTGTATATGACTTTGACATAGTCCATTGGGTTCAGATTTCTTTATTATATGTTATGTTTAAAAATGTCAACTTCGTGTCATGAGGTCTTTAAAGTCCTTTCCCTTTGCAAGAAACCTAACTGCTAATTCCTTAAACCTGTGTCAAGATGTCATTGTTTTGCATTATATGATTTAAGAAAGAAATAATTAAGTTTAGCTATTGTTATATATTAAGCTAAAGCTGAAGTTTTACACTTTTTTGAAACATTACCCTCAGCTGAAAGAAATAAGCAGTTAAGGATATTTTTTGTAGTTTTGATTGACCTCTTCAAAAGGAAAGACTAAATTATGGATTAGGTAGCAATGATTTTTTCTATCTTGACAGAATCCTATCAAGTTATTAGTATGAGTTTTATTCATTTGAAGGTACCATTCATATCTTGTGGAACATTAGCAATTAAGCTGTCACATCAGTTGGTGTGAGGTTTGTAATCAGAGCTAGATTTTAACATACATGAAGTCATTCCATAAATTACTAGTAGATGTATTACTCTTTATAGTACAAGAACATTTGAAGAAACATGATGCTTCTTCTGTCTTCTATACCTCAATGTTACGAATCATCTGACTCCAACTGCAGCACAACTAGGTTGATCTTTCCTGGCACACCATTACTCAGAATAGTGGCTACTGATCTTTGTGTTGTGGAAAAAGGGACACACAGACACATTACAGCGTGTCTTATCTAGCAGCAATTATTCTGTTTGTTCAGGCTCATCATGTTCAATTTGGCTGTAAATAGATGTAATAAGATAATGCTTCCAACAATATCAGAGATGTGTGCACATAAATGCACACATTGTTGAATCACAATGTACTGTGGGCTCAGTTATTCAATTGCAGTTGTTTTGTTGCTGAAATTCTAGCGACACTTGGGAAAAGTATCCAAAATTAACTTTGAACAATAGTGTTAGCTCCTGACTGTAGATTACCTCATCACACATGCTGTATTTTTAGTGGGATAAAGCAAGATAGTGGAAATTATTTCAGGGATTTATGTAACCAGCCCCCAGATATTTACAGAACTGCAGGTATTGATAAAGTCAGTGGAATGGTTAGTATGGAACTTAAAAGCTTCTTTTTAATTCCCAGCATCTCCTAAATTAAATTTGTTCATTGGTGTGTGACTTAGAAGTCACCATTTCATAAACTTGAGGGGGTTGGAACTAGTATCAGTGTTAATAAGAAGGTTATTACAGCAGTTTCGCCCCAAATGCATCTTCTTTTTAGTTTATGTTTGATAGTTTTTGTGAAAACAATGTACTTCAAACACTAAGTGGTTTTAGGTTAAGTTTCCTTTACTTTTTAACATCTGAAAGCTGTGGCCTCTAATGGAGTAAGACCTAAAATACAAACGATCAAGAGGAAACATCAAGGATGCAGGGTAAAAGCGAGTTTGAAGGTCAATGTTTTTTTCGTTGTTTTTTTTCCACTTTTATGCTGTACAGGTAGAAGGGGTTAGAAGACAATGTGGTAAGAAAAAGGAAGATAATGCTGAACATAAAGGACCTTTGGGAGTATTTAGCTCATCTAAGGTCAGACCTAATGGTTTACTTTATTTATTTATTTATTAATTTATACTGCAACCATTCTGCAATATTTAGGCCTAATCATAAGAAATTGTTAATTCTTCTTAAATGCATGATCAGAATTTTTGGTAGATATTGACTTACTTTTTTTAGATTTTGACTTTCTTTTAAAGGACTGTAGTATAAGAACATATATATTTTTCAGGCCTTCCTGCTGTGAGTGTTCCATAACTGGTAATAATAGTAACATGTTTGAGATCTTGATGTTGTGTGACACAACAGTCTCTGTAAACCATTATTTTAAACCAAAAACAAGATGATTAGGCATTTAAAATTTTAAGCTGTCTTTAAAATCTTTCAACAGTTAGCATTGATAGTACATTTAGCTTTGCTAACTGTACATTGATCAACCAATATGGAAACCCCAATAACTATGAGCATGGTTGTTACTTGCACTGTTTTTGTTCCACTGTTGAGACAATGAACATATCAATAAATATCAAAATATTTGAAAATATGCTTAAAGGCAGTTTTTGTATAACTGCTCTAATAAAAGTAAATAATTATTGGTTAGTTTCATTTTTAAGGAAGAGTATTTGTATTCGTGGGGCTCAGTTCCGCTGTAGTCTTCTAAACGCCTTGCTCTCTCTCTCTTGTTGTCTTGCAGCCTGAATCAATTGTAGACATATCCTGACATGTTGTAGACCATAAAGATTCCCTTCAAAAAAACTTCTTGCATTAAATGTTTTTCTTTATTTTTGAAGTAATAGCTAACTTTGAGTCTTCTTTAGTAACAGTCTCTACCTCAAAGCCTGTTGTCAGCATTTTCCAGTAATACTTTGGTATCTTGGGTTCAGTGACTGGAAAAACAATGCATTTTTGACTTTCCATCTGGCCTGTTGGCAGTCAAGTCCCAACAAGCTGATGCTGTAATAACAGACATTTTTGACTCTTGACAATGTCAAAAACTTTCTGAAGTGCAGACAAATATCTTTACAAGTGAAGGTTTTGAACAAGTCAGTAGTGGTAACTTAATGTTCAGCTCCGACTAGAGAAGCGACCTCGTTAGTAGAGTCAAAGGCACCACACTCACACACAAACATACACACACACACACACACACACACACACACACACACACACACACACACACACACACACACACACACACACACACACACACACAGGGAATCACTCATCTGAAGTATAGGCAGGCTGTCCAGATGGAGAAGCAGCAGATGTGGAGCTTTGTATCGAAGACTTGTCAAAGATTTCTTATTCAACTGAAGTGTCTGCTGTCCTTTTTTCAACTCTGGCAGAAATTGCACTGAAATAATCATTAATTCATGTGCTTCCTTATATGGTAAAAGCTAACTAACAAGCAAAGTAGTAAAGTGCCAGTTTGGCACTGCATGAGGTACAGGTACACACTGATACTAAAATCAATACATGAATCACTACAGTATTCATTTCAACTGAGTATTTCAGAAGATGAATCAGAAACTCATGATGAAATGTGCTAATTATAGAAGCTTTAAACTATTTAACCGATCCAGTATATTGGATTTTTGCTTTTTTATTTTGTATAGTGTTAAAATCGTTGAGGACTAGATGGAGGAAATCATAGTGATGCATATCAATAGGATAAAGTTGTATTACCTTTTAATTTTCTGATTTATTCGAAACTTCAACATCTTTTGAGGAATGTGTAGCACATGAGTTCTCTATTATGTCTTATGGTTCTTGTAAATAAAAGGTTAAACTTGTCAAAGTCTAAACTGGATGGTTAGACCTAGTAAAAATAAGTTTTGCCCAGGTAACGCAACATTGGTGCATGGAGTTTTACTGAAAAATATATGTGCTCTGTGGAATAAAAAACAAAAAACCTTTTTGAATTTTGAAATTTTTTATTTGTTTTATAAATAATCTTTCATCTTACCTCCTTTACTTGTGCAGACTTAACTCAGCTTTGTCACACTTTGAACCTATTCAGGTGAAATCCTTGACAAGGGCAAAATCTAAGATTTGTTCAGTTACCCACAGTGGGAAATGTAATCTCGATCCAAAACAAACAAAGAGATGCAAAGGAGAACAGAGTGAGAACAGGAGGGAGTAATAATAGTTTACTCAGCACAAAAATTTAATCATAGAGAAGGAGCCTGGTTTATTTTCCAAGCCTGGGGCTAATTTTAATCAGCATTAGACCTGTCATAATTGGTGGCTTTGACTGCCACCCCTGTGTTTACTTTTAATCTCACACTCGCTGATTGGAGAAGAGCAAATGAAAAATGGATGGAGGAGGGAAATACTGGAAGAAAGGCATGTGGAACTTGTGGCTGTAGACACTTTGACATCTACACTGTAACAGCCAAGCTGTTAAATACACAGTCACACCTCTGACATGCCCAGCATGCAACAGGTCCTTCCAGTAATGTAGAGGTGCGCAATGAAGCTGCCTGATTCCCTGCTGGGTCTAATCAAAGATGTGATGGCACTTAGTTTTCCGGGTGGTTGTTTCCCCCATATCTTCAAACACATTCACCTACGCTTTGACTTTCTGCTTACTTCACTGTTATTCCAAGAACAAAAGAGTATTAAATCTTGTTAGGATCTCCAAGGCAAATAAGTGATAGTGGGACCCATAGAAGGAATTAAATTTACTTGACAAAAGCAATTTAGATAAAAGCACCACATATACTGCAAGTATTACATTTACCGGCACTTTTATGTTCAGAGACGTGGTGACCATTAGACAAGACATGTAATATAATGTTTTATTCCTTTCTAGATTTAAGTCACTCTGTATTTCATTTAATTTTAAAAATAACATTTAAAAACAGAGACTGCTTAAGAGTTATCCTGATTTTTATTCCCAGATTAATGTTATCTGTGAACGATCATAGTTACAATGATGTGCACAACTAGCAGAATCAAACACATGGAAATTGACTAGAAGTCTTGAACTGAGATTATTGGTACTGTAATTTTTGGACTATAAGCCGCTACTTTTTTAACACGATTTGGACCCTGCGTCCTATACAGCAATGCAGCTAATTTATAGATTTTTCTGTTGTCTAACGGCCTCCGGTGGACACTATAGCAGGAAGTGTAAAAGTGAGACATATATGTAAGGAAAGATTATGCGCCAAAGAAGACACTACTGGTAGTTTTCATGCACACATTCTCATCATGGAAAACATACGGAGTCATGCATATAATGCAGCTTTTAAGGTCACTGGAGCTGGCCGTCAAAGAAGGAAATAGAGCTACTGCACTTAAGCTCACCATCAATGAATCGATGGTAAAATGTTGGAGGAGGCAGACACTGAAGAAGACGACTTCAGGGGCTTTAGTGCGCAAGAGGAAGATAAAGATGAAAATGGCGATCATTTACTTTTTTGGTAAGCCAAAGTATGTTTTTTATTTTCTAACCGGTAATGTTATCTCGTTGTGTTGGTGCAAAAAAAAGCACGTCTTGGCCATGGCCACTAACTAGCCCTTCTTCAGCAGCTGAGTGGTAGTTTGCAGGAACAAGTAAAGGAGGGGGAGTTCTTCTTATATGTTCCATGCAGCTACGATAATTTTCTCTGGCCTCTCAGGAAATGGCTTTAAATCGTAGGTGGGACATACAATTTGGTGAATTGATACTGCAATTTTTAAAAATGTTTGTAAACCTGGATGTCAGAAACCAGCTGAATTTTTGCTTGAAACTGCAAACAAAGATTGGTTGGGAGTTATTTTCTCTTAAAAAAAAAAAAAGAAAGAAAAAAGCAGTTTTGATTTTAATTAAAATCCAGCGATTTTTTTACATCAAGATTGTCGCCAAGGAAATTGCTGCAGGATCAAAATACCTGTGATCTTTCGTCATCCATATTCAGATTAGACACCTGCAGACCATAGAACTATTAACCCTGTCCTTCACCAGTAACTAATCAGTCACAGACTTCTTTAACATACAAATGTGAAGATAATTTATTTGAACATGCACACAAATGAATGTATAAGGTAACATCTGATCAATTGGTTTCTGCAGAATTTCTACTTTTTCATAGTTCAACAAATTTTAGGGTTTACAGAAGCAAAAGGAGGCAGTTCTTTTCCTTTGATTGAGGTCCCCAATCTGCTGTTTGCAAGCTCTGCATATTTAAAACTTAATTGTGCAAATAGTTGGCGAATATATAGGATAATTCGATTTTCACCCTCAGCAGTCTCATTTGTCTGTAGCTGTTACGCTTTCAAAATGAGTTTGCGAGTGATCAATTCAAGCTGCATTCTCTATGTACAAATCAGCTGCATTTAAATGTGCATGCTCACTTTCAGGCGGCTGCTTATTCACAGAACTGAGACCTGCTCAATTAATAAGATTGGTTCCTGCGTCAATAATTCATGAGTCTCTGGTCAATTTCAGGCATCCTTTTCCACTCAAACCTTCTACATGTCTGATTGGGTCATAATGAGAGTCTTCTATTATTAAAATTAATTTGATGGAATGGTATCTGCTCCACCAACCTCAAGATCAAATCCACCCCACAGCTGAGAATACAATCCATAAATAAGTTATGGTATAAATAAATTCAGGTGTAAATTGAGTTATATTAATTATTGAAAGTGTCACTGTGGCACACAATGCATCTCAGGGGTTCTGATTTTTATGAATTCACATCTGTCAGTGCTGGTATGACAACAACACGAAGAATAAATATTCATAATTTCCTGTATTGTATCTGGTTCAAAGTGAAACAGTGTTGGTGGAGTTAAAATATGCCAACTAGAGGGAATATTTGCTGAACATGGTGTCACATTTTTGTGGCTAGGGGGAGGTCATGTAAAGCCTTTCGAACTCAAACCTTTTATAGCTGTTTAGTCAAATGCATTATGGAAAAAAGTATTTAAACTATCTGAACTATTTCACATTTTGTCACATTACAACTGTTGATTTGAATTGTATTGTATTGGTACTTTATGTGATAGACCCGCATGAAATAGCGCAAAATTGTGAAGTGGAAGAAAAATGATCATCGTTTTCAAACTTTTCTAAAAATTTAAATATTGATGGGTATTTCTGTTCGACCCCCAAACAAAATCTTAATAAATCAGAAGAGTTGCCAAGATAGCTATTGTAACTCTAGAGGAGCTGCAGAGATCCACAGCTCCGCTAGGGGAAACCTTTGACACAATAGCTACAAATCGGGCATCTATGGAAAAGTGGTGAGAAGAAGGACATTGTTAAAAGAAACACTACAAAGGTTCCAGATTCCAATAAGCCTCCGAAGGGACACAGCAAACACGTGGAGGAATGTGCTCTTATCATATGAAACCAAAATTGAGCTATTTGGACTACTTGCAAAACAATATGTTTTGGCAAGACTCATCCTGAACACATCTTCTCCATGCTTTAACATGGTGGTGGCAGCATCCTGCTGTGGGAATGCTATAGGAAGTCATTTAGAATTCACCTTCTGGCAAGACGGCTTTCAAAATAAAACCAAAGGTAAAATGGATTGGTTGAAATTACATGTATATTCATATGTGAGGTTGTCCTAGTCAAAGTCCTGGCCTAAATGCAACTGAGAATCTGTGGCAAGAGATTACATTTTTAGGTCACAGATCCTTTCTATCCAATCTGACCACTTGGGTTTTTATGTAAAAAAACTAAAGTTTCAGTCTCTAGATGTGTAGATACATACCCATAAATATTCAAAGCTGGAAATGAAGCAAAGACAAAGGTGCGACACAATTTCTAGACTTTTATATGTTAAACAAAAATCAAAACCATATTTCATTTTTCTAACCCTACATTGCTTGCCAATCCAAATAAAAATAAATAGAAGTTTATGGTTCTATTATAAACTATAAATAGTTAAAGGAGTGTCACTACTTTTGCAAGGCAGGGTTATGCTAAATGTTCTGACACAGACAAACTCATATTCTAAATATAGTTAAGAGCTTTTCTCTACCTAAATTTTCGTTTAAAAAAGCACTCTCTGTGTAGGGATCACAGCCTGTCCTCTGCCCACCATTGTGGCTTTACGCATCTCCCCATTTTTCAGACTTTTTAATGTACACAGACATGCTCGTGGACTCGGGGGATGTAGAAGACTATTATAGAAGGAATCACAAGTTCATCCGTTCCTCGTCTAAAACTGGGGAGGGCTGAAATTCATCACAGGATCAGACTGTTTCTCATCAAACCCAGGAAAGTGTAGCTAATGCAATTTCACTAAGTCACTGACTGACTTGATTAGCTGTAGGCTGGGGAGTGCATGGTTAGACACCACAAGGGTCTCGATGGGTGTCTCTGTGTGTGGGAGTGGGTTTCAGCCTGTGTTGGTGTTGCTTTTTTTGACTACGTGTCACATTCCTTATCATTTCTGCCATATGTGTCTATTTAAAGTCATTGACCATGTGTGCATGCATGGCAGCATCCATAGTTTTTTTGTTTCACCTCTGTAATGCGGGGGTGTTATTATGGATTGCTGCGTGTCATGTCTACTTAGGTGTATTGATAGGTGTTGCAGACAGAGCTGTGGTCCTCGAGGGAGATTTCAGGCAGATTTGGCTACATTAGAATTTGTCACCTCTTCCTGCCCACATCTCACTTGCCGTCCCACTGAGCGCCATGCCACCTCCACATGCTCCCTCCGCTAATCCTCAATCAGTCTACATCCCATGAGACACAAATGGGCACAAACACACAACCCAAGTACACAGATTCAATCACATTGGCCCTCACAAACAAAATCCAACTTTACCGGGCTGTGTCGAGACAGGACTGGCTGGAGTTTGGTGGCATCCTGACCTAAAACCAGAGCCACCCTGTCACGTCTTGGCAGCTCTGAAAAATGCCATGCATATTAAAATGCCTCTAATTAATATTCATCAGCGGCATGCCTTGTTGGCAGCTGGTCCCAGACCCATCGGATCAATGAGGTCTCTGCCTCGCTCCTTTGTCTGACACGGATGCAGATGTTTAGAGCATGAAATTAAATTGGTCGCCGTCATTTGAGAATGCATAAACGCTAGTCTGTTCGCAGCGTGTGCTTGTGTGTCTTTTCCAGTTTCCAGTTGGATGTGGCTCTTGTAGCAAACAAGTAATGCTATCTTTCCCCAGAGTGTGTGACATGTTGATTTTTATTCATGGCAACTTAAAGGTTTGCAAGTTGGAGAAAACAAAACAAAAGTTTCAACACCAGTGATCGGTGAGTGGGAAAGAGAAAAGTGGAGGGTATGATGAAGCAAGGAGGATGAGTGCGTTGGCGGCAGCTTTGTTTAGGAGTCTGTAATTGAGTCTTAATTGAATTGGCACAGAAGGTAGGATGAATGGATAGTGGGATGGAGAGAGACACAGTTTGAGTGAATTGGACCACATCTTTGTCTGCACTTAGCAACAAGAAAGTGGGCTTACCGTGCAGGGAAATTTCACGGCAACAGATCAGAATCAGAAACCCTTGACTGAAGAGCAAGGGACAGAAATGAAAGCTTCTCTTGTCATTTTAATGAAAATACAGAGTGTGTTGTCTGCCACACTTGTCAAATGAAACTTGTTCCATTAGAAATGTATCAAGGAGCCCAGCACAGGGAACAAAGAACTGATATGCATTTGAATGTGATGCTAGGCAGGTAATACAGAACAGCCTTCTCTACTGTTCGTGTCTTTGTATTAAAGCACATGAGCTTCACAAGGCCATATTCATCATGGAAACATGGCACTCAAACAAATGGAAACAGCAGAATGAGAAACGCATGCACATAAATAAAAGGAATAGCTACCTTTTATCTTCCGTTCTTCTGCAGTGGAAAATTATTTGCCCCCTTACAGATTTCTTCTGTTTTTGCTTATTTGTGACCTCTAAATATTTTAGACCATTGAGCAAATAGTAATACAAGACAAAGATAACTTAAGTGAATACAAAATTAAGTTCAAATTGTTTTATTTATCAATGAAAAAAGACAGTCCACACCAACCTGGCCTTATATTATAAAGTCATTGCCCCCTACTAACTGGTTGTGCCACCCTCTACAACAACGACTGCCATCAAGGGTCTCTTCTAAAGAGCAGAACTCTTCATGCCTGTATTATTTTTTTTATTTCTTGTGATGCCAAAAAGTCCCACCTTGTCTTATCAGTCCACATAACATTTCCTAAAAGTCGTAAGAAAGATCTAGACGTTCTTTTTGCTAAAGGTTAGACAGACCTTTGTGCTCTTTTTGGTCAGCATTGGTTTCCACTTAGAATAGGTCTCACTGGGGCCTTTCCCACTAAACTGGTTCCAGTGCTTAATTGGCCTTTGTGCTTATTTAGCACAAGTCCTTTGTGTTTCCACTGTGGCAAACTCTGGCCTTACGGCGAACAACAGCCAGTCAAAATGTGGGGAACACCATGGTGCAAATGAGAGATTAGTTCATTAGGATTGTGAAGTGTTCACATGCACAGCTGGTTGTTTAATGGAACATTAATAATCAAAGGCAATGATGCGTCTGTTTGAAGGGATATTCTTATGAATGTTATCATTATTGTTTAAAGTGTCTTCATGCTCTTTGATCTTTCAGAAGAACAGAATAAAACAGGGAGCGGATCAGCTGTTAACTGGATGAGATCTTTATAATGATGTGAAAAATTGGCTCTCAGGTAGTGGAAAAGCAACCACACTATCACCTGTCCCTGTTAGGAACTGTTGGAAAAGCCTCAAGTGTGGTTCACTTGAATCTCAAAGTCTTAGAAATGACTTTGTAACCCTTTTCAGATTGATAGACAGCTTCGGTTGCTTCTCATCTGTTCTAGATTTTGTTATTTTTTATTTTTTGGAACCTCCAAATAATTGTTCACATCACCAGAAAAAATAGTCTGCGCTGATTTAACTGTTGATGCATCAGTCTTTGTCTGTTTCTTCCAGTTTCTTGAGTGCAATCTTACTAAGCATTGGTTGGTGTAATTGTCAACAAGAGTAAATGCAGTTTTGCTGCTCACTTTTTAGCTCTCGTGCTCCTGTTCAACGAACCTATATGTAAACACGTGCCTGTGCTCAAGCGTGATATTCTTTGAAAACATTTGTGCAAGCCCACATACACAGAGGCGGTCCTTTTCACTCGTCGTTCGGCCATATCGACAACAAGTGGCAATTTCTTTCTTTGTCAAATCTATTGATTACTTCTGGATGAGTGAAGGTAATGAGCTTTGGTGTCCTTTGTCTCCCCTGTGATCTCACCTTTTCCCCTGTCTGCAGTAGGCTCACCCACCCCCAGGATGTTACTTGGCAATGATTTTCTGATTAACCCTGTTGGCTGTAGGGTTCACCCACACACTGACGCAGGGGCGGGAAGGGGAGTGAGCATGTAAGATGCAATTAGATTTGTGATGGAGAGCCATGTTGATCAAGTGATGTGTCTGCCATGGGTGTACTGTACCCCTGCAATGATTAAATCTTTTGAATCATTATTTTTTAAACTAATGTAGGTTTGATTAAAAGTATTGATTATTGCCAGTGGTCTGAGGCTAAAACCCGCTGCCTATCACTGTTTTCTATAACAGCAACAGAGTAAGACTATTCTCCATATTATTAGACATAGATGTTGTAGTTCATATTATATCAAGGTCATATTTTCAATGAACGCTAAAGGAAATGTGTGTTGGCAATTTAAATGTAATATAGGGTTACCCTATTTTGTTTTCCATGAAAGAGGAAACTTGGTCCAATCCTAAAACACGTCAATCATACTCTGTTTACTTAAAGAAGATTTTTGATTTTAACATATTTAAAGTATTCTATATGGTTAAAAAGAATAATTAAATAAACTACAGATCAGCTTTTACAAGCCAACCATTACAGAAATGACTTTAAAATCTAAAGTGAAATAATGAATCTTCTGTATTAGAAAATGAACCTATAACAATAATAGCTCCTTTTTTTTAGTCATACAAGACAAAAATTACACAAAAATCGGAAATTATATTCTGAGAAAATAAGTATTATTTTCTATTCAAAGTAATAGAAAATAAAGGAGCATTTTCTCAAATAGACTTTCAGTGTATACTCAAGTCTTTGTTCGTTTCCGCTGTCAATTTAATACAGAACTCTAATGCCCTGGTAAGCAACGATAAAGTGGACAGGTCGGGGGGATGTTGCTGCCAACAAAAAAGACCTTTATTTTACAACTTAAGTGAAAAATATTTGCTGTATTTTGTCAATTACGCGCCGTGTAGATGAAACACTACCTGCGGCCTACTGTTTCCGTCAGTCCACCCCCTAAAATTGTCCATCCGGCACGTCGGAGTTTTATGTTTTTTTCATTCAATTATGAAATATAATAGATTTTGAATCGCTATCGATTTTGCACGTTTCACATCGCAATTAATCGATTTATGGTGAATCAACATACCCATATGCATTACAGAATAAATTAAAATGAACATAGTCTTTGTTTTATGTATTTAGAAATAAAAAAGCTTAATATTTAGAGGTCCATATGAGAGTATTGTATATGTTAAGATTTTTTTCACATATAAAACTAATAGAACAAGGGAAAAAGAAGCCAACATTTTCTTATTAAATAGGTATTTAAATAAGCTTCTTATCTATCCAATGAAAGAATTTCACACACTTTACAAACCTCTACTTAGACAAAGCTAAGATTCACTGAAACGTTATTGAATGTTTCACTACAGGGAAGTCATGCAGTATGAAATGTTAATATTTACAGTTGCCTGTTTCAGTATGTTTAAGTAACTCCTCTATTTCCTGTGCTGCTTCCTGTGTTTTAGGTGGTGCTGATGACAACCTGATCGAAGGTGGAGAAATGAAGTTTGTGTGTAAGCCAGGAGCGAGGAACATCACTGTGATCTTTCAGCCTCTTCTTAGGTAATTTAAAGAATGGTTCCTTACATTTCCAGTCAAAGAAAAATGATTTAAAGACGGTTGTGTTTTTTTGTTGTAAATAAACGGATACAAGAACTGAAAAGATTTATGAGAGAAAATAGATTTAATATATAAACAGACTGTACCCATTATTTGCACAAGATGCAACCATGTGTGAAGTATCTCTTTAGTAATGCTGTTCTGACGGAGAAGGATGGTCAAGCTACTTAAGACCTATGATGCCTGGGACATGACTCAATACCAGTAAAATGTTAAACTAATGATATTACGTGGCCTCTCCGTGACCAGCTATTGATTTTAGCTCTTTTACGTTAAACAGAGGATCATACATCAAAGATTTCAAATTATGGATGTCAGGTCTGTTCTTTCATACAAAACTTAAATTGGGATTGACTGCCACCCCTGCTTTAATTTCCTTCTCCTCTGAAGGTCTGTTTTTGTGTTGATATTCTGTTTATCTGGTAGTTTTTTGGCCAGTGCTATAGTCCAGTAGACCAGAGTAAATCTAATACCGAAACACTTTGATTGAGTTGGTGTTCAGACAGTGATGCATTACCTTTTAGGATCCATTAAACTGGGATACATCTTTCCTCCACAGACTGTCACATATGCATAGAATTTTATAGCTTGCTGCATTTTTATAATGCATAAAAAGTGAATTTTGTGACTCTAATTTGCTGTAATCTGGCAGGTTAGCAAATGTTTTGACTGTGAAAGTATCATGAACTTGAACTGCCAGTTAAAAACCTCTCTGTCTATGAAAGTAATTCGTTTTGTGCGTGCGTGCGTGTATGCAGATATATTTTAAAGTAAAAAAATTTATTTTACATTTCCTGAATGCTGAATCCTGGATGGACTTCTAAATTAATTGAATTAGTTCAGTCAATAGATTGCATTTCAGTTTCTACAGCCATCCACATCTCCTGCTTGAGTTATATTGGCAGTTGCCATACTGCTTTTGTCTAATTGATTAATAGTTATTGAACACATGTTATTTGTTTAAGATTAAGAACAAACTTTATTTGTACAATCGTGTGTTCATCCTCTAATGAATTTGTACATTTTTACACATTTTTCAACATGTATAAAAAAAAAAATTTGCTTTCATTGTACTTAAGAGAAACAGAATATCAACCAAAAATCCAAAAAACATGACTTGATATCTGATGGAGTAAATTGCTTATTTTCAAGAAACTTTCTAAATCCTTTGTGTCTGCAGCTTGGCAACTCGAAACCTGAAACCCCCTCTGTTTTTCTTTAGGGTTGATGTTTGGAAATTGGGTACTGACTCCAGTCACCTTATTTTGCCTCTAATCTTGACTGTATGTTTGTGTTATCATCATGCTTGAAAACATCCAAGGTCCATCTTTAGTGTTCTATTTGAGAAATAAAGGTTTTCTTTCAAGGTTTTATGGCACATGACCATCCGATTGGATCCGTTATATATGCGTTAAACCCATATTGTGGTGATAGTGGAAAAGAATAAGCCCAAAGCATAATGCTTCCACCTCCTTGCTTACCTGTGCGGAAGGTGTTCTTTGTCCCAAATTCAGCATTTCAATTCCTTCAAATATAGATGAAACATACTTTGGACTCTCAACAGCACCTTCTCTGAATGATCAAGATGGGCTTCTTAATTCCAGTCTACTACGATGTAGTGTGCTACCATTGCTGTGCTGGATTCCTGTCCCAGGTGCCTTCAGTTCATTAACAAGCTCCTGGTGTATACTTATAGGATGATCCATCACCTTTCTCATGATGATCCTTGCCCCATGAGGCTGGATTTAACATGAAGCTCCAGTCCGAGAGCAAATTTATGCACTGACATACCTCCGCTAATCTCACCAGTTTCACCTGTTTTTTTTTAAATCACTGTGCAGAAAATCAATTCACTGCAGAAAAGTTTCTCTCCTTTGCCATCATATTTAAAACTGATTTCAAGGATGCAGTCATGTCTTCCCTTCCATGTGGTGTGTGGTAATGTCATGCTCATAAAGCATTGGCCTTAAAACTTCCTCTATTCCCCAATGCTTTCACTTTTGGTTTTTCTTCTGACATTCAGACCCTATTAACATCACCATCTCCAAGCTTTTGTCTGAATAAATGACCGAAAATAAAATGGGTACTAGCTCCCTGCCTGCTTCTCCTGTGTTATCTGTAATGGTTCGTATCAATCAAGGCAAACCGCCTTGAACACGGGGCTCTCTTCTCTCTTCTTTCTCTCCCTTCCACCTGGGTTCTCCAGGCATTTCGTGCCAATGGAGCGCTGTTGTTTGCAGATGATTTTCTAATGGCAAAGCTCTGATACTCTGCTGATGGATCACTGCATCTCCTACAGGCAGCCATGCCACTCATAGCAGCATTAATGACAAAAGCCCCTGGGGGTTGAAAGATTAGTGTCAGTGCGTGGGAGATAAGACACTCGGGTCTTAAAGTTTGATTGCAAATGTTTATAGGGGTTTTGTTAAATTCTCAATCCTAAAATCAAGTAATCTCACACTTTATTTTTTTAATAACTTTTTAACAAATCTCTCTTCCACAAAAGCAAGAGTTTTCTAAAATGCAATAAAAACCTGATGGACTTGGTAAAATGTACACAAATTTGCTCAATTTCCCATTTTAGCTCATTTGTATCGCCATTTTTTGCCACACATTGCCATTTTGTCACCTGCTACTTCCATTTCATATCTGTAGACAAAACTTTTCCAATTCATTTTCTTCAACCAATTTAGCTCATTTTATTTTTCCTTTTTTAGTAAGTTTTTTTCCATGAAGAATAAAGATCAAAACTCATGTAAAATGTTACCTTATTTTACTAGGTTAAATTAAATTAGACATTTTGGCTGGCATCCATTTTACATGTATTTTGGTGCTGATCTCACTTTTGGCCTGCTGACTCATAAAACATCAGAGATTTGTTGTGACTCTGGATCGAACCCTAGGGGTATCTTTAATATTATGTATTACTATGACATAATCACATTTATACACTGTGGACTTTAAGGAGAAGAAAGTTACTACAGCTGCTTGTCAACAGCAGCATAAAATGGCACTCACTACTGTCATCCAGTCGCAAGCATTCAGAATAGTAACCTGAAATTATATTACAATGTGGGTCAACTTAAGTTCTGCGGACAGATCAGCACCATCCAATTCAAAAAGATGCTGTTACCAACCATGCGCCACATTTCACCCATGGGGGTCAGAATCGTTATCAATGGGAAAGGTGTCATCAATAGGTTTGAATTTAGTGAAATTGTTTATTTTCTGAATTCAATAGACTTGGTCAGTTTTTTTTTCCATGCTTGGCAAGGTAAAAATGTAAGGTTATGAATTTAATATAACCCCGGTTCTCTGATTAGCATGAGTGGGGAAACGCCTTCTGAGCTCGTCAGAAGCTTAAACTTCATTAGGCCACCCCTAAATGGCTGGCACCTGTGACGTCTATATAAAGAGGGACCAAGATCCTCACTCTATAAATAAGGTTGACATAGCTCAGCCGACATTCAAAAAACAAACTCATCTCTTCCTTGCTTTGCAGCAAGGAGGGTGGTCTGGTGAGACACTCAATAATTCTAATCAGAGAACCAGGATAATATTCATAATGTTAAGTTCTCATTCATAGCCTTTGTTTCGTGTCTCATTATGAGGAAAAATACGGACTCCTGGATTGCCAGACATGCCTGTTTTAATGACAGCTGGTTCCGGTGACGATCAGTGAGGGGTAACACTATGAGAGCTTGCACTTAAGACTGAATGAACCAAAGCTGGAGCAATCACATCAAGCTAATCAAGTAAAATCTAGCAAATGTATTTGAGGAAGTCCAGCATGCAGCTTCATACATCTCCTGGATAGAGACCCCTTTGAATGGAGCCCAAGAGAATGCAAGCCATCCGATGGAATGTGCAAGAAAACTAGTGGGCGGCTGGAGTCCCCTGCTAGAATATGCCAGATCAATAGCTTCTACAATCCAGTGGGAAAGACGCTGCTTGGACACAGGCTTTCTTGCCCGCTCTTGAAGAACCATGAGACCCATGGCTGTTCCCGTGGCTTGTATTGCCAACTTGTGAAGACGGAGAACATGATCTGTTCTGTGATCTTGGCAGCCTCACAGTGGTTGTCAAAGACAGGGGGATCTTTTCATCACCGTCCAACATCATGAGCTCTGACTCTCCCGACTCTACCCCATCTTCGTCCCCGTCTACTTCCAGAAATTACTGACAAGTAGTGAGGTCATCATACACTTCATCTGTTTGGAGCCGTGGGAATGTTGGGGAAATTAGCTGGAGGTCTGCCTGCGCCTAGCTCAGGCTAGTTGTAGCGAGTGGCTCCACCTTGGCTTTGCCCTGAGGTGTAGCTGGCCTACACATAACTGGTTCTCCGCCAGGCAAGCTAACCTGCAGTGTAGTCAGCGGCGAAGCAGCTTGTGAGGGAGATCTACACAGCAGATACAATCTTGTGTGGAGGTTAGTGCTGCAGGAGCATGGGCTACACCCAGGCACACTGCACGTGGGATGAGGCATAGACATATATAAAGAATAGACCCCGCATTGGCTTCTCTGAGGCAAGAAATGCGGCCGCCATCTTGGGCCGGTATTCCTATCCGCTGACTTCCACCATTACAGCAGCAGTTATTACAAGATGCCTGAATACTGTGTGGCGTATTCCTGTTCAAATCAGCGGCCTATTGAGAGTAGGGCTTGGGGGATAACTTTTCACAAGTAAGATTGAACATTTTTATTGTTTTGTTTTTTTTTTATATAATATTACTGTAGCCTACTGTATTTATGTCCACCAGCGAAATCTTACCTAGCTAACGTTAAGTACTGTAAGAAGGCTGAGACTTTATAAATTGTATATTTCTAAACCACTGACTTGGATTACATCGGACTGTAGAAATAAATATTTTTTAACTAGTATAAAATCTCTCTTATTCACCCATCCGACCGTTGAGTAGATTGCAAACAAGCTCACTAATCATTTTAGCAGCTTTGCATCATCAACAGAAATGCTTTCTCTATTATTTAAAAGAAAGGTTCTAAGAAATCTTATGGAAGTAAATAGGAAAATATGAATAAAACGGGAAGATAGAAATAGTAATAGAATTGAAGAATGTCATGATATAGATATATATATATATATATATAATGTAATATAATATGAATATAGATATATATAATCTGTATATTATATATATTACCTATATCTTTCTTATATATATATAATCTGGATATTAGCCTAGATATCATCTATATCTATTATATTATCTATATTATACATGTGTATATTACTCATGAATTATATTATATATATTATCAAAATGGCTGAGTAGTACTTTCTGCTTCTCTATCTTATAGCATTGTGTGTTTTGCATACATTTCATGAGTAAATCAGACTATTCAATTACTGTTAAGCCATTGAATATCGAAACAGGCCGAACCATTTATCCTTTATCAGAGCAAAATGTTTGCAGTTAGCAGAGAAAAAAGCGGCATGAAAATCAGTTTAGTATTTAACGAGTTATGATTTAATAAACGCGCTGATGCTTCATTGCGTCTGCCAAACAGATTACAAAGTGGAGCGGGGGATACCGGCCCAAGATGGCGGCCCCACGCCTCATCAGCGCCAATAGTCAGTAGCGGTCAGTGCGGTGTCTATTCTTTATATATGTCTATGGGATGAGGGTCCCATGAAGTTTGGGGACTTCCTTGACTGCACTGGTGTTCACTGTGGTAGCCATGGTTAACTACTGGGGCATTTGCGGTAGTAGCCTCCGGGCTCTCTCTCAAGAAGCTTTTGCAACTAATTGTTAGGAGCAATGAGGTTGGAATATGGCTATTTTCTGGCTAACCAGTACTGTATGGTATTGCTCCTTATTACACTTATTTCGGTAAGTATTGCTACTTGCTAAAGTTTAGGCATTGCTACTTTGCATTTGTACTAGCTGCAATAAGTATAGCTCTTTTTACAAGCTAGCCAACAACTGTAAGGCTGGGAACAAGTGTCTGGTGACCGAGTTGTGCACTTGTGGACAGTTTAGCTTAGCACCCAGTAGCACAGTTATCTGAAAGCTTTTGTGAGAAGTGAGAAGAGGTTTTTGAACGGCGACTGATGCTATGTCAGCCCTATTTATAGGGTAAGGGTCTGGGCTCCTCCTCACATATATGTCAATGGTATCAGCCATTTAGGGCTGGCGTAATGAAATTCAAGCTTCTGACCATGTCAAGCAGGAAGTGATTCCCCATAGTGGGAAATCAGAATTACAGATTCCTTTTTAAATAATTTGTGTATTTTTGTTGTAAACTGAAATTATAAATACTGTAAATAGTATTTATAGTTTGAAACCAAAACATCTGCAGTTTCTAGATCTCTTCAGGTTGGTTGTGATTTGTGGCCTCCATCCATATCCAGAATCCATATCCTGCACTGTATTTGCATTTTTAATATAAAGGGATGCTAGCAGGATTATGTATTCCAACTGGCTTTGGAAGGCCTCAGGTCCCTTGGAAACACCCTGAGGTGGGAAGGGACAGACCTCTTGGATGCTTTGATCTGCCCGCTGCTATCATCACCTCCCTCTGGCTGGATTCATTTTAAAGAGAAAGGAGCTGGAGTGAACTCATCAGATTGAAAATTGTTAGAAAATGCTTTTTTGCAGCAGTTACTACTAATGCAATTTTATGTTTGTCTCAAACAACTGCTCTTTGAATACTATATTTGTAACAAGCACTGATGTTTTTTGCAATAGCCAAACATCATATACGCATTGCTGAATCTGTATTTAATTCTCAATTACTAAAGTTTTAATTTTATTTTGGTATGGCATAAACCAGATAGTATGCTTATTCTGATGACTTGCGTCTCTTTATTTAACCTTGACATTTATGTCTGTTCATTTACTCTTTTGGAGCTTGTAGAGATTCACCTGTCAATCAACCAGACATCAGAACCAGACAGTCCCTTGGTCAGCTCTGAGCTGTGATTGGCAGGTTATATACAGAAAATCTGATTATTTTCACCCGATCTATGAAATGCATCAAAAGTAACACATTAAGCAGTTTCTGATGTATCCGAAGTATCAACCAACAGCAAGATGCACTCACATTTGAACTTGTAACCCATTTTTCTACTTTATTAAAGGGGGGAAACAGAATATTTCAAAATGGGAGTCAGCAGGTGATTTCTGAAGAAAACCACACAAGGCCATCGGCCAGGAAAAGCCTGATTGGTGTTCTGTAGTGCACTGCTGTCTTTAAAGTGGCATGCACACAAATATGGTGCATAAGGAAGTGTTTGTGCTTCGAGCAGCCAATTTAGTTTGACTTGTGGGGTCTTCTGCTGACATTTGGGTGGTATTTGCATCTCTGGACAAAGCTGGCATTTTGAAAAGTTTCAGCAGGCTTCCAATCTTTCCCTGTTAACAATCCGAAGAGTGATGAGGTACGTATATGCATGCTCATAGCCTGCAACGAGATTTCTCAGCCAGTGACCTTCATAATTTTTTTAAGTGGAAATATAATATGTGGCTTAATACGACTGTAAGCAGTTGTGTGTGGGTGGGTGTGTGTGTGTGTTTGTGTTTGTGTGTATATATTTCAGATTAACTGTTTTATTTTCCCAACCATTTTTACTGAAACAGCTAAGAACGTTTTCAACTACAGTGTTTAAAACAGTGTGTCTTGGCTCTTTTGTCACACTTAAAGCTGCATTATGTGGTATATTTGTTCAAATAAACCCATTGACTTTACTCTTCTTTGCTGTGGTGGGATGTAGGGGTTGCAATTTCATTTATTTTGAGGCTTTTTGTGCCCTAACAGCCAGGGGTGCTTGAGAGAGCGCACTGTGACGTAATGATGCATGTATGTACCACGCATTCACAAGGAGGCGGTGTTCTTCATCAGTTAGCCGCTAGATAAGCTAAGCTAGCCAGCCCAGACACCCACACAAACTTCACATAAGTCAAAGATGAGAAGAATTTTGTCCAGTGCTACAAAAAGAGCAAAAATGGCCTCTGACCATTGTAGAGCTTGGACTAATAAGCAGAGATGGGGACTTGAGACTTGATGACTTGGACTTGATTCGACTCAAGTCGCTGTTTTTATGACTTGTGACTTGACTTGAAAAAAATTTAATACTTGCGACTTGTCTTGGACTTGGAAGTTAAAGACTCTGAACTTGACTTGACTTGAAACACGATGACTTGAATGACTTGAGTGTAATTATTATTATTATTCACATCATGTTCATCATGTTTTCAGTTTGAATGACGTTTTTTATATTTAAAATGCTGGATAGTCGAACATAGACTTTTAATTTAAAATCGGCTTGCCATGTCAATCAGCCCCGCCGTCTCTACGTTGGCTACCCTAGTAGGCCTCCACGGCAGTGCCCGGTACTGACAGACGTCAACATGTCAGCCGTACCGAAGGTCATCACCTTTGGGTATAAGGATTTTTGTCAAGAGGGGAAACGACGAACAGCAGCTTGCAAGACGTGCAATATCAAAATCACCGACAGTCAGACGACAACATCAAATTTCGTCTGACATTTGAAGACCCATTCGGCCCAGTAAGTGCTTTTCAATTTAATTAATATCAGAGCCTGTTTACATTGTCTGCTTAGTTGGCATTTTAGCTAATGTTAGCTTCATATGACAGTGAGGAGTGGGAGATTAGCTTGTCTTGGGTAAAGTGCGCCGTCACACATTCAATCAATAATACTTTTAAAAAAATATTCTCTTCATAAGTGCTTGTCAATTTGTTATTAATCCTTTCCCCGCCATTGACGAGGTTTTCCGTCAATTAAAATGTAATAAAATGAATGTAATCAAATAAAATATCAATTATTATGATCAAGAGGAGCATTATATCCATAAAGCTCCCCTTGGTAAAGCAAACCTGCTCAGCACAACATGGCATACAGACCACCATTCTGCTTGCTATAATGCTGGACAGGACAAGAGGAAAGAAAAAAAGAAAAAGAAATATTAGCTGTTCATTGTTTTTTTCAACTCCATGTTCAAAAATCCTTTCATTTGGCGTGTTTGTGTTATCAATAAATAATTTTATGATTTTATTACTGAGGTATTTTCTGAAAATTAGTATTTACAAAGGAAATCCAAACTATATTTTTAACATGTTGGGGACATTGGCCATTGGTCTTTTCACTTTATTAAGATCATGTTCTGCAGGTAAAATTACAATGATGTGACTTGACTTGAACTTGACTTGACCTATTACAGGACTTGACTTGACATAACCTGTGACTTGACTTGACTTGACTTGCCCCCCCAAGGTTAATAAGACTTGGGACTTACTTGAGACTTGCACATGTATGACTTGGTCCCATCTCTGCTAATAAGCACACGCTTAAACTAATGAGCACACACTTGAAATAATGAGCACACGCTTGAACTAATGAGCACGCGCTTGAACGTCACGGGAGTGCGCATTTGGCTGACTGCTGTTTTTTTTGCGGCCACATGTGGGCAGCGCTCTAAGCAAGCCTCGCAGAGCAGCTTTAAATGTTTCAGATTTTGTAAATTTTATTATATTAATGAAATACCTATCCAAAACATCTTGGCTCTCTAAAAAAAAAAAGCATTTGCCTCCCTTGTTAAATCATCGGCAAAGCCATTTATAAGACTTTGTGATGAAGTGAGAGCCACAATCCACCACTGGAGAAAACATGCAGCAGTTGTGAACCTTCCTGAGAGAGGTTAGTCAACCAAACTTACTATAGAAGCAAACTGATGATTCAACCAGGAGATCACAAACGAACCTAGAACATAATCTAAAGCACTGCCTCACTTGCTTCAGTTAAGGTCAGTGTTAAAGATTCAAAAAAAGAGACCGGGCAGAATGATCTCCATGGGAGAGTTCAAAGGCCAGAACCATTGCTGATCCAAAAGAACACAAAGGCCCATCTCAAATTTGCAATAAAACATCTTAATGATGCCCAAGACTTTATGGAAAATATTCTGAGGTCTGATGAGACAAAAGTGGAACTTTTTGAAAGGTGTGTGTGATGTTACATCTGATCTTAAACTAACAGCCTGTCAGAACCAGACCTAAAACGTTTAGAAACAGACCATCAGATTTACAGTCAAACATTGTGGTTGTAGTGTTAGGGTTTGAGGTTACTGCTATGCAGCAGGACAATAATCCAAAGCACAGTAATCCTCTGAATGACTAAAAATAACCAACATAAAGTTTTAGAGTAGCCTAGCTAAAGTCTGGCCATACAGCCAATTTAGAGATTGTAAAAACAAGCCGTTCTTACTCAAAACCACCAATGTGGCTGAAAAGGACAAAACAAATTACTTTTTCATATGGGTCCAAGTTGGTTTCGGTAGCTTTTTTTCCCCCTAACGAATGAAATCATCTGAAAAAAAGATTTTTATTTACTTATTTATTTTTGGTATTTATTCAGGTAACTTTTTTTATCCAGTATTGAAATTAGTTTGATCTGACACATTTAGGTCTGAAAAAAAAATCTAAATCAAAAAGCAGAAGAAATCTGTTTGGGAGCAAACACTTTTCCATATCATTGTATATAATTTTAGCTGGATGATGACAGTGAGAGTCAACAAATAATGTTCAGAGTTTTATTTTTTACAGAGGACTTCACACCTCGGGCAGAAAAAGGACGACATCATGCCGATTCTCTACTTATGACGCACTTTAAAACACACATCTAAAGCTGTGTGGCAGCTGAGCTGAAAACTGTTTTAATGCCCTGCACACACGAGCAAAGTAAGCAATATATTCTCTTCGCAGAGACACTAACGGAGAGCTGACTGCAGCTGTGGAGCAGCAGGTGGCCTTTTTTCTTTAGAGCAGCATAGCCTTCAGTACTGTTCAAAACAAAGCAGTGATTTTGTTTTTTTGCCTTTTATCTGTAGAAAGCTTTTGCAACAACAACCTTGTACAGGGGCTGGATCAACAGCAACAGTGTGCAACTCTAACCACATTTTTACTTAAAGAACCTGGACCAGGAACAAGGTACCTTGGAAAAAGCAGCTCCAGACAGGGGTGTTGGAGAACTTAAACAATAAGGCTTGAAGAAAGTTGTAGAACTTGCTTTTTTTTAATGTACAGGCTTTTTTTTACGTGCTGCCCTAAGTTTTCCTGGTTAGGTAATCAGCGCCTAATGTCATTGTATGGGGCAACTTCTACTGTCAAAAAGGGATGTAAGAAAATAGCGATACACCGACATATCGCGATATTTTATTCCTGATATTGTATCAGTCTCCAATCAAGATATATATATATATTTGAATGGAACCATCAATTATGAGAGTCATATATATATACCCCCATATGTGTGTGCGTGTGTGTATATATATATAAAAACCATGTATGGGTAAAAGTGTGAGTGTAGGAAAGTAGTCAGAGGTGGGGAGATTGACAAGGTGCCTGTAGGGGGTACAAAGAGAAGCACAATGGGACAAGCAATGGAAGTGGATGGAGCAGAGATTTGAGAAAAAGGACAGAAAGCCTCTGCCTCCCACTTGTGTATCCTGTGGTGAAAATGATGGGCACAATGATTCTGCACTAATTTCACATAATTATCGACTCCCTTTTTTGAACAGTGCACATACACCCAGAAAGGAGCTGATGAAAGGAGGAAGAAAGAGCTAGAGTAGATGTAAAAATACATGTAATAAACTAAAGAAGTTTTTTTTTTCCCTCAAGATAATTTGTTTAGATGTGGACAGAAAAATGTAATTTAATTTTTCACAGAAAAGGCTTATTGAGAATCCTGGTGTTGAGAAATTAATTGTATACTTTTCTTTATTTGGTGATTTTATTTTGTTATATACACTCACTACATTCATGTCATTGATTTCACAGGGCATCAGAAACATTGCTTAGAGTTTCTGGTCTGATTTGACATAAAAGCATCAGTTATGTGTAGATGCATGGTGTTATATCCTGCAGTTGCTGCAGATTTGTCCACCACATCTATGATGCAAATCTCCTGTTCACATTCCAAAGGTGTCCAAAGTGGATTGATAACTGATCACTGTGGGGGGCAGTTGGAGTTCATTGAAGTCATTGTCATGTGGATACATTTAATTTTAAATTGTTTGAGCTTTGTGTGTTCTGCTGGATGTAAGCATCAGATGATGGATAAGCTATTAAAACAGGATGGACATGGCTACAGACAATCCTCCTGTTTGTTTTTGTGTTTAACAAATGCTCAGTTGGTACTAAGGGGCCCAAAGTGTGCCAAATAATCTCCTGCCCACACCATTACACCACCTCCATCTTAAACCGTTGATACAAGGCAGAATTAATCCACGCTTTCATGGTAATCAGCCAAACTTTGACCCTGCTAACTGAATGTTGCAGCTGAAATTGAGGCTTGACTACCATGACATTTATCCTTGTGTATTACTGTACAGTTTGGATGAGCCTGTGCAGTGTGTAGCTTCAGTTTCCTATTTTGTAACTGACAGGAGTGCCGATTGGTGCCCATTGGTATGTTCTAACAATGTTCCATGTGTTTAGAGCTCAAAGATAATATTCAGCATTAGTAGGCTCCTAGCTCTACTGTTGTTTGTCTATCATGTTAAATAAATCTGCCCAATCTCATCTGATATCACCGAGGCATTCTTATCCACACAACTGCCACTTATTTTCTCCTTTTCATGCCCTTCTGTAAACCCAATAGATGGTTGTTGATGAAAATCCAAGTAGAAAAGCAGTTTTTGAAATAGTCAGCAGATCTGGTTCCATCAACCAAGCTTTTATCCTTGCTTTTAACTTCAGAAAGTGAACTTCACCACAAGTCGGTGAGTAAATGCATTGAGCTGTTGTCACTATTTGCTTTAACAGTTGAACAGGTGTACCTAATAAAATGGCCGACTAGTTCAGACATTTTAAAAATTGACAAGTTATGAGAAGCATCTGCCAAATGATTTCTGAAATATTAAAGGGACTATGAAATTTATGAAGAAGTCGTGATTTATGTTGTTTTACAACCAAGTCATCTTCATGTCATTCTCAGTTTAGGGATTTGCAACAATTATCAGACCAACATTTTAATAAACTGGATGTCCCAGCATTTATTCATGTGGTCCAGACTATAAGACAAATGTTACTTTGGCATTCAAGACTGTATATATTTTTAATCCTACAATTAGGCTCTTATTCTACTGATATAGTTTGCTGCACGATCAGCAGCATAAACGCCAGCTTTTTCAGTAAGGGTCAATGAACTGCAGCAATCCAATGGAAATCTGTAATTGTATTCCAAGCAAAGAATATATTAATAGAAAAGACACATTTTTTAAATAGGTGTTGCAACAGTTTGTGGCTCCCTTTGTATCACATCAAGCATGAAAGTTTTCTCTGCAGTGAAACTTGAATATGCATAAATTATTTGTTGTTGGACCTCTGTTTTCACTTCAGACCAGTTCCTTTTAATTACTAATGCAGGACACATTTTCCCTCAACATCTGTCATCAACCTCAGAGAGAAGTCTGTATGTAGGCTATTAAAATGCAGCCTGGTTGGCCTAGCCTTAAGTCCTGCTCACACATACGTGCACATAAAGCTTTGCTCGGCCAGCCCTTTCGCTCTTTTCTAATCTTTTCTCACTCGCTCTGAGGATTTTCCTCAGTAAACAGCACTTCTTTTTCTTTCTTTCTTTCCAGCAACTCTTAAAAACGTAGTGGAGATTCAAGAAAGAGTGGTTTTACCCTGGAAAGGTTGAAGAGAGAGACAGAAATAAAGCAGCAGAAATGATGGCAAGAAAAAGAGAATAAATGAAGGGATAAGAACAGTCTATAGAGAAACACACTAAGTATACATTTTCTTTCAAGCTTGCTTCACCCATACTAAGCTAACAATACTGCATTTTTGATAGAGATGTTGATATCTGAAGTTAACTTTCTATTCTAATCTTTTTTAATATCTCTTGTAAAATAGAAATTCATCAGTTAAAGCATTTAGATAATTTTATACTTTTGTGTAAAAAAAACAAAAAACTTTAACTACCCTATAAACACTGACAAACTATGGTATTTTGCTCAATGATATCATAGCAGCCAGTCCTTCACAACAATTAACATTTACTTACAAAGTCAAGCTCATGCTCAATTAGATATAGAAATACTAAGGATATTTACTTTTGTAAATTTCAATTAATCATCTGTTTTTTGAATATCTGATGGTGGGTGAGAGAGTTAAATCTAAACAGCTATTAAACAGAGTGAGATTAAAGGACTTTAGACCCCAGCCTATTTCCAGTTCAGTGTTTGCAGCTTCACCTATTTGCAGATTTTTGTGTGAAAAGTAACTCCAAATAATAAGCGGAACATTTTACAGATTTTTCCATAGATATGTATAGTAACAGAAAAAAAAATGCAGCTTAGGAAGCTGAAATACCACTGTGATATGGTACGTGAGATGCTGTTGGTGCTGATTGATGGTAGCCCGGAGAGTGGAAATAAGTAATACCGTGGATGTTAGCTTCTGCAGTAGTGCTATAACTATTTCCACTGGGTGTTTCATTGGATATAAAGGTATATTTGGTCCCTCAACTATTACGATTGGCAGTTCTAAGCTGTTTTAGATGGGGTCTCAAAGATTTTAGTGGACTTTAGCTATTTAGTTATTTGGCTGTGGTCCTTAACCCTCACAAATACTGGGGCTCCACTTTACTGAATTTGTAATCAAATCTTGGGTAGGTTTACAACACACAACACAACACAATTTTGGCATGAATATGCCAAGTGTCTCTACTGGTCACAATTTACACTTTATTCTAAATCCTTTCGATTTTTCAGGTACATCTTCCACCCAATGACATGCTGTCAGGGGAGGCAGGTGAGTCAGGGCCTCACCTGTCATAATAACAAGTAAAATCGGCTCTAAAAATCATAGAAAATCAGTGTTTCAACTTATCTGTTCCATAAATTGGTTTTTCTATAATATTTCAACAATGAAAAGAACCACAACATTCAGAAAAATACAAAACAACACTCCTCCTTGTGGATCTTCTCCAGTGAAGCAGCCAGGTTTTTAAAAATGAAGGTTAACAAAGATGATTTTTACTTGAGAGTCACAGAGATATTTGTGGAGAAGGATAGGTGCAAGCACTTCATATACAAACAAAGATAAGATCATACACGATTTTCCATTCTGTTTTTTTTTTTAAAGATCAGCCAAAAATAGTTTTTTTTTACTCAATATTGAATAATATATCATTTTTCATGCTGTCATATTGTTAAATAGCATGTATTTGATTAAAGCATGAATGAAAGTTAAACAAGTGTTTAAAACACTAAAATAGAAGCTTCAAATTTCGGTTTAGACTCTCCGATTCCAGAGAAGTCCGTGCCTCACCAGTCATGAACCCCACTGCAAGTCACTGTTTCCACCATTATGTAAATAGTAGCTCTGTTTTTTGTTTTTCACTTAAAAGTGCAGCTTCAGCCACTTTCTTGTGAGCTTCAGAGTTTTCCATCTCCTGGTCTCTTACATACACAATCCTGCATAAAGATCCACATGAACATGACATTTATCTAAACTTCAGCACACACAAACTCTAGATATTGTGCAAGAGATTAGATCCATCATTGTTGGGGTCTTTTCTCTGGGTATTGAAAGCGGATAAACACATTGATTGTGTTTATCTATCCCATAATGGAATCAGACTGGGTTTCCAGGGCAACGGGTCCAACAGACACCTTAAGCAGACAGTCGTCAGTTGAAGCTTAAGGGGGTCTAGTCTCAGCAGTAGATTACTTATGAAGACGGCTTATACTTTCCCGGAGGTTCAAAGGTTTGGATGGGGAAGAATAGTGGACACTGGGAATCATTGACTGGTCAGATTAGACTATCAGTATCAATCCCCATAGTGCCTTATTTTCTACTACTGGCTGCTTCCGAAGGGGATTAAAATGTTTTTATTTTTGAGATTTTAGTCATCTGTATCACAGGATATTGCGTTTCCAAAAGGTCATTTAAAGAAATGGAATTTTTTCATTTTCGTCCGTTGTACATTAATTAAGCCTAATACCCTTCTTCAGACCTGTAACTATGAAAGGAGAGTAGTGGGAAGACAGAATGCCCTCATTGGTCTTCGAATGTATGCCAGAGGGAGCTCCAGCCAAGAGAATTACTAAGCCAGAGTAAAATGTTTTTGTCAAATCCCCGTCTACCTTTTCCACCATTTGCCACATTTTTCTGATGTACGATGTAACCTTACAAAGATGAGAAGCATGACAACGCTCTACCTCATTAAAAACACTGAATTCTAGAGAAATGATACACGGCAACTCTGCACCACGGCTTTACTGCAAGAGATGAGGTGATTTACAGAAATTCTTTTGTTATCGTCTCTCGCACGTCCTTGTGTTCTTTCCATTTGAATTCAGCCTCCATTGCCCGTGTTTCCTTTTTGCATCTTTCTTTCCTTTGACAACATGACCTGCCACTCTGCGTTACTGTCACATGAGCGAGTGCCAGCCCCCACATCACAGCAGCCTTTGATTGGCCAGGCCTTTTCCAGGTCGGTGAGCTGCTGCCTGATAATAACCTTGTTTGATTGCTGGAGCAGAGATGTAATTGATTGATCTGCTCACCCTGTCTGGGGCCTGGGCTTCTGAAGTAGCCCTGTGTGTGCTTGTTTGCGTGGGTGTGTATTGAAGTGTGGGGGGGGGTATTGGTTGATTGCTGAACGGAGCTCCAGATAAGCATACATGCGCACATACCTCGACCCACTGTGCTGCTCTCACACACGCATATTTGCCTGCTCTGGTATTGCAAAACATTATATTCTCCAAGTATTAGAGCTACGAGGATGAGGGAAGAATAATATGAAGGCAGTTTGTTTTTAAGCTCTCCCTAGCCCATCTGCTTCGTGTACCTCTCTAAACAAAGCCCACCAACCAATCAACAAGTCATTAAACCTCATTAAAATGCTCCCAACTCCCTAAGAAAGGATTATTTACTTCCTAATTGGTGGTTATATAAGGAAGTCTATCTTTGTGGATGAGTAATTATTTTCAAAGATAGATGGTATCAGCTAACTGCAGCTTTCAGTATATTTGTGGCTAAGCAGACACAATCTAAATAGTGTTCATACTTGGTGATTTAGAATAGACGTTTATTCTTTTGTCCCCCCACAGTATTTGTTATTCAGACACAAGCAAGCAAGATAACAAAAAGATTGACTTCAGATTTATTTTAGTTTTTTATTTTAATTTATTTTTTTGCTGTATTTGATTTGCTTGTTTAATTGGGTTCTACTTTGAAGCAAAATATTGAAATAGTTTTTTGTGTGTGCCTTTTTTGCCTTTTTTTGCCTCCCTTCCTTTTTTTTTTTGTTTGGACATCCCATGATTGTGATCTCACCTTTGACTCTAATTATTGCCCTGTCACTTTGAGGAATAATTTTGCCATATTTTATGTTTTATTCTCATAACAAAAACTGTTCATCTTGATTTATTACATCCACTTAAAGCATAACCAGCATCTGCAGCAGTAATGACTTTAGTGGGATTTATACCAGAACAAACTATAAAAAAGAATGAACAACAGAAGAGAGGTGAGGGGAAAAAGAAAATAAACCCTGCAAAAATCCATTTTGTTTGATGTTAGTGTCTCAGCCTCGCACAAGATTCTGCTGGAAAACCCTGAGAAATAACATTAGGGGCATCTTGTAATGTGATTTCTTCTATGTGTGAATATGAGATTTCTAATGGATCCGAGCACATTAGAGCAGTCTTTATCTGTAGTATTTATTCCCCTTTGGTTTCAAATGCAATTTGCTAAGTACGACATTTCACTCAGCTCCAGTTTACCAGCTCTCTGGCTTGAAGGGATATGGGGGAGAATAATAATATAATAAGGGATATGGGGAGGAAGGGGGGTCGCACATGTACAGTATAGCATTTGGGACAAATTGGTACTTTATAAGAAGCATATTCTTTCTCTGTTATTTGGAGAATATGCAAAGATAATAGCTTTAGGAGAGAGGTGCTACTGTGTTTTTGAGCATTTTCATTTGCATGTGATTGTAGTGAAAGGAGGTTAATGGAGATTGCATTTGTAGATGTGTTAGACCTTTCCAATACTAGAATATTCAAAATATGTTGGTATTTTCACAAGGTTTCACAGTCGTGTGGGGATTTGAAAGGTTTAATGTGGGCTTCCTGGTCAGAGCAACCCAATCTTTCTCCATAAGGCAAGGCAATTTTATTTGTATAGCACACTTTTAACAACAAGGCGATTCAAGGTGCTTTAAAGAGGTAAAATAAAAATAGTAAAACACAGACAAAGCATATAAAGTAAAAACAGCAATAAAGCAAGAAGCATACACAGATAGATCCAGACATTACAAAGCATGTAATGTAAAAACAGTAAGAAGCATACACAAAACATGATAAATCAAAACATTACTCAAAGGCAGCTCTAAACAGATACATTTTTAGTTGTGATTTAAAAGATCTCAGTGTTTCAGCAGCTTTGCAGGGGTCTGGAAGTTTGTTCCAGATTAGAGGAGCATAGAAACTGAAAGCTGCTTCTCTGTGTTTGATTCTAATTCTAGGGATGTTGAGTAGACTGGAATTAGAGGACCTGGGTGTTCTGGTGGGTTGGTATAGTAACAGCAGATCTTCAATGTACTTCGGTGCTAAGCTATTCAATGATTTATAAACTAGTTAAAGTATTTTTAAGGCTATTCTCTGAGCTACAGAGAGCTAGTGTAAGGACTTTAGAACTGGGGTGATGTGGTCTACTTTCCTGGTTCTAGTGAGGACACAAGCAGCAGCGTTCTGGATCAGCTGCAGCTTTCTGATTGACTTTTTAGGCAGACCTGTGAGAACGCTGTTGCAGTAATCAATCCGACTAAAGATAAACGCATGGACGAGTTTTTCTAGGTCCTGTTAGAAAGGGTGACTTTGTTATTGCCTTTATGTGACACTGGAGTTTCAGGTCTGAGTCTGTTACTACACCTAAATTTCAGGCCTGATCAGTAGTTTCTAGCTGTATTAACTTAAGCTGTCTGCAGACTATTGATTGTTCCTCTTTAGGTCCAAAAGTAATTACTTCTGTTTTGTTTCTGTTCAGCTGGAGAAAGTTATGACACATCCATCCATTGATTTGCTCGATGCATTTACTTAGGGTTTGGATGAGTGCAAAGTCGCCTGGTGAATCGTAATGTAGAGCTGAGTATCATCTGCATAGTTATGGTAGCTAATCTTATTGGTTGTTATAATCTGGGCTAGTGGGAACATGTAGATATTAAATAAGAGGGGCCCCAGGATGGAGCTCTGGGGCACCCCACATGTGATTTCTTTTCATTCTGATGAAAAGTTTCCTAGTGAAACAAAGAAGTACCTGTTCTTTAGGTAAGACTCAAACCTGCCAGGTACTTTACCAGAGAGTCCGATAAGGTGCAATAGGTGTACAGTAAAAATATGTGTAGTGTTTATTTGAAATCCAACATATTAAAATGTAAAAATTGTATTACAAGTATTAAAATTGTTAATACTTCTCATGTGATTTTTATTTTGGACTATTTCATCACACGGTTTTTAGCCAAAAATTATTTAACATGTTTTCATTGCATAGCAGCTGGAATTAAAAAAAATTATTCATGTGAAAGATCTGCATAACTTCTATATTTACTTCATCAGTATGTGGGTGTTGAAACCCACTCTGTGTCCTAGCACTTATCAGATTGGCTTCTACTTTTAAAGCTCAAATTTGTTATCCATTTTTCACGATCTTTCTTTTACAGCAACCACAACTGTAAATGTGCTGTAAATAAATCTCAATATAGCAGTTTGGAAAGTTTAGTTTCATGTTATTCTCTAAAGGAAGGTAGAAGTTCTTGAAAAGTTAGACATATACGAAATTTGAAAGGTAGATAGTTTTGCTTCTCTTTTGAATTTAAGTTTTTTCTTTCTTGTTTGTTACCTTTTGGTGCCTTTTCATATTTTCATCTTTCATCATAACTTTTGGTTCTAATCTGCAATAAGACTTAATAAATGTATACATTTTCAATAACCAAAGGAATATAAAATTAGGCTCTTATTTAAAAAACAGATAAAGTGTTTAGATTTTATAAAAATTTTGTTTTGAGAGTACTGTGCAAGTTGGAGGAATGTGACATTTTCAGAACACACAACCAGTGTCCCACTTCTCACATTGTGGGTCGGACAAAGATGCATGTTCACCCTCAGTTTTCCTGGCACTCTAATATCGGTTTTGGAGTTATGAGGGTCATGGCATCCCTGATTAACATTCTCATTTACATGTTTCTGTCAGCATTTCTGCAAATCATCCCAAATCAACCAATATGGTGCACTCTAAGCTCTCCAGGGGCTTAATGAGCTAAATTAAGAAGGAAGTCGTTTAACCCCTGCCTGCAACGCAATCACGCACCCATATGCACAGCCACAGTGTTGATCGGCCTACCTACTCATCACAACCAAACAAGCAGGAGCATAGTAGCACATACACACTGTGTAACTGCCCCACCTCCACCCCAGATTTCAGTACATGGGAGATAGAGCAAGGCCATTATGCAAATGTCAGGTGTCAAGTGTAAATGAGGTTGGAGGGATGGGTAACAGAAGTATTGAATATCACACTGGCTCCCTTGGCAACAGCACCGAGTTACAGTAATGAGAGCATTCCGGGATGTGGGCTGGCAAAAGCTTCGTTACACTGAGAGATAGAAATAAGAGAGATATGAATTTAGTCCGTTGGGTCTTGCTGGTTTAAAAAAGCATAGATGACACCATCCGCTTTATGTACAATGGAAAAGGGATTTGAACAGACAGGTTCTATTCTTATTAATCTGTAGAGGTTAACACTGCGTCAACTTTTAATAGAAAGATTTGAGAATTGTTTTTATTGCAGAACGATATTTTTTTGAACACCATCATATTACCAAAAAATAGATTTCTACTTGCAGACATGTTTTATATATGCCTCCAAAAAGCTTGATAAAATGTCCTAATGCCTAATTAATTGTCTAACTTTAGTATCTCATTATCTCCTCTTGTTGCTCAGACTGTCTTTTGTTCATCTGCCTCTCTTCTTTGACCAATTCATCTTCTGCTTTCCCATGGGTTCTTACACAAAGATGAAACATTGGCATTGTTGAACAGACCCAAGTCGACAACCGTTAAATTAATTATTGATAAAGTCGGAACAAATAATCGTAGATAGGTTATCTAAATGTTAAACCTGAAGTCTCCTCAATCACATTATTTTTGTTTGGAAAAACCACCCTATGAAAAAATAGTCTGCCAATAAAAGATTAATGTTTTTATAAAAAAGATAAGTTATTACACACACCAGCTTACTTACCCTAACCCTAATCATTGTTAGTTAGGTTTTTTTTCTTTTTTTTGGTTGGTTTGTTTCATGGGGGGTTTCTGCCATGCAGGCTCCATTCTTTAACCAGGGCTGGTGCTACAGCAATTAAGTGGTTCTGCAAAGGAGTGGGATGGTTTTCCATTGTCATAGAGCCAGCTTAGATCCACACAATTACGTCACTAGAAACATTTCATTCAATGAGTGTTTAATCATTACTCTCCTTTATTCTGAAATTTTGTAGGGATTTGCTATGTAAGGAATTATTTATCATTTATCTCAGAAAACATTCTAATTTTACCATCACCATTCACAAATATAGTCTCACCAGCAGGGTTGTGCAGAGACGTTTAGTGGGGCAGGCACTCAAAGATAAGAAGAGGCACATAGAGCAAAACTTTAAATCACCTTAGAACAACATAACTTACTAATAATATAACTTAACTAACTAATAATTTACCATACTGAATAACAAAAACCAATATTCATTAAGAATCTAATAGGCAATCACAACATAATATATCAGCGTCATCAGATGGGGACCATGCAAAGCAAATGTAACCTATTTTTATTTGATGGGGTAGCTGATTAAACAATTGTTATGAAGTACATTATTAAATAATTTAACTTGAAGCTGACTCACTAAATCAACCCTAATATCTGACTTGTTAACCTCCTCAGCAACTCAGCTTCAGACTGCAAAACCGCACAGAGGGAGTAGCTGTACATTTCTACAGAAGCATTAGCAGATAAAATTGAGAGATAAAATAAATGTGTATCTTTAGCACGCAACCATGAGTTAAAATATTAATAAAATTTCAAATAATTTAAATATAAGAAAAAAAAATTCATTAGGATAAGAATAGAATAATGCGTTTGAGTCAATTTTGTGACATTTTGATTGAACATACAGAGCGGAGGGTCTCTCTCTCTCTCTCTCTAATTGCATCTTTGATTGGTATATATCATTGGAATCTCAAGCGTCTTTGCTTCCCAATGATGTGTAATATGTATATGTAAATATAGAGGGTTTGCAAAAAAATACTCCACATAATGTCATGTCTAATAGATTTTGGTGCTTCACCAATTTTGTTGTGCGGCTTGACTTTGTAGCCACCACTCTCTTGCACAGCATGCATAAAGACTTACCTTAGGCTTCTCCTGTATGTAAATAAATGTTACACCAAAAGGTTGATTACTTCTTCTACTCAACAACATTGTTGGTCTCCATAAACCCACTCTCTGCTGCTGACCAAACCAGTTGTTTTCTCTTAATTAACTAATAGTTGATGCTAAAAGAGCACAATTTTTTCTAGGGTTTTCTTTTGCACTGGAACTGGTATGGTGGAGCAAACACCTTGGCCAGAAAAAAAACCCTCTCCATTCAGTCGGTTCAGCTTTAACAAATCAAAACGTTTTAACAAAGTTAACGCTCTAAAACAAATTGACCAAAACAGCATTTTTTTTTTCATTTTTAGAGAAGTTTAAACAGCTATTAATTTTTTCTTTAAAAAGCACTACATTGTAAGAATGAGTTCATGCTTAACCAATCTTTGTAATATTGACACTCACCTGTCTTGCACATTATTGGTTCACATTTGGTACTTTCAACTCAAATCAGACACACCGAGTAACATACTTTAGAAACTTGTATTGTTTTATTGTGATGATGTGATGATGATGATATGGTTTTGTTTCTCTTTGGAGAAATACCTCTGCAGCAGCTTATTTGGTGGAATTTTGTCTAAGTAGGTAGTAGCAGACAAAATTATATATCAGCATGACTTTGGTTGTTGTTCCAAACTGCTAAATGAATTCTAACTAAAACATAATAGCTCCAACAGCTGCTTCAGTACAATAAACAGATTAAACCAGTCTTTGGAAGAATGAAACGAAGTAGAACAGAGGAACTACAAATTCCTATTATTTGTCTTTTGAAACAGAGAAAACAAAAGTACATAAAAAAAGCACATTGCAGAAAAAGCCTTTTTAAAAATAACTAGTACAACCCTTAATAAAATTTTTAGAAGTTTTGTTTTATAATAAATGTGACCACAATAAAACAGGTGTATCGAAATCTTTCTCATTGCATTTTCATCCTCAGTCCTCTACATGTTGCAGCACAGGCAGTAACTTCCACCTCCCAGGAGACAAGCCTGTCAGCTACACCAACATAAAGCGATGGCATTGACTGTATCCTGCAGCTTGTTGTTGAACCAGAATCTTTCATAATCACAACTTGCTTAGGTAATTAGTTTAGTTTGTCAGTTCTCGGTCCACAAGATGGACTCGGCGTGGGAGAGAGAGTGGGCCGCCAGCTGTCATGCAGACAGGAAAATGGATCAGTTGTGTCTCATTTTATCAGTGAGTTGTTACTGTCAGTTTCAGAGCCTTGGTGTGAGGTGCTGATGTTGGTAAACAGGTTTTTGAGAAAGAAAAAGACACCACTGTTACTTCCCCCTCATTAAAAGTTGGAATATAAAAGTAATTTTCAAACAATTCATATATAACAATTCAATGCAAGTTTTTCTGTTGTGTGTGTTCAGTTTGCATCGTCAACCATGACCATCAGCGTGCATTGTAGGGGTTTGCAGCCAAGTTTGATATGACAGGGATGAGAATCAGTCCCTTTACATCTGAGGTTATGGTTCTTAGCAGGGAAAGGATGCAATGTTCCTTCCATGTGAGAAATTTGAATTCAAAGTACCGAGATGTCACTTTTATGAGTGATGGTAGGATGGAGCAAGAAATAGTTGGGCAGTAATGTGAGCGCTGCTCTGGTATGTCTTGGGTGAGGAAACCGCCAAGCTAAAAAGAAAAGTTCTCAGTTTATCTGTTCGTCTACTTTCTGAACTCACTGTTGGTCATGAGATGTGGATCATGACCAGAAGAACAAGAATCTAAGTACATTTTATCTTCTTCACTCCCATATTCTGGATATGGTCTCTGATAACACCTGCTTTGTGGGAAGATAGAGTTGTTCCTAGATTTTTGGAAATATGGAATTAACAATGGTTCCAACACATTATCTCAACATTCCTCTTCTCTGAGATTACCTCCAATAATAACAAGCCTTGTTATTTTAGGGAGAGATATATGGTCCTACAGCATCACATTGCCTTCAACAAAAGTCGTCACACAAACAGAGCAGCAGTCAGCATAGCGTTCTCCGTGTCTTCGTCAGACGTATACAACTTGGTTATGAGTTTGGAGGTGCTACTAGGTCTCACTCCAAGCAATACTGCATCTTGGTTGTGAGGAGCACCAGCCATATGTTACCCTATGGAACGGCACTATCCAGATCATTTAAACGTGCCACATTTGAAGCAGACACCACCCGTCCGCTGTAGTATGGTTCATCCTCACAGGTTTTGGGAATCGTGTTAGTCACTTGATTTTTAGCTCTTGGGAAAGTAGAAGCCTAAAACAACAGTCAATAGCAGAACAAGCTGCTTTGTATTACTGGAACGCAGGGTTTGGACAAGAATTTGTGAACATAAATGTAAGCCTTTCCATGCGCCCTTCCACAATGGGGGGCGTCCCTGAAAGTCTCGAAGACCCAGTATTTCACAGATCATCTACCCTAGCACCTGCCCTGCACTTCCCTACTCGCTCTGCTGCAATGTTTCTGTTTCTGCAGTTCCCTATGTGCTGGACTCTATTTCGACACTGTCACCACTGACAGAACCTCACCTACTCGTGCAAATTAAGTATTGTTTGGGGATTGACTTTGAGTTTATATGCATGGTCATGCTCTTTCTGTGTTTTATGGAAAAGGCATAAAATTATTTTATGCCAGAGAAGTCACTGCCTGCTCTGATTTACACATCCGTGCCAGTAGCTGTAATTTGGTACATTTATACAACATACAGAGTGTCACTTGTAGGCTTGGTAAAAGTTATAAAGACTTTGCTCTTCACACCTCCACTATCTGAGGATGTATTTAAGGGGTTTACAAAAGAAAAAAAATCTATTCTGTTGAAGACACACTATGCAAATCTTGCATAAAATCTGATTGGAAAACTACTAAAAAAGTATTTTTTTTGTATTGCTATTTAAAATTTTAATCTGATTTAATTTTCTTATTATGAGACATATACCTCCGGTGTAGGTTTTCCAGAAGAGTAATCCCAATGTGTGTCATCTTTGCTTTGACCTGACTCTATAGTTGCAATTCATTACCTGAATTTAAACTTTGTTATCCTGGCTAAATTGCAGGACCTTTAAGACTAATGTTAGCTCATCGAAGTCAGAACTTTTATCCTTCTGAGTTTGCAGTGGTGCACTGAGTCCCCCACTGAAGTCAAAAGTAGATTCTCTGGCAATCCTAGCCGCAGGCTAGAACCCAACCATTCAGACAGCATTTTACCAGCCTGAGATTTCTTTCTTTTTTAAAAAGTTTTTTTAGACTTTCCATTGGGGAGCTGATGTCAAGCAGATTTTACCTAACCTTCATTCTTCTCTTTTCACAAGACCGGCCACCCTGTATCTCACAGAACTCCTTTCACAGCTCTTTTTTATGAGTGCATTGGTGAAAATGTACCAGCCACTGTGAGGCTTGAACAAGTGACCATTTTTCAACATATAGACAAGGTGAAGTACCTGTAAAAGTATTTATACCTGTATCCAAATTCACATTTTGTCCTGCTACACCTAAAAACTTTAGTGAATAAAGTTAAATTTTTTGAGAAACACCAGCCCACAGTAGCACTTAGCTCTAAAGTATAAGGAAAATCATATATGATTTTAATTTTTTCTAAATGGTACAATTAAAAGTGTGATGAATGTTTGTGTTCAACCTCTTTTACTGTGAAACTCCTAAATGGGATCTAGTGCAACCAGTTGGCTTCAGAAGTCCCATAATAAGTAAACAATATTTATATAAGGGGCATATTTTTTATGTTTGTTTTTGTCATTGTTTTCTATCTGTATTGTCTACTATGTTGTGTTCTGCTGCCCTTCTTGGCCAGGTCACCCCTGTTAAAGACACCTTGATCTCAATGGGTCTTTTATCGGGTTAAGTAAAGGTTTAATTAAAAAGAACAAGAGTTTGCCTGTGTAATCTAATCTCAGTACAAATATAACTGTTCAGTGAAGACCTTGGATTTTTATTTGAGAACATTAGTAAACAAACAGCACAGTGGAACACCATACAGGTCAAGGATAATGGAGGTTTGGGTTACAAAAAAACAAGCTTTCTCAATGGAAACTGTATAGCACATCTGCAAATTAACCAAAACATGGCTGTGCCTCTAAACTGACTGACTAGATGCCCATTTAGCGGAAGGGGTTGCACTAATCCACAGCTCCGGTGCAAGAGTCTGTTGATGGGAGAACTATAGTTTTGCTCTATGCCAATCTGTTCTTTATGAAAGTGTGTCAACAAGAAGGTCGTTGTTAAAAGAATGTGCTAAGAAGTCCAGTTTGCAGTTTTCAATAGGACATATAGAGGACATTGCTAATTAGCTAAAACGATTGTCTGGTCAGATCGGATTTAGAGTCTTAGCCCTACAATCAAAACTAATGAAAAAGAATTGAGCATCAATTTCTAGATGTAAAAAGCTGGTGGCGACATTCCCAAAAACTCTTGCAACTGTAATCAGTGCTACAAAACATTGAATTAGTACAAATGCTTTCCACACTTTTCAGATTTTAGTTCTTTTTTGAACTGCATCTGCTGCATGTCTGTAGATTATGAAAGTTTTTGTAGAAATGAAATTATAATATACGCTTTTTAAGTGGTTTGATTTTTTTTTCCCCCCAGATACCAATATTTTTTGTTTTGATTTAACAAGACACCTCTTAACCTCAGGGCTTTTTCTGCCTTTTTGAGACACCAGCTCAGTGTGAGATTCTGATTAGCAAGCTGCCACTTCCGTCATTTTATGCCCCAGCACAGCACTCGTGCTCATTAAATAAATCGTGGACAGAGCATTTCTGCAGATTTAAATCCAGCCTGCATTTCATTCCTTTTATTGTTTGATTGTATAATTATCTGCTCCTTTAATGGATTCTATTAAATAATTTATATCATTTATAGTTAATTATCTTGCTAATTAATTTAAAACCCAATGGTCTCCTTTGAAATGTACCCAGCAGGGAACTCTTCCTATCCTCTTTCCCCCTCCCGCTTGCCCTCATTTCCCTCTCCTGTTCTCCTCAGTGCCCTTTGGTCATCTTGATACTTGAAATATTTCATAGACAGGCTCTCTGTTTGCCCATATGGCCAAGTGCATAAAAGCTCGCCACTCGCTCACGTTGCCCACACACCTGTCACTTTCTTTAAGTGAAACACTCAAAGTTAAAGGTCAGTGCTAGCTCAAGTTTGTCTCTCTGCCTTTTCCCCCTAGAGAGCCCTTTCAGTTGGACACAGGCTCACACTCAGACCAAGACATGGCATTACAAAAAGCAGGCTCAGGGAGGCTATGAAGGGATCAATGAATAATTTAACCCCTGACATCATACCCCCCCCCACACACACACACACCAGTAATGTAGCCACAAATATCACCGTTTGACTTAAGTGTGTACAGTTGGAAGTATTGCCCCCTTTCATTCAGCTGACGCCCCCTGCTTGCCGAGGGGTGGCTGTTTCTATGGCATAATGTGATGTGTGGGTGCCTTATCGGAGCTGTAGGTATGACAGACACACAGCCCTAGAGCTGACTTCCTGGAATTGCATTTTGTTGGCCGTCTCCAATATGAGACCTGTCACCTCGTTCCCTCCAGGCCATGCAAACCGTGATTGAGGCATTTCTGTGAGGTGTCACTATCAAGGGTACACACTTGTGAGTTTTTTGTGTTTGTATCTGCTTGTGTGCAATGGGTAATAGGCTGCAGAAGAGTTTTATACCTTTTCAATTATATATCTTCTCCTTATTTTCTGTGGCTTTTCCTCTCTCCATTTTCATTCTCTCAATCTTTCATTTTCTTGTCATCTCTCCCTTCTACCCTTGTTTCACCCTCACTTCATCCTTTACTCTGTTCTTCACCCCCCATGCCCCACTCCTCCTCCGGTCTTCTGTCAACACCGTCATAGTTTGGGAAGCCCTTCAGTGTATTACAGACCTCTCACCAGTGGTTCTCTTTATGGCACTTTCTCTTTTTAAATTCAATCAGGCTTCAATGGAGCGCCCAGAACCATTTCAATTTACTACCTGGATGCCACAGGATGGAAAGTCCTACACCAACAGAAAGGTCTAAATGGAACTGAGGGCTGAGAGACGAGACGAAGAGACGAGAGGTGGAGGAAAGGTGTGGAGAAGAGGGAGGGAGATGTGCTGAAATGGTACCACAGAGAGATAACACAGAGGGAGAAGTAAAAATAGAAGGAGGAATGGGAATTAGAGGAGAGCAGGGTAAGGGAGAAAGATGAGGTTAAAGGGGACAGGCTGAAGAGTTATAGGGGATAAGAGGCTATAGAAGGTGCAGAGACGGAGAACAGATGAGGCAGACATTAAACAGGGATCCCAAACTGTCTGGAGAACTACGGATATGAGTAAAGTATTACCAGGCTTTTCATCCGCCCGCCTGTCCGTCCATCAATCAACATAGACTGAGCTGATTTGACTCTAAAAATCTATTGAATTTGGTCATTGGAACATAATTGTTCAGGAACCCTCAGTAGAATGAGTAAGTAATTAATGTAGTGTTTTTAAATCACTAGTCAACTGTAATTTGAGATGAGTCACCTAGTTGTGCGGTGTCGGATTTGACTTTCCCTTACCACATCAAGGATTAATGTATTGCAGCGGTATCTACTGGTTGTGAGCTAGAAACCAAGGCTCACTGAAATCGGAATGTAGGATGAAGATGTTTTTCTAACATTACAAATAACTAGCTTTTACTTGCCTTCTCCCTTCAGGACAACTTTCCATTCACCCCCACCTTTTTGGGCCAAAATAGACTCATGTCAATCATGGCTTGCAACCTTTTGTGTATTGGTGTGCAGGTTAAGTGTTTTTCTCAGTACTTTTCAGGCGAATTGAAAAGTGCCTTAACACTTGGCTCTCTCAGGAATAGTTGCCATTTCAGGCTTGCTGAGTCATTCACTGAACCATGAGTGTCCTTTCCTGGCTAAGTAGTTTATACCATCTCCCATCAACTCTGCTTAGAATAGATTGTAATGTGTAAGTGTGTAAATATATGCCAGTGTCTGTAATGGTATGAGCTCATTTGCTCGTTTTCTTGCATTTGCTTAATCTGTATCTATGTTTCTGTAAGACTTATATTACTTTTTTTTACTTCAGGAGTTTGGTAGTGACACATTCTATTCCTTTTTGCCCTCTCCCTGTCTATATGATATTTTAGTCTGAGTAGTAGCTTTTAATTAGGTCAGGAGATGGAAATACTTCCTTATGCTTTGATTTCTACTGTTATAACTTTTCTTTCTGAGAAGCAACTCTCCAAACACTTGAGGGAAAGCTGCAGTCTCTCAGCAGAGGTCACCTTGAAGTTCTTGTAGATTGATTCCTGACATTTTCCCTTGGTTTTGCGGCGTAAAGTCAGTTTTTTTTTCCTGCTGATTCTGTTTTGGTAACAGAACAAATTGATTCCTCCAATATAATCATTTGCGCTGGGAATAATTTATATTTTTCATTTTATTTCCTAGTTTACTTTATTAAAGGAGTCCCGTGCCTCTGTTGGAGGCCACTTAGAGTGCTGCTTGTTAATCAGGCTTGTTTTGTAAGGAGGAGATGAACACTTAAAATACTAAAGTCATGAGGAGAATACAATAAAGCCTGAAGCAGTTTTTGTTTGCACCTGCCCCTCTGATGATAGAATTGTGTCTTAGTGAAGCAATTGGGGACTGTTATCTAGAAAATAAGCAATTAAAGGGGTCTTTCACCCACATACCCCTGTCACAAACAGGGCCATCACCTGCCTCTGCCTGTATTGACTTATATTGGACAGTGAGCACAAAAGCAGTAATTTAGTCCCAGTAAACTCCCATTGTGACATCCAGGCATCTTTGCCTCTCTGGGGTCTTAATGGCTCAATATTGCTTGTGAGAAAGCTGAATCTCTTGTCCCACAGCCATCCTCTATTCACAAGGTGGCAAATGAGGAAAGCAGGAAAAATACAACTGGTAACTGCCATTAAAATAAATGGAACTCTATTTTCCTCAGAGGGGGGTTGCTGAATTATGGCTGATGAAATAACAAAGCTTTATTCTGGCCAGGAGCAACATTTTGGAATATTGTAACCACTTATACGTATATAATTACGTTCATTTAAAAGCTGTGCAGTTGTATTGGCAATATCTATGTTTGGATGCATTTTTTAAAAGCATACAACACTTCCAAGTGTCAGGCATTCACATGCATATATATATTGTATTTGGTCAGTTGGATGGACTTTAACTGGTACATCATAAAGTTCTTGTTTATTTATATAATGCAAAGTTACAACTCATCATTTCAAGGTATTTTACAAGTCAAAATCATATGTGGTTATATAGAATCCAGTTCGGTCCCTAGCAGACATGGGTAGAGTAGCCAGAAATTTTACTCAAGAAAAAGTAGCACTACTTTAACATGTATTTTCTCAAGTAGAAGTAAAAAATAACCATCCAAGAAATTACTTGAGTAAGAATCAAAAAGTATTTGGTGAAAAAAAACTACTCAAGGACTGAGTAATTGATCATAACATCTGATTTAATATTTAAAGATGTCATCAGACAGACAAAACATGATGTTCAAATACTGGTATTTTACAACTACAGTGAAAAAATGTATACAAATAAATAACATAAAAAACCCTCAAATTTACGCAGAAGAAGCACTTTCAAATCAATTTCTTTAATATAAAACGTATTAAATAAAAAATTACAGTTGGTATTAGAATGGGGCAGACACCTACAGTGACAATATCTACAGTTCACTGAATCATCCTGACCTCGAAATGGCTCAACAGGCTCAGTAGATGGAAAAGCTGGTGTAGAAACAAGAGGTCTCCCGGTAGTATATAAACTGTAGGTGCGTCTAGTGGTCTGTGTCTGGTGCGTTTTTAGTTAAAACATGTTTGTTTTTCATTTAGTGAAGTTACTTGTAGTAAGTAGAGTATCCAGAAATTTTACTGAAGTTAGAGTAACAGTACTTCATAATAATACTACTCAAGTAAAAGTAAAAAGTGAAGTTCAGTAAAACTACTCCTAAAAGTAAATTTTTTCCACAAAGTTACTCAAGTAAATGTAACTGATTAAATGTAACTATTTACTCCCCACCTCTGGTCCCTAGTCAGTTTATATCTATCAAATTCCTTCCATTACAGTCAAATGTCAGATCCAATGACATACAGTACAATTCCATCATTTTATAATGCTGCACAATCAAAGTAACTAGATCCTTCAATCTTAAGTCGTTAATTGTTTTTTATTTTACCAGTCAATTCCATTGAGTATTTGAGTTTGCTGCAGTGACTTATCTTGCATGTGGGGAAATCAGAAATCAAGGTCTCCCTTTTTTAACAGAAAGAAACTTCTAGCAGAAACATACGGATCAGTATTTGGGTCTAAAACCTAAGAAAATTATACTGTTCTCTTTAGACTGCTTGCAAAATAGGGATGATGGAGAGATTCAGTGGTTTTTAGAGACAGCCACTACAATCAGACCAATAATTAAACCAAGTCCTTATATTAAATATCATGCTCAAACTGGCGAGCAGAGTTGGAAAAATGTCTAACCAGGAGCCACAGTGATGTGCACTGCAGTTGATAGTTCAGTGACTCTGTGTTTGCATCTTTATGAAGCAATTTGCAACAATCTTTAGGTAAATATTAAGCCTTGTTTACAAGTACTCAAAAGAATCACATCTTGGCCTCCTTTCAGCCAAAAGCACATACAGTGCTGATGAGAGGTTTTCATAAACTCATTAGAATTGTTTTTTTACTTTATCCCCTAATCATGTAAAGCACCTTGAATTACCTCGTTGTTGAAAGTGTGCTATACAAATAAAATTGCCTTGCCATTATAGACATATATTAATAAATATCTTTTTAAACAATTTTCTTTCCAGGGAGTGTACCTAAAAACTAGAGTTGCTTGCACAGGTTTCAAGTCATTGTAATTTTTGCTAATGCACAGCCCACAGTATGAAAATTATATACACAGGCTTAAACATACATGCACCCCCACTATTATTTGGGTAAATGACCTTTAGCAAGAAAATGAAAATGCACACTTTTTGTTATCAACATTGTCTAGACACATTTTTGTTTTTAAGGTTTTGTGGCCACAGTGAACTTTATCGGTAAGTGGACAGTACATAGAAGGGGGAGAGAAGTGGGGGAAGACATGCAGTAAAGGTCTACTGGGACAGGACTCGAACCCAGGACTGTCATGTCGAGGACTGATTAACTGTTCAAATATATCTTCAAAAGCCAGCGCTTAATATGACGTTAAATCAGCGTTTGTACAATTTTCCCAGGCACTGTGAGATACCTCAGCTCCTAATGGAACTTTTCAGCCTCCTAAGTGATTCAGTGTCAAAGAATGCTGAATTGGATAAATGACATGTTGTAGCCAGACTGGCTTCTATATGCAATTGTCTGAGACTTAACCGTCTTCTGACTATAAAGAGCCACCAGCATCAAACATTTATTTTTTTACCTGAACAGACCCGCAGCTCACGGTGGCTTTGGGTGGCATTTAGGAATCAAAGAATAGAAGTACTGAGCTAGCATTACTTTGTGTACACCTGAAAGCACCTTGACCGCATTACTGCTCTCCAGAAAAGACTAACGAGAGACACACTCTTCGATACAATTAGAGGGAGATAAAGAGATGGAGGGTGGAGACCATGCTGTGGCAAGATGGAGGACTAGGCCAATAGCGGCTGTAAGGTGGTGATTTGTCTTTGAGGCTCTGTGGTGTTGGTGTTGGCAGCGTCAGCTAAACAAGGCCATCTCATTTCCTGTTGTCTGCAGGAAGCGGCTGTCTGCTACTGCTGCTGCTTCTCAGGGCCCCCGGTCATCAATCTCCTCTTTTTAATTGGTCTGCACCACACTGCGACATGCCAGCACTCACACACTCTGAGACCCACTCACACAAACATTCACACACGAGCATGCACATGTATTGACAGAAATATGTGCAGCGATATAAATGCCAAAGCGAGCGATTACACGTGAGGGCGCAGTCTCATGCGGTTTGCAGACTTGAAGTTGTCAGACCTTTTCAAGTTTACCTCATTTTGTTTTCATTCTCACTTTAAAGTAGAATTAATTTAGTCTTTTCCTCATTAAATCCCACACAACAATGCCTTTTAACACAGCAAAAAAAAAGTGTTGAAGCATTCCTGTCTACCGGTATTTCTCTGATGAGCACTGTTGAACAGTTAGTTATCTGATCCCAAGATTAAGCTTGAAATGATTGTGTTTGCATCGTGCTTATGAAGAAAGCTCACAGGGCTCAAACTATATTTTCTTTGTGGAGCTGGAGAAAAATGCAGTTCAGTGTTTTGACTCTGGAAGTAAGACATACAAGGACTCTTTCTGCTAGAGTTTCAGTTACCCCAAACTCCAGTTCAGCTTCAGCTTTCGATGCAGGAAAATAAGGACCAGAAAAGGTTTGATGTTACTCGTTTTTTTTAAATTACTTTTGAAAAGTGTTTTAGTCACAATCTTATCGATAAGGTTCATTAATTTGATGATTATGTGACTTACCAAGAGAAAGAGAAAAAATCATTAGCTTGTTAGATTATATGTGAGGTCATATTTCCTACACTGTTAAACACCTGTAGTATACATGTCCTGAGATATTTACGTATGGAGATTTATCAGATTTTATTTATTTTTAAGTTTATTTTATCATAATAGTTCCCTTCATTTTAGCAGATTTTACCAACATTAGATCTAGAAAGGCAAAGGAATGTGCCATCTTTGTTTATGACAGGTTAAAATAAGAGAGATAAGAGATACTTTAATAATCCCCGTGGGGAAATTAAGTTGATGAAAAATGTAGGTTTTCTCCACTCCTGTGGACTTAGAATGTAAGGCAAGGCAATTTTATTTGTATAGCACACTTTCAACAGCAAGGTAAGTCAAGGTGCTTTACGTGAATGTAGAATGAAGTACATACAGCTATAAAGCATGAAGCACACATAAAACATATGATACATGAAAACATTCAAAGGCAGCGCCAAACAGATGGGTCTTTAGCTGTGATTTAAACAAACTCAGTGTTTCAGCAGCTTTGCAGTTGTCTGGAAGTTTGTTCCAGATTAGAGGAGCATAGAAACTAAAAACTGTTTCTCCATGTTTGGTTCTAATTCTAGGGATGTTGAATAGACTGGAATTCAAGAAACTGATTGGTCTGGGGGGTTAGTATAGTGACAGTAGAGCTTCAACATACTTTGGCGCTAGGCCATTCAATGATTTATAAACTAGTAAAAGTATTTTGAAGTCTATTCTCTGAGCTACAGGGAGCCAGTGTAAGCACCTTAGAACAGGGGTGATGCTCTACTTTCCTGCTTCTAATGAGGACACAAGCAGCAGCCTTCTGGATTAGCTGCAGCTGTCTAATTGACTTTTTAGGCAGACCTGTGAGGACGCTGTTGCAGCAATCAATTCGACTAAAGATAAACGCATGGATGAGTTTTTCGAGGTCCTGTTGCAACATCAGTCCTTTTAATCCTATAAATGTTCTTCAGGTGATAGAAGGCTAAATGTACTGATTAGATTGCGTGGTTTGATACAGCTGGCAGCAATATCTGAGAATGAACAATAATCTTTTGCGAGAATGAAGCCCTTTAATATCTGATTATATAATATTGTATTCAGTTGGTATTAAGATTTTCAATTTCAGTTGTTTTATATTGCTAAGTTTAGCTAAAACAGATCATTACTAAAAGTAAGGAAATTAATACCTTCAACGCTCCTCACTTCTAGATTTTAAATATATTTAGAAATGAAATAATACTTAAGACTTGAAAACACTCAGTCTCAGATGGTTTTGATAACCCCCCCCAAAAAGTTTCATTTTTATATAAAAGGTAAACAACAGAAATACAGAAAGTTCACTCCTACGTAAAAGCTAAGTTATGAAGCTAAAGGAAAAGGAGTCTCCGCAAGATCATAGAACAGCAATGGATAGAATGCTGCGCTTTATCCATTATTATAGTCTCTCCTACTTCCATACTTACATTCTCATCCTTCACCAACTTACAGTGGGGTAAAAAAGTATTTAGTCAGCCACCAACTGTGCATGTTCTCCCATTTAAAAAGATCAGAGAGGCCTGTAATTTTCCTCATAGGTATATCTCAACTACAGACAAAATGAGGGGGGGAAAATCCAGAAAATCACATGGTCTGATTTTTAAAGAATTTATTTGCAAATTATGGTGCAATTCATTGTCTGCACTGACGGAAATCCACCTCAGCATTTCTAAGGCTTGAAGAGGCTTCAACTGAAGGATAGCCTGACCTATTTTCCGATTATTTAAGCTAATAATTGTTTGACCACTTGGGGGCACACAAAGGGTGATCCTAGCGCATTCATCCCAATATGGTTAAAATGAGAGAAATGAAGATGTAGTTTCACAGTAACAATAACTCTAGAAACTGTAAGACTAGCTCAGTGTTCAATGTCTTGGTGATATGCTGATAAACTTTTGCACCAATTTTTAAGCATAAATTAAAAAGCCTAATAGTCACAAAGTCTTAAATTGTTTACCTCCATAACCAAAATTACATTTGATTTTAGAAACTGTGAAACCCTTCTTCATTTTGCTGAATACATTTTCAAAACATGGTAAGGTCAAGCAGAAACCATGAGAAACAATAAACACTAATAGCCTATCATAACGATAGCTATTTTTTTCTGGCATCAGTTATAGTCCATATGGAGGCTGTGTGCAGTAATGAGTATGTACATGAGTATAGACTCCTCTATTAAACAGTTTTAATCTCACTGTTTAAAGTAAAGGTACTGATTATAAAGCCCATTTATACCTTCAGCTGCAAGCATGTAGACACTTGCTCACCTAATTTCCATACAAATTTGCATATTGCTGTCTTCCTCTTTGTTTTTTTTCTCCTCCCTCACAAAGACACATGCCGATGGCACCACACACACGTACAGACTGTAAGCACATACACCTTAAGCACATGAAAAGCCTTCGGTGTATGTGATTTAGCATCAGGGGCCAAGAGCGGAGCATGAAACAGTGGGAAGTCTGGCGGAGGCGTGGGCGGTGTGTGGGAAGACCATATGCATTTCATCAGGGAATGATGAAAAACAGATGAACGGACACTTAATCACGTGCAGTCATGTCATGTATAAAAAATAAAATAAAATCTAATTCATAGTTGTTTTGTTCCCTTTGCCATACCCACATACACACCCTTTAAGCAAATTCTGTACAGGCTGTAGTTGGTAAACACCAACTGAAATCCTAATTCTTTCTTTAAAACCTGTTTGTGATAAAGGGAACATTGGTTCTCTGTCAACTGGTCATGCAGCCGAAGCTGACGGAAAAAGCTGGCGCACTGCCATCTTGTGGTGGTGGTGGTAATTGCTTGATTGACCGAAAAACAGGGCAAGGAACCCATGCTGTACATGACAATACACATTAAAAAACGATGATATGATTTTATTATAATAGTAAAATAATAAAAAATATGATTTAGTGATACAATACAAGGGAACTACTTTTTGTGTTTGAGAGGTTGTGTTTCAGGTGTTAACTCATCAATGTAGTATCCCTGTAGAAATAATTAGTTTGTTGTTTACTGAAGTGTGTAAAATTAGCACTGAATCATTATTGAACGTACACTCTGATAACACTGAAAGCTGCATTTCTAGCACTTATTGAATAATCATCAGGCAGGAAAGCTAATGTTTATCAACCCTGAAATCCCATAAAATGTCCCCAGCTATTAAAATCCATTTATGAGTTTTAAATACTGGAGTGATTGCGTTATGCACCATGAAAGTATGATAGAGATAAGTGCTTCTGGCAGTTTTGAATGTGCTGCTTTGATGTGTTGGAAAAACCAGGTAGATTTGACACGTATCACACACACACACAGGTATGCAGCAACACACTCCTGTACCCCCCCCCCCTTCTAGCCTTTCTCTGTTGGCAGAGCCGCAGTTTGCACTGTCCTTGGTGTGTGACAGAACAAGCCTTCCTCACTGAGCGGCAAAATCAGAATTCACCATAGCTGATAGATCCGTGCCTGAGGGGAATTCTGGGAGATTTAAAGACGCTGAGTCCCTAATCGATCTCAGCACACTCTTATTCTGCTGTCTTTCTCAAACCTTTGTCTTTATCCCATTTCTCTTTCAACAGCAATACGCTGCGGTAGCAGATAGAGATAGATGATGGGATCCCTACCCTTTCAATTTAAAGAAGCATTTGTTACCTTGGCTTTAGTTTCTGTTGGGAAATGAATCCAAAAATGTTGTTGGATACATTACTCTGTCTGCTGTCATCTGTCTGAAAAGGTAATCAAACATGGGGTTTGTTCTTATCCTTTAAAGAAAGCATTTTATTTTCTTATTAGCCTTGTCCTTGTTAGTATGTTTTATGCTCTCAGGAATCTTTTTTTCAAACATACATACACATTGGGCATGGCATCTACAATTACACTGCTCTAGACCAAGGCTCTGACATCTGTTTTCTAATGACGGATAATTACATGCTGTCAAGGACAATCATCAAGAGTGCTGCTAAGAAACTGAGTTTGGAGTGCAACTGGTTCATCGGTGTGGGGAATCAGAAGAAACCTTTCCTCTTTTTTTCTGTCGCCAGTGGTGTAGTGAGGATACTTATTCATGAATAGTTATTATATAGCATTATTATTTTAAAATACATAGTTATTGGTACTTCTCAATCATAAACAGGAACAGAGAATTAAATTTGGTGTCTCTTCTATAAAAAACAAAAAAAATTATGTGACCACATGGCACACAGGAATGCAGGGAAAGCTGAAAGGTGCTGATAGCAAAGTCTCCAGCTCAAAATTGGGTGATTTATCCAATGAGGAGGAGAAACTCACAAGTACGATTGTCTAGAGCACTAGCTTAGAGACCAAACAAACCAGCACCTTACACAGGAATTCAAAAGCGCTTTGTCACAGTACCATTCCACCTGCTATTCTCCACAGCGGCAAATGACTGAGCTGCAATAAAAATTCTTACTTACTTACTCTATTCGGCTGTCTTTATTAGCCTCATCATGACTTGCACTCTTAACATGTCTCTTAGACTCTTTCTTTCCCTAAAATCACCTTAAATCAACAGTTTCATAACCCTGAGGCAAAGCAGTTAAAAACAGAAACAGTTTTTTTTTCTTTGCATAGATACGATTGAGAAAAGAACATTTAAACTTTATCATCTGCTTTGAAAAACAATACCCATCTAATGAAATGTTGGTTTATTTATATCTTTTATCATTAATATTCATAGGCTTCCTCTCTAAAACATATGTTCTTTGATGTTAAAGTTATGTATTGGTCATTTTTATTTAATAAAATGTATTAAAAACTACTGAATTATTATCAAAGTTATAAGGCTAAAACCATGGAAGTTAAGTATTTTATTTCACGATACACCCACTGTTCAGTCTGTCGCTGCAGTGAGATGGCATGTTGCTTTGACAGATTTTGTCCTTTTGCTGCAGGGTCTAGACTGCAGCACCATGTTGTTGAGCATCTGCTCTCTTTTAATCTAATTGGACGGTTTGAGTTTTTGAACATTATAAACACAGTGCTTTTTTTGTTACCCTGTTCAGGAGCAATATTTATCAGGATCAGTAAATCACTTGGCAACACTGAAACTTCACTATCCTGTCACGTTGTTATGATCTTATTCTAACACTGCTGTTTGAAGGCGCTCTGTTTGAACCTTGTTTCTAATATCTGTCACACTATTTTGAGGTAGTTGGAAATTGGGTTTTTAGGTGTGCATGGATGTCTGTGAGGGTAGATAAGCTGATTATTTAAGTTTATTAAGATTTCACACACAGGGACGAGTTCTCACTGTGCTGGTGCTGCTGTGTCGCCACACTGCCTCCACAGCTTCTCCTTACCAACGTAGCCAACAGCTGCCATATGCATGACTGTCTGGTTGTGTGTTTTGTTGCCACTTCACAATGAAGCGGACATGGCAAACATCACACTTCAGGTCCATTAATAAGAGGATCATAAACAGTTGAAGCTATGGGAAAGGACTTAAACTATCATAGGTTTCAATTAAAGGGCAATGTTAATCATATTTTGTCAGAAAACCTTAAACTATGAACATACAGACCACAATACAGAAATCCTGTGAAGCTAAGGAGACGCAGAGAAAAAGCGTAATCATCATGTTCTAGATTGAACATGCATATATGAACAACCACGCGTAGTATCTTATGTTAGCTTTAGGTAATGCGACAAAAGGTTGGATCTAAATTGCTATCCTAATCCAAACATCTACTGAATTTCTGATTCTATGATAATGATTTGCATCTGTCCTGTAATAATACTCTAAGCAAGCAAAAAATAAAATGCACACATTTTACATAACATCAGAAATGCATCTAAATTGATCAAAGGCATACATTTTCTGGGCTCTGGCGGAAGGAATATCTGCTTGTTCACTACTGAACCTTATTCTGTGTCAACACCTTCAAAACTGTTTCAAAGCCACCAGTCCCATCAGTCAGATCATACTAAAGAAAGTGCAGACATTACACATTTTATGTGTGCATGTGGAGGAGAGCTCTGTTTAGCTAATCTATTTTACAAGATCTATAACTTACTACTACTTTTTAGGTGGAGATTGTTTTGCGTATAAAATGACCTGAATTGGACCAAAAACTGTTTCTTTAGGGGATTGGGTTGTCATTTTTTGCAGAGCCACCTGCATTTGTTTTTGCTTTGCCGTCTCAGTTTTTTCAGTGTCTTTCCTTTTAGCTTGTTCCGTTTAGACTTTTTTTCTGCTTTGATGTCTGATAAAAAATTTTCCTACAAGAATTCTGAAAAGGAACGTTTTGTTAGACATTTCAAAGCGAAGAAGTTAGGCCGCTTTAATAAGAACTGTACTTTTTTATAACACCAAAAGGTCGTTGGAAGGCTGACTGAAAACGGAGACACTGAAGTTATTGTGGCGATACAGTTGTTGGAAGAAATGAACATAGTAAAAAGAGTGCTGTGGCACCCCAGTGTGCATCAGAGTAAATCCTTGTCAGAAGAGCAGCAGATAAGACATAATGAATGCTGCCCTCATTTTGTTTTCATTTAGTGACAATTTTTGTCATAAATGCTTAACATGAAACTGGGTTCTCCACAAAGCCTGGGAATGTGCTGGTGTATCTGGTCTCCATTTCCACTGAGTTCCTTTTCCTACGTCTTTGCTTTATGAACTCACAATCAAGCTGGAGAATTTGCTATCACTACTTTCTTCTTGGGTGGCCATTGTGTTCTGCATTGATGCCCTAATTCGGGGTTGCATAATCAGTCTTCTTTAACGTTTGATTGCATGCTTGGCTGCCCTGTCCTTTTAAGTTTTTGTCTTTTGCAGGTTGTTTTTATAAGTTTATCGACTTGTTACATAGAACTGAATAGATCTCTTGTGAGGTACAAGCCCAAATACAACTTAAAAGAAGGAGCTCCACGTCCTTAAAATTGGTTTCAATAAATGTGTATGTCTGTTTTAGCCAAGTGACTTTGGTTTTGCAACAACTCATTTGGAGCTGCACAATATGTTAAATCACATTTGCAATCACAGCACCGGTGAGTGCAATATTGCAATTGAAAAGACATGTTTGGGAGACTAATATATGTCAAGCTATTAGAATTCATATTGATAATATATTTGGCCAGTTAGATGGACTCTAACTGCGCTTAAAGTTCCCCAGCTGATGTATGTCTTTATGTTGCCAAGATGCCAAAGCTTACAAAGTGGTGGGGACAATGTTTAAAGGTAGAGAAAGAAAAGTGTCAGGAAATGAATCGTCATTGAAGGCTCTATTGCAAATTTTAGACATATTGCTGCAATTAAATATTTTCAAGGTATCATGTATGTAAGTAACATTAACCAAACCTGAAGGCTGCCATCTCAAATACATCTTTATATCTTAGAATAAACTTTGACTCTATATTAATTTAAATGAAAGTCAGAAAACAAGTTAAATGACTGATTTAAATTTGAGCTCAGCCATACACTGGCAGCTATCATTTGTGTGTTTTTCTGTAGGAGGTTTGACTCAGCCTTTGACTCTCTAAATGGCTCCCTGTAATGAGTTTAGACGCTTCTGCTTTGAGTTTTGAAACTATTTGATGGTTTTTAAATGAGTTAAAGGAGTGTTTGTGTGTGCTAAGTTGTTTTGTGTCATTTGATATCACCATCATCATCTAGCGTTTCTGTACTCTGTAACATATAATGCCATCAGCAAGACGTCTTCAGGACGTGTAGTGATAATGAGTTTGGAAAATTTTAGTTTCTGCATCATTTGTAAATCACATCCATTCCAAACTCCTTTTTTTTTTACCCATCCGTTTCTTTTCTAACCAGGCTTGCTTGTGGAGATGTTGCCCGTGTTTTTAGGTCACTTACCATGGGTAAGCTTCGTTGCATCACCCATTGCCTCAGTATACAGTAGAGGGGGCTTGTGGTCATTTTCCTGCCCAGTCCCTGTTGCTCATTACTCAAACATTATCACCTCTCCCGAAATCCATCATCTTGACACGAGTATTGAAACAATGACAATAATGACAGTGTACGATGGATTGTAGAACAACACACTTTTAAACGGGCAACTTTTCTTTTTTTTCTAAGATCAATTTCTGAGAATGAAGCTGTCAGCATTTTTCCCCCTAAGGAGAAAAGCTTTTGAATTGTGTTCTCTACATATTTATATGGTTAAGCTCTATAGCTGGCTTCCTATTGTTTTGGAAGTTTGACGGCTTTAATGAGGCCACAGAAGAGTTTCTCATACTTAACTTTCTGTTGTGGTCGAGTTTCAGTGGGAATCAATAGAGGATTTAGAGTGGGCTTAGATTCCTTGCTCTCTCTGACACACAAGGATACAATCCCCAACCACATACACCCTCAAACATGCTTCATCTGCCCTTGCTGACTAATTGGGTGCAAATCCTGAGTAGTAGTTTAGTTTTTTTGTTCTAGTGCATTCACATATTAATTTGTGTACATGTAAGGTTGGCATTTTATAGTCAATAATTCACCTGCTGTCATCTATATTATTTCATAGATTATGCACACGTCTTTATCTGCAGTGCAGCATCCACTGCATATTACTAAAGCCCGTATCTGTATCCTCCATCACTCCTGTGCTAAGTTCATCTTCTGCTAGTTTCGCCTTCCTTTTCTTTTTCTTTCGGTGGACTTTGTCAGCCGCAACATTTTTCTTGTCTTTGTTTAGGTCATACATTAAATGTCTCCCAGGTCAAAGAATTTATTTGTGAGGAGTTTGATTTATTTGTGCATTTATATGGACTGAACGCTTGAGAAAGCACTTACTCTTGCATGGGTTGCCCTGTGGTGTGTGTGAGACAAGGCCAGTGACCAGTGATTCACTGATAAATGATGTTCGTATGCTCCTCCACAAACCCATACATTACTGTCTGACCCCATCTGATATGACCGGACTTCAGCTGTACAGAAAAAGTCCAGAGAGCAGCCTCTTTGTTGCTCAGATCGCTTTTTATTATTAACACTGCATCTTTTTGGTTCTAATAGTTTCTTAAAATCTTCAATGACCTGATTTTTTTTTTACACACAGCTAAAATCTTGCCATAATGAGCACTAACAGCTCCACTAGAGCACTTTAGGTGAGCTGCCTTTAACAACGACACATTTAGAGGCCTTTATAGCTTTACAATATTAGCTCCCGTGGCAGGTTTTAGCCCACCAACGGAGGCTGGTTTCACAGAGCTTTTTCTGCTTTGTTTGCCTCCAGCCTGTTTATCTTTGCTTCCATCAATTTACACATTTTAGGTGTAAACTGGTCTCTTTGTTCAGTTTTGTTTCAATATTTGTTTATGTTGACTTCTGTTCCTAGATTCATTCAGGAGATAGAGATGAACATGGGGCCCAGCCAGGCCAAGCAGTGCCAGCTTCGAGCCTTCCTCACCTACTACATTAATGACCTCTTCCTTAATCAGGTTAGTGAACATTCTAAGGTTTTGCTTTTAAGACCACCTGACTCATATCAGCTCCAACAACAATGGTTTATTGAATTATTGTGGTTTTGTGGGAGATGTGAGTGTTTACAGAAAAAAACTCAGGTATGAGTCATTGCTACTCTAAATAACACACTGACTCACTGTAATCAAAACACATTATGAGTCTGTTCCTGAGAGTTTGTTCTTGTAACTTAATAACCTGAATCATTAGTGTATTTACATAGATTGCATTGATAAACTTTAAAATTCTCAAAGGCTTGGATGTGGATCTGAGGAACAATGTGCTACTTTACATAGGTGGGTGGATTAGTTATGTAAATTATGGAATTTAAAGTTGCATAAAAGTCCTAATATGCTTGGAAAGTCCTTTTAATCTATTCAATTTATCTGAACTCTTTTTTTTTTTTCCAACATAGTTGAAAAAAACAGTTTCAACATAAAGGTAGCAAATCATTAATATATCCACAACTTTTGTTCAGAATACTTTGCTGAATTTCTGTTTTTTTTCTTTGTACCAACATTCTATCTTCCCCACAACCAACATTGACCAGTTTTCTGGGTCACTGTTATTTTGCAACCTTAAACTGTCCATCTGCTGGTTCAAGGTCAGAAAACATGAGCTAGATCTTGATTGTTATTCCTTTCATATTGTGATCTAAAAGGACCTTGAGCCTTAAAACTAGATCTTTTTTTTTGTCTAAACATACCTATGTTTTAGCTTACCAACTTCAATCTGATTATAAAGTTTCAGAAGACTTCCCATAGCTGATGAGGAAAGTTTAACTCTATGTGCAATTGAAAGTGATTATACAGGAATTTATCAGCATCAGTTTGTACAAATAGTTTTAAGTAACATTCCTGACTTAAACAAATCTAGGATTTCATACTATACTCATAAAACTTTGACATTCTGTTGTTTTGTGGTTGATCTTACAAAGGCTGGCAGTTTTTCTCTGCTTCTAGAAATTCTCATCTGTCTGATTCAGAAGAACTTCAAAAGTTATTTATCAGTAATCTGTCTATTTTAAGCTATTATAAGCAATGAACCAATTTATTGTACAAATTTCAATTCAAGAAATCGTAGTTAAAGTCTTTGCAAGCCTGAAATTACCATGACAATGATGTTCATTAAAATGGTTTGTTTTGAAATTTGAAAGCAGCAGTTTATGTTTGAGAAACCGTTGATTTTTACATAAAATGGTTAGTTTATGCATTTTGGGAGTTTTTTATACGTCCATTTAAACAGGTTAAACTTACAAAAAGTTGTCCCATAATTTTGATGGTTTATTATGTGAATTTATGTCCTAAAGGGCAATGAAGTGATGTTTATGTCATAAAACAAAATTAAAAGAACTGGACGATGAACGATTAAATCATGTACATGTACAAAACAGCCCTAAAACTTGAATTGTTGTTTTTTTTTGTTAGTTGTTTTTAAGTTGAAATGTGTTATTTAGACTTTAGTGCCAGCAGCGTTGCTACTACGATTTGATATTACTTTTGTCCCTGAACCATCAGGTGCGGACAGAGATCAACAAGGAGATCGAAGCAGTAAGTAAGGCTGCTGACCCCTTGAAAATTCTTGCTAGTGCCGATACAATGAAGCTCCTTGGCGTCCAGAGACCTCTGCTTCAGGTGAGAACTTAACATTTAATCTATTCCCAACATAAATTATACATTATTTGAATGCAAACATGGTTTTCCTCAGTTAAGTGGTATCAGGTGTACCAGCTTTCTTCACTGAACCATCATTTCTTCTCTGTGTTTCACAAACAGATCCAAATCTTAGCTTTTCCTCTCTCAGATTTTTGTGACATAATTTTCCATCTTTCTTTGCACACAGATTTGTGTTGCACATATTCTCATGTGAGCTTTTATAGAGAAACTTAAAAACACACGTCCTGTTTTGTTTGGCACCGCTTCACTCCTGTATCGTTGCTCAATTGAGGACAGGCCCCTTGTGACCACTCACCATGCTGCTCTTCGCTATCTCTGTTCAAGGGGGCAGACTCTCATATCCCTTATCCCCCTTTTCTTCTCTAAGATCACTATGTTAGTTTATTCAATCAAATATCTTAATAACTGCATGTGAAATTGTGGTTTGGTAATACCACCCAGAGTGTTTTTTTAGGTGAAAATTTGTTGCAGTATTTTTTTTATCAATTTTATTGACATTTGTCACATTTTACAAAATATTGCATTCTAATTCCTGTAGAGATTTATACAACATATTAACATCTCACTTTAAATACCAAGTTCGCTTACGCTTTGCTTATTAATTATTGCTGTTTAAAGTTTAGTTATACATCTACCACAAGCTAAGCTAGGTTCACCGCAAGGAGATAAAACAACAAAACAAAAACAGCCACTTCTTAAAGATGAAGTCCCTGCAGAGGAGAATGAATGGCGCTCCTAATTTGGCTGCTTTGCAAAATCCAGCCAAAAGCTTGTCAAGTAGCACTGCACCTAGCCTCCAAAGCGGCATTTTCTTTCAGATATTTTAGATATGTTCTACGAAAAAATCCGCAAATACTGAACCTGTAGTTAATATAAAAGTTAGGTTATATTCCCTGTTTATTATAAATTGTATGTTGTGTCATCAGTCCAGTCTATGCTGACCTGTTCTGTTTAACAAATGAAAAATCTATAAATCTACAATTTGAACTAATATTGACTGTATCTAATTTACTTAGAGGGTCATGTTTATTTTTCCAATCTTTCTTAATTAAAGCAGGCAGGTTGAAGATTAAAACAGATCCAGACAGTTGGCTAGATTTGTCTGCCACATTTTCTCCTCTGAGTTTTGTGAAGCTTGTCTTTCTGTGGCTATTGTATTTTTAAAAGGTATTTAACATACATATATTTTTTTTGCATAGTAATGAGTTGTGTGTGTTCTTGCCCACATTGTTCTCAAGAGACATCCCAGAGAGGAGGCTTGTTGGTTCTGTGGGTGTCTTTTGTGCAGCAACTCTTGGAAGTTAATGTTTGGCTGTTTGTTTCTGTCAGAGCCTTCCTGTCTGTTTTCTCACAAGGAGCACACAGCGGTGGCAGTTCATTACAGAGAGAAAAGGGACTGTGGGTGTTTGGAGTTCAGCTGGGTTTGTTTACGACTCAGGCCCCTCCTTAACGAGGAGTTCAGCATCTTGCTAATTATGCTGCTGTGGCTAATGAGCCTTTTTGCTGATAGTGGGGAGTGCAATAAAACACTCCTTTTGTTTGGGCTTTTTGCTTGTTTTAATTGGGCTAAATAAAAAAGCCTTCCATGTTTTCTCTACTGCAGTTCATAATCAAGTGTCAGGATGGTATTTCTCTGAACTTGTCACGTGCATGTGCTGGTACGTTTGCTACCTGAGTGTCTGTTACTGTACTTTTGGTATACTGTTTGAGAGGCAACCCACCGTTTTCTTTGATGGCCTTCAACCTACTTCAAAAGTAAAAGCTGTCTTAAGGCAAGGCAACTTTATTTGTATAGCACACTTTCAACAACAAGGTGATTTGGGTAAATGGTAAATGGCCCTATTTAGTCTTTGAGGACCCCAAATCGCTTTACACTACATTCACGCACACATTCACACACTGGTGAAGCTACATTGTAGCCACAGCTACAGTAGGGCACACTGACAGAAGCGAGGCTCCCAAACACTGGCGTAACCTGACCCTCTGACCACCACCAGTAGGCAGAAGGGTGAAGTGTCTTGCCCAAGGACACAACGACTGAGACGGACGGAGCGGGGGCTTGAACCGGCAACCCTCCGGTTACAAGACCGACTCCTCACTCCTGAGCCACAGTCATCCCTGGGTGATTAAGGGAGGAAATAAAAACAACAGTAAAAGAATAAAACATAAAGTTAGAGAAGCATAACATGTGACATATTTAAAACCTATGACATTCCAGCAATTATTAGTCACTTCCTTTAAGACAGCTGTAAACAGATGGGTTTTTAGCTTTGATTTAAAGGAACTCAGTGTTTCAGCAGCTTTGGAGTGGTCTGGCAATTTGTTTCAGATAAGGGGAGCATAGAAATTGCTACTACATGTTTGGTTCTAATTTTAGGGATGATTAGTAGACTTGAGTTGAAAGACCTGAGTGTTCTGCGGGGTTGTTATAGTGACAACAAGTCCTCAACATACTTTGATGCTAAGCCAGTCAGTGATTAATAAACTTGTATTTTGAAGTCTATTGTCTGAGCTACAGGAAGCCAGTGTAAGGACTTTAGAACTGAGGCGATGTGCTGCAGCGTTCTGGGTCAGCTGCAGCTGCCTGATTGACTTTTTAGGCTGTAGGATCCCTTTACAGTACTTATAACCTTATAATTCCCCTTTTCCTTTTTGCTCTTCATGATCTGAGAGCTTGCTCAGTTTCTGCAGATTTTTTGACGTATTTTTTTCATTTAAATTTTTTCTTACTAGGTGTGATGATTGAGAACTGTTACTCATTTACAATGATGGCCCAGACAAGAGGCAGCACCTGCTTTTCGAAGTTGCTGTCTTAGCTTTAAAACCCAAACATAAACAAAAATAGTGGGGACTCGTTGTTCAGGATAAAGAGGTGGTTGCCAAGGAGACTTACTCTAGAATAGTGGACAGACATTGCTGAGGGACAAACCACTCTGATTGATGTGGCTGATGCTACCCCCCAAGTTCTGAGTTGTCTTGAAAGGCGTTTGCATACTTTTTCATTTCAATACAATAATTCATTTGTGATTTCCAATTGTATGATCTAAAATTATTCCCTAAAAGCTTAACCTAATATTCCCATTGTACCGGACTCCATCCATTACCATGGTAATTAAATCATCCCTTTTTGAACAAAAATCATTAAGTTATTTTTATATAGAAGTAAAACTAAATTGTCGTTAAACCACTTCTTCTGTCAGTTAGTACAAAAATTTTAATTAATTCCCATAGCAAATAAAAGTAATGTGTCATCTGCAAACAAAATAAGTTGTTTAATAGATAGTCGGCTTTGTAATTAATATTAACATTGAAAAGCTTAGGCCACAACACTGGACCTTGTGGGACTCCGCACTTGGTTTATTATTCTTTAAGTTGCACAAATAATTCCAACCCCACAAGACGATAATTTTGAAAGTAATACATTTTGAGGTATAGTGGCAAACATCCTTTTTGAAATCTGTAAATAATCTAATCACAATAAACAGAAGGGATTAGATAAGTGGATAAGTGAGATGTACATTTTAGTAAATTTATTCCTTGAGCAACAACATTTATATTTTTGTAGGTTGCACAGCTCGATCATTATTGGTATCCCTTACTTTTAAAGTAAAGCCACGGTAGGAACAGATGTGCCTGTAACTGGTCCATCAAACAGAGTTATTAAACTGAAAGGAGTGTTTGAAGAAAAACAATTACAACAGGCCACATTCTGTGCCAGTCTAAACTTAATTTAGATTTACTCAAAATTACTCCATTTTGATTTTCTAGCCCAGGGATCTCCAACTCCAGTCTTGTAGAATTCCTGTACTGGATCTTTTAGATGATCTCATGGTTCAACACACCTGAAACAAAGACACTGCTCTTGATGACATAATCAGGAGGTGATTCATGTCATACAGTATTTACAACATGCGGGGGGCTTGAGGGTCTTGAGGGCTATAGTTGGCACCACCTCTTACCTAATTTAAGCTATTTTAAATTGCATGTTCTAAAAATACACTGTTGTTAACTCTGCTGCACTAGTTAACAGACTCAGTCCCACTGACATAGCCACACCGACCATCAGCTGTCTTGAATGCAGTCACAGTAGTCCTTTAAGGCAAACCAGAAAGGGATAATTATAACCCCTCCCTGACTCTTTTACTTCTTATAACCCAAAGCTTTTCTAGAGAAGTGTTCTAAAAGCATATTGAGTTTTTCAACTTGGTTTAAAAAAAATTTTTTTTAACCTTATGTATTTTTTTTATCAGTTAGTAAATCTGCTCAACTCTGTTTCTATGTTTGGTAAGAATATTATTTTAAATAGTTCACAAAGCTCATTTATAAGAAAAAAAAAATCAAGTTTCAAATTTTCAGTTTTAATTTAGGATTGCAATTTGCTTATGACATCATTATTATTCATTAAAAGGTAATGAAGGAAAAATATATTGAACATTGTCTTTGGGATATTTGTGGGCCCATATGTGCCCCGTTAAGCAACATGGGGCATTATGTGCCAGGTGTTATCAGAGTCAGACACCACATCACAGTAGAAGCCCAGATTGTTTGATACGGAGGAAAGAACCTAATATTGCTACACAACATTAAACTGTTTTATACAGCCTGGCGACGGCCGTATATAGAAAACCATAGGGGATCACAATTTTTATAGAGGCATCTGCTCTCAGCAACCACTGAAGCACACGATAATGTGAAATTGTCTAAATTGGATAAAGTTATTAGCATTGGTAGTTTTAAAAGGTTTTTGTCCTGAAATGAGAAACTGAAAAATAAAAATTTAATTACTGTAGCGTTCCAAGCAGGTTTAAACGAGTGCTTATAGTTATCCGTTTTATTTCCTCTCCACTTTACCAGGTGGTCTAAATAGAGTTTTCCCTTCAATCTTGCATATGTTATGTTGCCTGGAGAAAAAGACAAAAACCTTGTTTTTTCCATTTTCCTTTAAATATTCTAGGCCTTCCAGAAAACTTTTCACAAGCAGCTCACAAAGAGTTATTTGGCATTTGCTTTCTTTTAGAACTATATGAACTCGAAAACAATGGTTCAGCTACAGTTCATTCCCCCACTAATGTGACTTAAACAAGCATGTCTTAAACTTAATGGTGTTCTGGAAGATGTAAATACTCTTGAAATTCACATACACCTTGTCATAAATTGTTTGTTTTATTTATATATATATATATATATATATATATATATATATATATATATATATATATATATATATATATATATATATATATATATATATAGTGTTTTGTTTTTTATAGTGATTTTGAAAAGCGAATAGTAGAATGAACATAAACAAACCACAAAACGGCCTAAAAGAAACAGGACTTACAGTGATAGCAGAACAGTCACAATATTTGGACCATGGATAAAAACATAGAAATCTCTGTAAGTAAAGGAAAAGGAAATTTAGTGATGAAGCATAAAATGTCCTCATCAGTGATGAGATTGCTACAGCAAGCAAGAATACAGATGTACAGATGTCACAGTGTTAAAGAAGACATGCAGCCCTCACCTAGAGTCTTTTTTCATAAACTGTAGACCATTTTATTCACCGCGGGAGTTCGCCTCGTTTGTGCTGGTCGCTGTATACATTCCACCGCAGGCGTGCGTAACGGAGGCGTTACATCACCTCGCCGACCAGATCACAGACGTGGAGAAAACTCACCCGGACTCTCTCCTAATCATTCTCGGGGATTTTAATAGAACAAATCTCAAACTTGAACTGCCTAAATATAGACAACACGTGACGTGTCCCACCAGGGACATGAACACTTTAGACCACTGCTACACCACAATAAAGAATGCATATCGCTCTGTCCCCCGTGCTGCTTTGGGACTCTCTGACCACTGCCTGGTCCACCTCATCCCATCTTACAGGCAGAAGCTGAAATCTGCTAAGCCTGTGGTAAGAACTGTGAGGAGATGGACTGTTGAGTCAAAGATGCAGTTACAGCCCTGCTTTGACTGCATTGATTGGAGCGTCTTTGAAGCAGCAGCCTCAGACCTGGACGAACTGACCGACACTGTGACATCTTACATCAGCTTTTGTGAGGACATGTGTGTGCAGACCAAAACTTTCTGCACGTTCAACAACAACAAACCATGGTTCACTGCAGAACTGAGACGGCTACGCCAGGACAAGGAGGAGGCCTACAGGAGTGGAGATCGGGTCCTGTACAAGCAGGCCCGGAACAAGCTGACAAAGGAGATCAAGGCAGCAAAAAGGAACTTCAGTGCAAAGCTGAAGGAGCGTTTTTCTGCCAACGATTCTTCTGCAGTTTGGAAGGGCCTGCAGACCATTACCAACTACAGGAGAACATCCCCCCACCCTGTGGGGAGCCCCCGCCTGGCTGAGGACCTCAATGACTTTTTCTCCAGGTTTGAAACGGCTTTCACACCTTCCACCTCCCCCACCATCTCCATTACAAAAGGCCTAGCATCACCCCAAACCACCCCCGTACCTGACCCCCTGCCTGCGCTGAGGATCTGTGAACAGGATGTACGTCAACTATTTCAGAGACAGAGTATTAAGAAGGCATCAGGTCCTGATGGAGTGTCTCCATCCTGTCTGAAAGTCTGTGCTGGACAGCTGGCTCCCATCTTCACTCAGATCTTCAACAACTCCCTGGAGCTGTGTGTGGTCCCCTCCTGCCTCAAACGCTCCACCATCATTCCGGTTCCCAAGAAGTCCCCCGTCACAGGATTAAATGACTACAGACCAGTCGCCCTGACATCTGTTGTCATGAAATCCTTTGAGCGACTGGTGCTGACCCACCTGAAGGACATCACGAATCACCTGCTAGACCCCCTGCAGTTCGCCTATAGAGCAAACAGGTCAGTGGATGACGCAGTCAACATGGCTCTCCACTACATCCTGCACCACCTAGACTCTGCAGGTACCTACGCTCGGGTCCTGTTTGTGGACTTCAGCTCTGCATTCAACACCATCGTCCCAGAGCTCCTCCATCAAAAAATGTCCCAGCTCACCGTGCCTCCCTCCACCTGTCAGTGGATTACCAGTTTCCTGACTGACAGGAGGCAGCAGGTGAAACTGGCTAACTTCACATCCAGCTCCCGGTCCCTCAGCATCGGCGCCCCCCAGGGATGTGTTCTCTCCCCACTGCTCTTCTCCCTTTACACCACTGACTGCACGTCAAGGGACCCTTCTGTGAAACTCCTGAAGTTTGCAGATGACACCACCATCATTGGACTCATCCGTGACGGTGACGAGTCTGCATACAGAGGGGAAGTGGAACAGCTGGTCCTCTGGTGCAGTCAGAACCACCTGGAGCTAAACCCGCTCAAAACTGTGGAGATGACAGTGAACTTCAGGAAGAGACCCCCATCAACATCTCCTCTCATAATCATCAACAGGCCAGTCCCCACAGTGGAGTCTTTCAGGTTCCTAGGATCCACCATCACACGGGACCTGAAGTGGACCTCCCACATTAACTATATAAGAAAGAAGGCCCAGCAAAGGCTGTACTTTCTGCGTCCGCTCAGAAAGTTCAACCTGCCTCAGGAAATGCTGACCATCTTCTACACAGCAATAGTCCAGTCTGTCCTGACCTCATCCATCTCTGTCTGGTTCGGATCCGCCACCAGAAAAGATAAGGACAGACTGCAGAGAACAGTCAGGTCCTCAGACAGGATCATAGGTACTGATCTTCCCTCCATTCAGGACCTGTACCAGTCCAGGGTCAAGAAGCGGGCCAGAAAAATCACCACAGACCCCTCACACCCTGGCCACAATCTGTTTAGGCTCCTCCCGTCAGGCCGGCGTTACAGAGCGTTGTACGCCAAAACCACCCGACACAAGAACAGTTTTTTCCCCCAGGCTGTCGCTCTGATGAACTCTGTGTAGTCACAGAGTGTGAGTCCATTCACATAACAATAAACTATAACTCTGCACTGCTGTACATACTCACTGTAAAATAACCCCGGTTTGGTGTATATATTATCCTTGATTATTTATTTGTATTTATTTCTTTATTTCACTTAAGTTCTGTACTGGAGAGAAAAGTTGTCGGAGTCAAATTCCTTGTATGTGTCATACTTGGCCATTAAAGCTGATTCTGATTCTGATTCTGAATGGATCCCACATTCTCTTTGAATTTTGGGTGCTAGATGGGAAGTTTTAGTTTTTCTATTTGTGGAACAGACAACATGTATGTTTAAATATTTGACAAGGCAACTTTATTTGAATAGCACACTTTCAACAACAAGTCAATTCAAGGTGCTTATTGAATGGCAGCTCTAAGCATACTGGTTTTTAGCGTTGATTTAAAGGAACTCGATGTTTCAGCAGCTTTGCGATGGTTTGGAAGTTTGTTCCAGATCAGGAGGGGCATAGAAATTGAAAACTGATTCTTCATGTCTGGTTATAATTTTAGGGTTGATTAGTAGACTAGAATTGGAAGACCAGAGTGGTCTGGGGGTTGGTATAGTGACAACAAGTCTTCAACCAGTGTAAGGACTTTAGAACTGGGGTGATGTGCTCTCCTTTCCTAGTTCTAGTGAGGACACGAGCAGCAGCGTTCTGGATCAGCTGCAGCTGTCTGATTTACTTTTTAGGCTTTTTTAGACCTGTGAGGACACTGTTGCAGTAATCAATCCGACTAAAGATAATTGTATGGATGAGTTTTTCGAGGTCCCATTGCAACATAAGTCCGTTAATCTTAAAAATGTTCTTCAGGTGATAGAAGGCTGACCTTCTGAGTGTGAGGTCTGAGTCCATTACTACACCTAGATTTTTGGCCTGGTTGGTAGTGTCTACCTTTATTAACTGAAACTGTGTGCTGACTATTTATTGTTTCCCTTTAGGTCCAAAGATAATTACTTCAGTGTTGTTGTTATTCATCTGGAGAAAATTATGGCACATCCATCTATTGATTTGCTTAATGCATGCACTTGGGGTTTGGATGGGTTCAAAGTCACCTAGTGACATTGTCGTAAAAAGCTGAGTATCATCTGCATAGTTATGGTAACTAATCTTGTTGTTTGTTATAATGTGGGTTCACGGGAGCATAGATATTAAATAAGAGGGTTGTTTCTCTCTGTTCTTATGAAGAAATGCCTATTGACACAACGAAGTTCCTGTTCTTTACTTAAGACTCAAGCCAGTCAAGTACTGTTTCAGAGAGTCCAACCTAGCTCTCCAGTTATTTCAATAATATATCATGATCAACCCAGATTTGGGTCGACCTTAAGTTAAAACATTGTTCCTGTTGCAGTAAAGTTTAAGATCCTCTAAAAATTACATTTCAATTTACTGTGGTTTTGATTCTTGATCTCCACTCTTCTTGTCAACCCCTTGTCAAACTCTGCCCCACTGTGCAGCATAAACCAAATATTTATGGCAATATTTCTGTAACGTTAACTCTCAGGGTGAGTCTGTGTTATTACATACATTTTATTTAAATAATCTGCTCATTTGTCAATGGTATCTCCTCCTGGAGAAATGGGTAAACGGCACTTTGTGGAAACTCTGCCCAGGAGTCAAGGTGAAAAGCATGTCTAATGTTTGCTTAAGCAGCTTTAATATGAAATATACATACAGTGTATGTCTGTAGATTAAAAAGTAATAATGATATACGTAGGCATTTCTCTATCTCCAGGTCCCAGTAGTGTCAAGTACTCCTTTTATATTTTATGTATATATTACATTGTATTCATATGAAAATGAGCCTGACATAAACCATATATATTGTCCACTAGCAGCATGAGATAAGGTTTGGCAAGGGCAGTATATAGTTCAATGGGAGAGTTTGATGACCATTTGTGTGTCTGTGTGATAGCACAGCTGGGGTTGATAAGTTCCCAGAGGAGAAGTCGTATTAAAGACTGGAAATGTAGCCAAGCAACAAACGCTTGTCCGTTAATCCTTCTCACATCTCCCTTGCTTGCTTTCTTTCTTGATCTTTTTCTTTTTGTTCAGTATCATCTGCTGTGACCATAGTTATTCTTGTTTTTCTTTCATTTTTTGCCGCATGGTATCACACAAACACACACACTGATGCTATCTGTCCAGCTTTGTGTTGCCACTGATTGATTCATTTAATTAGAGATGGATCGAGGGAAAAGACGCGAGTGGTAAAAGAAAAAAGGGGAGTAGAAAAGACGAATAAAATAGGATAGGGAGGGTATGGTCACTCTGCTGGATATGCTGGAGATTGGCTCCATTAATCTTGGTGGAATTCCCCCCAGTGTCCCCTTTACACTCTCATTTTGTGACTCACTAACAAACAAGCATGGTGCCAGTGTTCACATGCAGCCCCACCTATTTGCAACGAGACAAACCCACCAAAACAGCAACCAGGTGAGCACCTTTCTGTGGCCCTGAAGTAAACATAGTCGAGCCATCTGCCTGCCCAGTCGTATGCTGCACTTGTGTTTCTGTAAGAGTCAGTGAGTGCGGATGAGTTGTTTGTAAGCTGCTTGTTTACTTCATTAGCCAAGACCACATCAGAGCCATAATTACTGAGTACATTGGCCCTCTCTTTCCAGCTAAGCATCATTCAGCTTTGTCCCCAGTGTCTCCACACAATAGCCCCTAACCAGCTCTTGTGCATCTGCATGTTAGCCTTGTAATTGCACGTTTGTTATTTGCACGTGCATGTGTTTGCCTGTTTTTTGGAGGTTTTGTCTGCAAACACAACTTGTTCCACAGCCAGATGAGGACAGATTGCATTCACTCACTGTCAGCTGCCTGAGAGCTCGCTATAATGCTGATATGTTCGGCCACCAATGGCCTGCTAATGATGTTGACCTTTTAAATTTCATATTCACATGTAGTTGTGTGAGACAGGAGGGAAGAAACCGGCATGCACGTGCTTATTGTGCATGCACATAGACTTCCACCTCCAATGACTGTAATGACGCTGACCTTTTGATTTGTGATGATCTGTGTCGGTGTTGCTTATTTGTGGGGGATGGGGGCGGGGAGGTGGGTCGTTTCTTGTTGATTGGCTTCCTGCTGCACCTTCCCCACCACATACACACACAAGTTGTGAAGATGGTAATGGTGGAGCATTCTTTATGAAGGACTCTCTCTACTTCCAGTTCCCATCAGCAGACACAACAATCACGACATAATATACCTGTTAGCTGCATCAGCTGCCCCTTTTGATTAGGGCAAAATTGGGGATGGGAGGTAGTTTGAAAAGGGGGTGTATAGACACACAAACATGCAAAGGACATGCAACCTTCCCCATACTGAGACCCCCACTTTATTTATCAGAAACAGAAACACATATTTTCATGCAATAAATCAGGCCTATCAGGCCCATTGGATGAGGGAAACTAGAATTGAGCCCACAACCTTCCGATTGTAAGATGACTAAACACTCAAATGGCTAAAGTGTTCGTAAAAAAGCTTTTGTTGTATGAGAGTCATAAGCAGTCCTGTTTGCTGTTTTACACAAGATGAGAAAGACAAAAAAAAGACTGGAGATGGGGTTGGAGGTTCACCTTCCAGGACAAAGACCATATACATGCAGCTGGGCTACAATGGAGTTGAGAGTTGAGGGGCATAATTACAAATGCATGCCAGCCTTTTCAGATTCTTCTTTTCAAAAGAAATTTCCTTCCACTTCTCAATTATGTACTTCTTTGTATATATACCATGCATTTACCCTACACTTCTTATATACCAACACAAAAACTGGTTAAAGTTCATGGTTGGAAAGTGACAAAACGTGCAAAAGTTAAAGAGGTAGGAATAATTTTGTAGGGCATCGTATTTAATCCACTTGTCCAAATTTGATGAAATGTATCAAAACTCTTCTACCAAATGGCCTCAATTCCTGATAAGTTCTCTCTTAATTTACATCGTTCATCTGTGCTTCCATTCTCGCTGCTTTAGGTGGAACTGTCCCTTACCACCCACCTTTTCCTGGTTATCTCATAGCAAACACATGTGCTCCTGAGGCTCAAACCCTTCTGCCCTAGGCCTCCAGCCTGCTTCAGCCAAGGAGATGTTCCCATTTCCCATAAATGTGACATAGATTTGCTTGTTTGTGTATTTGATGCATTCATACCACCGTGTCGTTATTTATAATGACTCGTAATCTCGGATAGCAGTGGAAAGAGAAACAGCCTGAGCGGCTACTGCCAAAGTTATTACAGGTTCACATCATGCGGTTCTACCACAGACAGAGTCTCTGTGTGTAACAAGACATAATCTTTGCCTTTTGACTGAGTTGGTTAGAGGGAAAAAAGTTGAAATGTCAACTCTATGACAAACATGCCCTTTGGTCTGCATGAAGGAAGGGAGGTTTTGGCTTTGGGTGCCTGATAAAAGTAACAGCTTTTTAGTTAGGGCTCAGAGTTTGCAAATGACTTTCTTTTATGTTCCCATGAGCATGTTTGTGTATGTGTGTGTGCATGTAAGTTAATGTACGAGCTACCAATGGGGTTAATGGAGCACAGAAGAGAACATGCAGCCCTCACAAAATGAAAATATCATTTGTCTTTCAGTCTCATGTCAAGTCTCTGAAAGTTTTTTATTCACTCACAGTAAGCACAGATGGCTTAATTCTGTTCTTGTTGTGCATAATTTATAATAATTGACAAGAAATGGTAAGCATGCTCATCTTTCTTTCACTAGAATGCAATTATACCATACCAGGTGTAGGGAGAATAACAAGGAGATTATATGATGATTATTAAGGAGGAACTTGGGTCACTATTGGGATTTAAATGGCAAATCTGAACCCTAGGGTGATTCCCAGGATTAGCATATGAAGAAGTGCCATATTTTCACCCTGCATTTGTTTTTCTGCGTGGGTGAAGATGGGGTGTGTGTGATATAAAAGCCCATCTGTAATCGCTCAAGTGTGATATTGCTCCTCATTTCTCAATTAGAACACTCGCAACGCTAAAAGCGGTGTTTGGAGTTAAAGAAAATGTGAGCTTTTAAAAGTCAGTTTACTCCAGCCTGAGAATAGGTGTCTAATATAGCTTTACCTACTCAAGCCAGAAACATTTAATGATGTACAAGCACAATAAAATATAGTTTTGACTGTTGGATGTTAAGACGAATAATAGTGACAATGGACCTATGTTTCCAATTGCTTTTATGCCTTTGCAGGCCAGCCTTTCAACCTGAAATACAAGTTAAAATTAATCTCTTCAGATATGACAATTATTTGTACAGTTTTTTGTTTCCACAGATAGTTATGTACCAGAAGTGGGTAAAAGACATGCAAAAACAAAGCACCACAAAAAAGGCCATAAACCTGAGAGACCATTTCTAGTCAACTTCAGTTTCAATTAAAAGCATCGAAAAGCACTTTTCTACTTTACATGAGAATAAAAAATGTCAATGTATTGACTACAGTGTTTCCCCTAGAAATTTTTGTAGCTGTGGTGCTACATCGGGGGGGTGTTGAGACCAACCGGGGCTGCTGCACCGCGGATGTGTATGCGAGGAGTTATGACACGTACCTCAACTTGATGTCAACGTTTTATTATGAACGCACCAATCTCACTTAACTGCAACAACAACAAAAATAAAGGCACATCTTCTCAGCTTAAACAGCATACAACAAAAATATATCTAAAAAAAGGTACATAACAGAACTGTTGACATTGTTAAAGTATCCGGCATGACCTTAGTGTTCTTTTACCTGACTGGAGCTCTCTTCCTCAGATGCCTTTCATTTTTTTGAAAAATACTTGAGCAATCTCATCTGAAATTGTAACCAGTGACACAATACAATGATAAAATGTGCCGCGAAAAGCGTTCGTTACTGTGGCAACATTGTTTAAGCTAGTGTCAACGTCACTAGTCTACTTTAGTTCTACAGCTAGGGTTGCCAACTCCCAGCAAATAAAATAAGGAACCACCCCACGCCCGTCGCCTCATGATGCTTAATCGAAGTAATCGACTTTAATTTAATGCACGTGTAAAACAAATACTCAGAAATCAATTATTTTTCTACAATAATTAAATAGATTCAACATCTTTCTTCGACAGAATTGCAGACTGCACAGATGGTACCTTCCCAAAGGAAAAAGTACTATAGCTTACTAGGATATATATATATATATATACACTACCGTTCAAAAGTTTGGGGTCACCCAAATAATTTTGTGTTTTCCATGAAAAGTCACACTTATTCACCACCATACGTTGTGAAATGAATAGAAAATAGAGTCAAGACATTGACAAGGTTAGAAATAATGATTTGTATTTGAAATAAGATTTTTTTTACATCAAACTTTGCTTTCGTCAAAGAATCCTCCATTTGCAGCAATTACAGCATTGCAGACCTTTGGCATTCTAGCTGTTTCAAGCTGCTTTAGAACACTTTAGCAATGTATAGAGTGTATTTCTTTAAAGTTAAGACTAGTTTAAAGTTATCTTCATTGAAAAGTACAGTGCTTTTCCTTCAAAAATAAGGACATTTCAATGTGACCCCAAACTTTTGAACGGTAGTGTGTATATATATATATATATATATATATATATATATATATATATATATATATATATATATATTAGACTCAATAATATCTACTATATAAGATAATTGATTTCTATACATTTAACAGATGACCACTTGTAAGATTCAGATATTTTATAGATATATATTTATTAAAAGCTAGACATTTTAAATGAGAATAAGAAAGAAAATTATTGTTTTGTGCCCCCCTTTCCCTGTTAATGCCCTAACTGGCCCCCTCGCAAAACTTTGCTAGAGCCGCCCCTGCACAGTTACCAGCTGTCAGCTAGAAGATCCTGGTGTTATTTGTCTCTCAGAAACTATTTATAACTTCCCTGCAACTCATTCATGTCACCTAAAAGGTAAACGTGTTTCTCAATCACCTGTTCAGCTCTCATAATTCTGTAAGAACATCTCCTGGTTTCATCTAAATGTTTCCACTCACCACATATCCAAACTGATATCATGACCAGCAGCTTTTACAGCTGTGGCTCCAGTAAACATCAGCTGATACAAGAAAGTCATATTAAATCAGTTCTAACAGGTTATTAAATGTGCGGCTGTTGTTTAGCGCAACATCCACTGGTTTTCTCTTTCTGCGCAAAGTGGGCGATAAACAAATGAGAGCGAGAGACAACTTCTGACAGAAAAGCCGATCAGCTCATCATTGATCAGTTTCATGATTGAATGCGCAACAGGAGAGGGAGGATGAGACAATGAGAGAAGAAAAGGCAGCTGCACAGCTTATTTAGACGATTCAGTTTTTTACGGGACGGTTGGCAACCCTGGCTACGGCCTTACCAGTCAGTGGCTACGGCCAATTACTTAAAAATACAATCGTGAGCACTGCTCATCAATATCTTTAACGAAATGCCTGTTTAACTTGTAAAATCAAAAAGCAATTTAACCACAGCTACCTTCTCTCTTGTCCTTTTACAATTCTATGATGCGCTCGACCTTCACTTAACGAGACTGAACGAGGATCAGTTATCCCCCCTCCCTCGCCTCTTGGCACACTTTGATCACGTGCTGATCTCTGACAGTAGAGAACCGCTGCTTCCTCAGGAGGCGGCAGCGCAGGTTCAATTAAGAAATAATCACCTCTTACCTCTCCTTTCCACCGGACGCGTAAGCGGCACGTTACAGGAGCAGCACGTTTCACTTGTGTATTCTACTGCTTGGCCCTTTCCACCAGGGTGCGTATGAGGCGCATAGCAGCAGGGAAGCAGCTGTCAACGAGAGCACGAAATCACGCGAGATTAGCAAAATCTCGCGTGGTTTCGTCAGTAAACACAACAACCATAGACATATATAAACGTCTATGACAATAATAACCAGGAAAAGACAACAACATGGCTCCAAAAGGTTGGTGTTTTATGTTATGTCCGTTTTATATTCGCCAATAAGTTTATGTTATATCAGGGAATATCCAAAATCGCTCATTTGTGTGATGACACACAAATGAGACCCTCCCGCGAGGTACTGACTTCTCACCGGGCCGCACAGGTAGTGACTTTTTTTTAAGTAAAGCAACCACAAAGCAGAACGTTTCTTATATTTTGACAATTTCCGGTGCCGAGCCGTACATTTCCTGTCTCCTCTATCCAAAATGTAGAAATTTACGTGTTTCAGAGGCGTACTGCGTAGAAAATAGGACTGCCGCGTATATTTAGAAAAGTGCTGCGACATGTCGCTCCTCAGACGCGGCAGACTCGTGCTGCTTTCGCCTCTGGTGGAAAGGGCTCTATTGACTACAGTGGTGGCTATCAGCTGCGTATGACGTGCTGCTCCTGTAACGTGCTGCTTACGTGTCTGGTGGAAAGGAGGGGTTTTGTTGCCGTGGCGCTGAAAATGTAGCCGGGGCGTGGCGCCACAGCTAAGTCATAATAGTGGAAACACTGGACTAAATGTTTCTGTAAAAAACAAACAAAAAAAAGATTATTTTCAACAAAAAAAGAAAGCATGTTATTGCGCCATCTCTAGAAATCTAATACAATAAAATCCTTCAGTTTGTTGGACAAAGGTATTTATTCATATAGAACCCAAGTATAAATATACAAGATCTATTCTTTACAAAGCACGTTATTTCACACTAATGGCTTGATTTATCAATATTCCAAATGAAGAGTACAAGATTGTGTGCGGTTCTCCTGATTTGTGAGTGATCTACTAAAATTGTGCGCGCAAATGATAACATGCGGAAAGAGGAGTATTCAAATGACGACTTTGCGTCCCCTGCTGTGTGCGGCAGCGTTTCTGCCCCATGCACTGCACCACAGCCAAGTAGAAGAGGAATAGGCGCAGTGGACTCATGATGCGTCTTTGGCAAAAAAAAATGGGGGGGGAAAGCAACCGATCTATCAAGTCTATGGCTGGTAATTACAATTAGGTTAGAATGTCTGTGAATGATATTTTTTGTTTGTCATCAATAAACGTGATGTGTGTGGTGTACATGCTCCGCTCTTTTTGGTTTCAATGGTATAAAGGGCTAACACAAACTTCCTGCAAAGATATGCTATCTACAGACTATCTCAGGAATGAAATTAATTATCTAAAAATACTAGAGCGCTAAAGGACATGTATTCTTTAAAAAAAAGTATTAAAATCAAATTTTAGCTTTGCGTCTACCTGAATGTTTGAGGTATTTTATTGAAGGCTGGAAATTTACATGTTAACTACATCCAGCTTTTGTTTGTAAAATGCCATATATGTAATTGTCATTGTGGTATTGTACATGATTATTATATTTTATTAATTGGACCCCAGGAACATTAGCAACCTCTCTGGTGGAAACAAGTGGGGATTCAAATAAATAAAAAAATAAACAGCAGGTGCAGATGTGTTGAGCGCACAGTGACTTATGATGCGTCTTTGGAATACAAGGGCAAGAACTCAACATAACTGTCAGGTTTATGGTCATTAGAGTGTTAATTACTATTAGTTCAGAATCAGAGGTCGTGCTAGAAATGTTTTTTTTGTCAGTCATTTTGACCGACAGGGTCAAAAAAATCAGATCATAATCTATTTTTACCCATCAATTTTTAAATATGATAGTATTTTAATCCATTTTCAATAGTACTTATTCTTTTATTCATTTTAAATAATATTCAATCCAAACAAGCTTTACAGAGAACTACATTTAACAAATTTAATTAAACAATTGCACTTAAAATACGAATACCTGCTGTGGCCTGAACGCACTCTCTCTCCTGCTCCGCATAGAACTGAAATGCTCACCCATTTTGCATAATCAGATAGTGGGATTGCTGGAGAGGTTTGTCATGAGGTTTTGGATTTTTGCCTGAGAGAGATGACTTCTTGTTGGGGTTTAGATGTTGTTCCGAACGCTGAATCCGCGCTCTGCTGCCACGACTGGAGACTGGAATTAAGCGCCACTTCACCCAAAGTTTTGAAAGGAAACATTTCTACAACTCAAGCCATCAGAAGTCTAAAAGACTCTGAACAAACCGTTTCCTGACCCGTAAACTATTGTTTCGGTGTAGAGCTTTCGGGAGGAAAGCCAGCAGCATGCGCCGGTGTTTGGCACACATCGGGCTCTTTGAAACGCGTCTAACCAGCCGCACTGGCCACTGTCGTGCTCCAAAGCCTCAGCCGCTTTTTAGCTTGCAGTAAGCTCCCGGTTAGCGATTGATGCATTGAATACGGATACGGTGTCTGGGTCTGAGATGATGCCTAAAAGCTCTCATGGGAATCTTTGGATTAATGGATTTAGTTACCTGTACTCCGTGCGTAAAATTGATATCTGCGCATTTGCGCCAAGTGGTCAGAGGTGTGAATATTAATCTGTAAAAATGATTTTTCTGTCAACTTTCTAAAAAAACAACGGTTAAATATGGAAAATATTCAGTTAACCCAACCCCTGGTTAGAATATATGTCAATCATAATTTCCGTTTGTCAGTAATAAACTTATGTTGAATCATGGTAGCGCAAAGTTAAGACAAGCCTTTTAGAGGTGGTAAAAATATGCACTAAAACAGCAGCCGCAGTTTCATGTTTGATAAATTACACTGTGTGTGGAACGCCTACTTATATGGATGTTCCCTTCCCGATATTTTTATTATGCGCCGTCTGACAGAAACGGCAACGTTGCAAATTCATCAAGGACAAAAGCGCTAAATGGATTGGGTGCATCTTGCTGCAGGTTTAACAAATGCAGTCCTCCTGTGCCTGGTTAGTAAATCGCCTGCTGCATGCTTTTGCGCCCACTTTGAGGTTTGTGCACGTTTTAACAAGTGGAAACCTTATATAAATCAAAGGTTTTGATAAAACAGTGTGGCAAAGGTACCCAATCCGTCTTTTTGAAGATGGATTGGGATTTAACATCAAATGCAACATTATTGCAGTTCTTTTAGCTTTAATATTAAAAAGCTGTGACCTGTTTTCCTCATTTCAGTCACACCCTTTTGCTTCAGCTTCAAACCCTTTGTTCTCCAACATAAAAAATATACTGTAGAACAACTTTCAATGGGACACTATTTTTTTCTTAATAAGCAACATTCGAGTCTTCAAATTTGATTCATTTGCTTTACTTTATGGCTTGGGTTGACATTTTGCTTTAGAGGCATTGGTAGACCATGTAATTAGCAAGTGAAAATCATTCAGAGCACAATACCAAAAATTCACGCTGGAGAGAAAGACTTAATCAGATGACATTTTAACAAAAATAAAGTACCGACAAGATGTGTTTAATTGACCCTAAAACATTATTTACTTTGAAGCCAAGGCTCAATGTTTAATTGCAAAGTTTACAGGGTCTTGCAGAAGTCTGTGCACCACCTTTTTACACTTGATCACAGTACAACTTCAAGCTACAATGTCAGTTAATGTGATTTTATGTAATAAACCAATACATAGTAGTGCATAACTTTGACATGAAAGACAAATGTAATCTAAATAAAAATGGCCTCATACATTAGTGAGCAAACCGCATCAATAAAAACAACACCAGACAGGTCAGGGATAAAGTTGGGGAGATGATTAATGTAGGAATTCAATTCAAATGCAAACCTGTCAAGATATTGCTTTCCTCTTAAACTGAAAGGACATGCAAGGAGATTATTCCTCTGAATGTTTTATTTGATTGAATTTCTTTTTAGCTTTTTGCTGGCTATTTATTAAATATTGTTTATCTGCTTTGCATTTTTATTTGATCATATCTTATAATTGTTTTAATTTTAATATTTTAACTTGTTTTAGTCTTCCTTCCAGTGCTTCCTCTGTGGGAGCCCTCTGCCTCGGGGCGGTGGTCGGCTGTGGCTGCCTTGGTGCTCTCCAGATGGTGCTTGGGTGGAGGTTGGGGTACCAGCCCTCCCTCCTCTGGGCTCCCTGGGTCAGTGCCTTGGCTGCTGCTGTTGACCTGCTGCTGCCAATGTAGATGGCTCCCATGGTGACGTTTCCTGGTGCATCTGTACTCAGCCCGTTTTGGTTTTGTCTATTGTTGCTTTTATGTGTTGCTTTATAGTTGTGGTGATGTTTTTTTTTTACTTTTGGGTTTTGGTAAGGGGGGGATTGTGGGTCATTTTAATCTGTAAAGCACTTTGAGAAACTTTGTTGTGGTTTGGAAAGCGCTTTATAAATAAAGTTTGATTTGATTACTCAGAGCCCATAGTAACTCTGGAGGTGCTGCAGAAATCCACCATTCAGGTGGGAGATTATGATTTTCACTTTACAAATTTGGCCTTTAGGTGGCATTGGAAGTCCTGTTTCAAGTTTTCTTTGGGCTTTGAGAGGACACAACACACATGTGGAAGAAGCATAACTGGTCAGATAAGACCAGAATGTAGCTTTTTGGCCCCTATACAAAATATGGCAAATGTGCCAGAAAAACCCAGAAAATCATCATGAACATACTATTCCAACAGTAATACGTAGTGGTGGTGGGATAATCTTTTCTTCAGCAAGGACAGAGATGCTGCTTGGATTAAATGGGAGCATAGACAGACAATTGTGAAGGAAAACATGTTAGAGACTTCGAAAGACTTGATACTGGGGCGGAGGTTAATCTTTTACTAGGACAACGACCCAATAACCAGAGCAACAATAGAAGGGTTTAGTGCAAAGCACAATGGACCAGTCAAAGTCCAGACCTAGATCTAAATGAGAAGATGTGACAAGCCTTGTAAAATTCTTCTTTACGGATTTTGAGCTAGAGTTTAAGCCATTTTACAAAGAAGAATGGGAGTGGGGGGATCCATATTTGCAAAGCTGGTAGCGAACCCCCTCCCAAACACTTCCATCTATGTGCCATATTCGTTTCATCACATGGTTTTGCATGGTAATGAACATCTGCAACACCTTAGCAGGAATGTTGAAATACCCTTTAGTGTTTGTCTCATGTTGCTTGTTTTAGCTATCCTACAGACATCGAGGCTAAAGTTACCTTTTCCTGTTAACAAACCTTAACATTAGCCCTCTTACATGCATACACATTCAAAGAGGCGTGTGTTGCAGTTGAGTTAGCACAAGCGTGAATGCCATCCGGTGTGTCAGGGGAGTCTTTGGAGAATGGCTCCACACCGACATTGATGAATGATCTGTCAAGACCATGTCCCACTCATGCCCACCTCCTCTTTACTCAGGAGAGGGACAATCTTTGTGGTGGGAAAAGGGGAGGGGACAGAGGTTATCGCTGCATGTGCTCCTGATGTGTGGTGTTAGCTTGCATTGCTGAGTGTGGATTATTTTGGCAACCCTTGGCCGACCATGTGAGTGGCATTGCAGAGGCATTACACATGTCAGTGGTTTGAGGTCAGGATGTGGGTGAAGTGGCAGGCAGTACAGGGTTAAACACTCTGACCTCAGCAAAACCTTGAGGGGCACCCAGCTGTTTTAATGGGAAAACTCCATGATCCGTTTCCGATTCAGAGCAGAAAACGTATTACAGGAACAACACAGAGCTGTCATTTCCATGCTGTTTGTGATCAGTTGGTTTAACTTTGCTTGAATAGGTAAAATAATGCTCATTTTAAAATGGCAGATTTGGCCAAAATAATTCAGCAGCAGCAATAACATCCCTGTCCTCTCGCTTCAATAATGACATTCCCCATGTTGTTGTTTTTACTCATTCCACCAAAGAAAATGACTACTTTTATCACCAACCCAGGGTGGTTTCTGTGGCGACGACCAGGCATTAACAGATTTTTCCACTCAGTCGCCATTCGGGACGCTGTCTTGTTGCTGGCATTAAACCGCTATTGCATGGCCTTCATTTCTCAACAGGAGTTTACCCCTGGAAACCCCGAGATCCATTTGCAAACTCTAATTTTCTGTGACTCGCTGTGTGTTTATGTTGTAATGATGCAAAAGAGAGGAGGCAAACTGCAACCAAGCACAGTTGCAGAGTAATAAAATACTGGAAAGTGGAATTAAATAAGACATATGGGTGTTTTTCACATGAATCTGCTGCATGTTGACCTTTAAGCTTGAGACATTAGAACGGAGGAGGAGGAGAGATGAAGGAATTTCCACAACACCTTCTAAGCAACAGTCAAATTAGACAGAGGAGATGTAAGAGAGGTTCCTTTCTCCAGCACTCTCTCGGTCTCCTTCTAAGCCCTCCCTTTCTCAATCTGTTCCTTGATTACTTTTTAATGATTGCTGCAGCCTAAGACGAATGGCTGTGTTAAATGAGCAAATTAGACAAGGGAGCCGAGTGCAGGAGCATTTGTTAGAGCAGGAGTAATGGATCGAGTAGCCATTGTTTACTCTTCTCCGTTCACCAACCTGGCCCGCTATTGTATTCTGCATGCTCAAAGAAGTGACATGAGTACCACAGGACAGAGTTATAAATTATGTAGCATATAAACTTTTTGACCACACCATAGAAATCTAATCATAGGATATTATTTTACTTTGACTTTCCCATGATTTTATTGATCTTAAGTTTTTTGTTATGACTCTGAAAATGTTGAAAAACATCTAGGAAACGATGGGATGCATTTAATTGCACATCGACATGACACACACCTTCCTAAAAGTTCCACTTCTGTATTGTCAGTCCACATATTTTTTTTCCAGAAGTCTTGGGCATGATCAAGATGTTTGTGGCAAGTGCCATTTTAGCCCAGTCTCTTTCTTACTGTTGAATCATAAACATTGACCTAAACCGAAGCAAGTCAGGACTACTGTGCTCTAGATGTCCTGGATGACTCTTCGAAAGCTGGCCACTCCTAGCAACGGCTAGGATTGTTCCACATGTTATTACTTTCTGCATAATGGCTTTTATTGTAGTTCTCTGGACACCCAAAGCCTCAGATATGACATTGTGACTTTTTCCAGACTGATGGGTGTCAATGTTTTGTTTTTAGATTTCCTGAGATTGGAGCTTGGTGTGCTGTTTTTATATATTGGCCCACTTCATGTTTTTCTTGATTCTACAGGTTTGGCAGTAATCAGGCCTGTGTCTGGCTAATCATTGTTAATTCTTGATGTAACAAAGGAACAATTACTTTTCCATCGGAGCGGCTTGACTTGGATAGCTTCTGACCATTTGTAAAAAAAATCAACATTTAAAAACAGTTTTTTTTGTTTTTATTCAGGGTAAAATCAAAATTGGGATATTTGACATGATTATATTTGATTAATATATTGGATGTATTTGATAGTATAAAACAAATGTGACAAAAAATTTGATTTTTTTTTATTGATTTGGGGTCTTTAAAAATGCATTTGAAGTAGAGATATGCAATTATTTGTATAGTTATTGAGACTTTTTGTTAGCATCATGGGAATTTTACATTTATTGTGACAATGATAAACTATAATTGTTGTTTATATATCCAAAAGCAAAAATTATTATATTATTAGTATGTTTTTCCACTGTTTGTTCCATTGATAGGGAATGAGTAATCATATAAAAATTTTTTTACTTAACTCCTCTTTTGCAATAGGATTGCACCACCTAATATAACCAACATAATCCAGAAGTACCCTATTTAATAATAGATACGTTGTTCTTTGTCGATTTTCTTGTTTATTATTATTTTGAGAGCAGCATTTCTATTTAGCTTGCGTAGTCCCATACAACCTATTCCCAAAAAGACTGCAATGGTGTTATGCATTTTTCTTAATATAAATTTAGCTGTGATTGCAACAAATGCTACACAATATTGGGATAAACCTTTTAGTTCATATAGCCTTGAGAGCTCAATAGGGTAGACCAGAGCATCTTAGCTTGATTCCATTCAGCCTTACTATTACTTGCAGTTATGCTTTCTTGCAGTCTGAATGAATCGCAGATGTGCCTCAACATGTCACAGAAAACAAAGATCTTCTTTTTGAATAGCTTCTTTAGATATCTGTACTCTCTCTGACTTTATTGTTATGCACCTCATTGATATTAAAAATAGCTATTCTTGGCTCATCTTCTCTTAGTAACAGCATCCACACAAAACACTGCTATTTTGGATGTAATGGGTACATTAATTGGCCAATCACCTGTCAAGGATGATTAGTAGAAAATTGTTCAATTCCAGTTACCAGCCAGTTGCTCTGTGCTATTCTACTTATGCATTAATGCACACTGTGACCATACTGGCTTTTGATCAGTGCAGGTAACAGGTGGTCCCTCTTCCCGTAAGCTGTTAGTTGCATTTTAGATTTGTATTAATTGTGTTTCTGCATATTTTGTTCTTTGTAACGTAGACTTTTGAATTCTATTCATATTTCAGTTGGGAGGCATACAGTAAATCACATTTCTGCAATAGAATGTGATTACTGCCTTCAACTTTTTTGGGGGGATCTGTGTCGTTGCTGCCACATTAACTGCCCTAACAGCAAGCTCCCCTACAGGGTCTGTGTAATTCTTCCCACCCTGGCAGGCTGACAGGGAGTCAGGCATGGACAGTAAAGGCTGCTCCCCTGGCAGAGACGAGGCCATGGTTAGTACTCCGTGGATATGGGCACTGCTATGGATCATTACATTCCTCAGTGGAGCAGCTGCTGTTTGTGTGTACGTGCATACTTGTCTGCTTGTGACAAAATGAATGAAGGAGAAACTGCAACCAAGAAGGGCTATTAATATTAATATTATTTTCTCCCATCAGGGGTCCCTTTTTATTTTTTAAACAGGTCAGTTCTAAATATGACTGCCCCCACCAGTGTAAATCCTAATAATAAAGCAATTAGAGATGGATTTCTCTTATGACCAGAGATTGGAACTGGACAACTTTACGTTGATCGGCTCTAATATAAAAAGATCTTTTTTGTTTGGTTTCTGATCCTTTAATATAGCAAAACTAAAAATTTCTGCCATTTTCCATCTCTAAACACAATAGCTAACACGATGTAGATAACTTAAAAAGCTGTTGGATTCTGGCTTCATACCTTAAGAAAGAACCTGCAGGACGTTTTTTACTCTTTATGTAGTCTTTAAAAAACAACCTTGAAATTGGTCCGGCCTGTAACAAACATTATAAATCCATTTCTAAATTAAATGTAAACATTTTTGAAAGATATAAAATATTATTCAGTCCCAGATGCTTACATGTTACTTTTCCTTTTTTACTGTATTAATATATTTTCGCATGCATTACCATTTATAATTGGAAATGAATGTTGACTATAGTATAGGTCACATGCTTGTATTTACAGCTGCGTTTTTAGCTGACAACACTAAAAGTCAGACGTTTTACTGTCTTTGTGCTAAAGGCCATTTCCATTTAATTAACCTTTGACAAAACTATAAATGTTTTCATTTCCTAAACAAGCAAAGGAAGTCCACGTTAAATTCTCACAGGCTGAGTAGTGAGCTGAATAAAAATAGTTTCTCATGTGTAGAGAGAGATGGTCGTTCTGGTATTATAGTGACTGCCATTTGCAAAGTGGGCTACTGCTGATCTCCACAATTATAGTGAGTAATTATTATTATTATGGATGTAAGATAGATTGGTTAAGTGTATGGAAAAGGCAAACTGGAAGATTCTGACTTGTTATCTTATTTAACAGCGTTTGAGTTGCTCAGAGGTGTGTGATTTGAAAAGTTTGCCCTCTCTCTGTGTTTGCATGAATGTGTCTGGGGATATGAAGCTGCTTTCCTGTTCCTGGGCCAGCTATTAGTCACGCAGGAGTGGCTAATCTGTAATGGCTGCTGTCACAGCTCTGCCGTGGCTCCTGGTGATGGGTGCATCGTGACAAATGTGCACCTACACACACATCACTTTGAGCCTTCAAAAACACATGGCACAGAAGTTCAAAACCAACAGATATGTGCACACACACTGATTCACTTACACACAAAGAATCATCCCTTCGTCTACTAGCATTAGGACTTCTGACAAGTTCTCCAGTACTAGTCATCATTCTGGCCGCTGGTGACATGTATAGAAGTTGGGAGACCTCTTGTTACATTGCACAGCAGACTTGATCTGACCTGACACTTCCATAAAATACAGTCCATCTTTTCTCTCTGTATGTATTAGCTTGTTAATCTGCCTTTAAATGCTGTTCTGACAAAGTTTTGAGAAGTCTGGAAAAGTAGAAATATGTTTTCCAGGAATGGATCAGTATATAAAAAGAAAACGGTGAAGGGAAAAATATTTCAGATCTTTGTTTTGTGGACCATTGTGTGCAGGACAAATATCTCAATCTATAAAGATTTCTTTCACTTCATATGTTAGTTTTTAGTGTCGTGCCTGTACCCTCAAACTGTGTACCCTTACCAGGAACTGGTTCAACTTGGTCAAAATGATATAATTCATGTTTACAGTTCACCTGCTAAACATTTAAATTCACAGCTCCAACATGAACTACTTCTTGTTTGTCATATTTTTCTGGTTTTTAACTTTTATAATTGAAATGTCTGCCATTGCGTTATTTAACAAATATGCATTAAGTCATCATCTAGCGTTTGTAACCTAGCCTTTATTTGCATATTTACAAATTATTTTTTTCTGCAGTTATCTTTGCTCACATAAACATTTTACAGTGACCAACATTATACTGCTCTTATCCACATTGTAATTGTGCTCACTTTTAAAGCTTGTTAGCCTGGTGTTTTTATTTAATAAAAGTCTGATTCTGTGTAAAGCGGATTAGCTGACAAAACCCTCAATCATTTAAGTTAAAGCTAACTACCTGTACAATGTATCTACCTGTACAATGGTCTGATAGAAATTATGAGTTTCTCTCCTCATCTTTGCTGTATCTTCCACCCATGAAAAAAATCAAGTAGCAAAAAGCTAACTCCATGTAATCTATTAGTTTTGATGGTTGGGGCAAAGCTCTTCAATTTGTATTTCTAATATAAAGCAGAGTTGGAGGAATTCTAGTCAAATTTCCAGCAACGGGTTAGACAGGTGTGCGTGGCAGCTGAACTGGGCCTGTGCCCACACACACAGTCACCAAATTTACTTCAAGTGTTTTATGTAAAACAAAACCAGCAGTTTTCTAAGTGAGCTCCACACAAAACCCTTGGTTTTATATTATACATCCATCCTTCCATCTGTCAATCCATCCGTCCAATGATTGAATCATCCATTCTTCCTTTGAGCCATCAATCATCCATCTGTTCATGTTTGTCCATCTATCTATTCCTCTCAGTCAATCCATTTGTCCACGCTATCCATTGATCTTATTATGTGTCTGTCATTCTATGTAACACATCCATCTATTCTTTCATCCAACTATCCATTCATTCCTTCATCCATCCAATTCATCCAAGGTTTTTCCAGACTTAAAGCCTGATTTCTCTAGAATTTTCTGACCGATTTTCATATTACCTTTTTTCAGCATTGTAGAAATGAGCCGGATTTTCAAAGAGAAGTCTGAAAATATGAATTGACCAAAAATTGCGACTTTTTGAAATGACAAATGTGTTGCTTTCCCTGTTTAAAGGAAAAGCAAGGACAAAAATCTTGCACAGTCTAATGTTCCTTTGTCTTCCTCTCTGTATTTAGAGCACTGTGGTTGTGGAAAAGTCCATCCAGGACCTCATGAGCCTGATGCAGGATCTGAGTGCATACTCCAACCAGTTTCTGGAGATGGTCTGTGACAAGCTGAAAGAATACAAGGAAATCTGCAACACAGCCTATAGGTAAAAAAAAAAAAGAGGAAAAAGTAGAAAAGAAAATTTGCTGTGAAGTGCTATCCATATGTGTTCCCCAAGGACCAACAACCACCTTTTCAGGTAAAAAAAAAAGACCAGAAGATATGGTGAAAAAAGGGAGTGATAAACTGCAACAAAGAACTTGCTGGGAGCCCATCTGGTGTAGGTCACAGGTCATTCCAGGTCTCTTTGGGGCCCCTGAGCAGTAAAGACAAGACCTGAATAGTGTGTCTAAATGGTTCTGTGTATTTATATGCCCTGTGTTGGATGTAGAGTGTACATTTTATTATTTAGAGTGCCTTGAAAAGGTACTTAAACCCCTGAACCTTTTTCAGTAGATTTTTTTTTATTTTTACGATTGACTGTTTTAACACAAAGAAATTCATAAAGAATTTGAACAATTTGGGGCACATTTGAGTCAAGTCTCCCTGGCCATTTACAATTAAAGCTGCAACTCTTTTGGGGAAATTTCTCCACTAGATTTACTTAGTCCTCCAGCAGATTCCCAATTGGATTTAGGTCTGGACTTTGATTGGACCATTTGATCACAAAACATGTTTCCATTGTAGTTTTGACGTTCCACAAATTTTTTATTAGCCATGTATAAATGCACCTATTCTGTACACACTTAAGGAGGTTTACTATGAGAACATTTGTAGAAGTTCAAGGGCCATTAATTGTTTCTGAAGTACTATAATGGCCCTTTTCCCAAATCACCAAAAGACCATATTCGATAAACTGGCCTTGCAATATATAGCATCTAGTGCCCAAAAGCTGCATTGACTGCTAATTATATCGATGAGCACTGTTCTGGAGAAATGATCTGGGGCTGATGTTGGGCTGACCAATCACAGACGTGCACTTTCCGCTGCATTAGGCAGATAGTTAAAAAATTGGGCTCTACTCCGTGCGTCCTTGCGTGAGTGACCGAGAGCCCTTGAGTCGACAGATAATGGCGCTGTGTGTTTTCGCACCTCCGCAAGCCAGAACACAGAGCATAGAGTTAGCATTGATGGTAATTAGTTTTCCTGTTGTCATGGAGGGAACCATGGCTTGACCTGCTTTGCCGTTGTGGTCCTTTATGGTACGGTAATCCCATTTCAAGCTTACTAGTTACTTTAGGCATTGTTTTGGTGTGCTGGTAGCCATGAAAAGCGTAACACCTCATTGAAATTCCCTTCAGAGTAAATAGCTCCATCTAGCTCCCACTGAATCTTAGGTTCAGCCAACAAGCTCAGAAACGCCTTCGCCTCCGCATTTGACCACGGCACCAGTTTGGGTGTTATCATTGTTGTTCAGCAAAAACTACACGCTTTCATTCGCTGTACTGAGTTTTAAAAATGGTGGTCTGATTGTTGTTAAAAGAGTCTGTCATCTTACCCAACCAGTGACTCCACCCTTTAGCCAATCAGTGACCGACAGCCTTCTGACGTCGCTTTTTAGTCCTTGCTTGGTCCTGATGGAACCACAGCGAAGTTGGTACTAAAAATTATATTGTCTTGACCCGACAATATCATGGCACCAGGGCGAACACCTCTGTCCACCCGCTCCATCACATTAACACTCATATAGGGTCTTGGGGCATGGGCACATCACTGGGGTGTGAGAAGGGGTTTCCCTCCTCGCTATCCCGTGGCGTCCTGGGTCCCATTTTTTAATATAGCTTAGACACTCCCACTTATAACATTATCATGCGACACACATGTAGGGACTTTGGGGTGGGCACACTTTTCGGAATCTAGAGGGGGAGCGGTTCAATCAGCTCCACCTCTGTTGCCGGTGCCCACTGTTAAACCACATATAGACACTGAGGGCTCGGGGTGGGGGTTGGGGGATGTGTGGCTGCCTTCCCCACATCCCACCCCTCTGTTTTAAATGCACATTATACACTCAACAAAAATATAAACGCAACACCTTTGTTTCTGCTCCCATTTTTCATGAGATGGACTTAAAGATCTAAAATTCATTCCAGATACACAATATTACCATTTCTCTCAAACATTATTCACAAATCAGTCTAAATGTGTGATAGTGAGCACTTCTGCTTTGCTGAGATAATCCATCCCACCTCACAGGTGCCACATCAAGATGCTGATCTGACATCATGATTAGTGCACAGGTGTACCTTATACTGCCCACAATAAAAGGCCACCCTGGAATGCCAGGGGCCCTTCGTTGGCCGGTCCCTTGTCGGGTCCCTGTTAGGGGGTGGGGTGCCCCTGGGCCCCGGTTCTCCCGGTCCACCATGGCACGGCTGGTTGCCGGCGGGGCACGTGGGCTCGTCACTGCTGCCCCCTGGCCCCTGCATAGAAGCCCCAGGACGTTCCCCTGGGGTTCTCCTTTGCTCCTCTCTTGGGGGATGCGTTCGGCCCCGCCCGGGTCCGCCTGGGGCTCTGGGGGTCCTTTGGACGTCTTGGCTCCAATCTCCTTTATTTCTGCATTGATTCCTGGGAGACGGATTGATGCCTGCTCACACCAACTATCGAACACTCTTATGGAGAAACCTTATATGCACCAGCATGCTAACACACACACATAGATGTGGGGTCTCTGGTGTTTAAGGATATATTCTTGGGCTGAGGTTATCATTACTAGAGCTTGATTAATCGGTACCATGAGTTTTTCTGTGACATTGTTGTTGTATTTTTATATCTATTTTTGTGTGATGTGGTTGTGTAATTCTTAAGTTCACAATGTTTGTTTTGTTTTGTCGATGTTCCTTTTTCGTGTTTTGTTTTTCCCCCTCTCTCTGCCGTCCTGAGGGTATGGAGGCAGACTTCAATGTTTTCCTGTGTTTTCTTTGTTCCCCTTCCTCTCTTGTATTTTCAACTCACCCTCTCTCATGACATTTTGTTTCCTACCTCTCTTCTTCATCTTCTTTCTTTCTTCTCCTTAATTTTCCGTGTCCATAACATCAGGAAATAAAACCCCCAGCAATTCATAATAAAGATTTTTCACACATATATCAAGTGGAGTACTATAGCAAATGCTGTACTGCTCCGCTTGTGAAAGTAAATCTGTTGGGCTTCTACTTGGTACTCAGACACCAATTCTGAGCTCCACACTGCCAAACAGGACACATTAAAAAATATATATATTTTTTTTAATCATGGTACCAGGACTGAGTGGGTACTAGTGGAAAAAGGCCATAAGTTTATTTTAGCCTTACCAATTCCTTTATTCTGTTTAGCTCTTTAAAACTGTTTAATCTTATGTCTTATAGCTTGTTTGAGTTTTTTCTGTATTCATGTGTTTGTCCTCAGGGCTATAGTCCAGTGTGAGGAAAAACTGACGATCAGTGCTTCCTGGGCTAAAGATGAAGACATCAGTCGTCTCCTCCAGTCCCTTCCAAACTGGACAAACATGGCACAACCCAGACAGACGAGACAAAAGAGGGAAGATGAAGAGGACTTTACACGGTATGCACTAAGCACAGTCGGGAGTAAAAAAGTCTAATCAAAAATAATACCCATAAAAGAAGTCATGGTTGCTCTTTTAAGCGCCTTGTATCTGAAGGAAGTGAAGAAGAATTGAATAATAAGGAGAGTCTATGAGGAACAAAAAATAGACATCACATCAAAATATCCTTTGAATGTGCACCCTCTGCAGGGAACACTGAGGCTCGTTGAGGTGGAATGGTAAAGTAAATAAATAAATTGGTTATGTGGCAGAGAAAGTTAAACTGTTGAGTGCACTCTGCTTTCGTCTCTCCCACTTGCCTTTTTTAGATCCAAACATACAGAGCAGCTCAGAAATGGCAAAGGCAAGAGGACCATCAGGGTGTTTGATTTGAGATGCTTTCATTACTGTGAAATGGTAGATTATCCGCTGCACCGCTCTCAGCCCAGTTCTTTATTAAAACCCTGTTAAAAAGCTAAATATGCCTCAGTGTTAGTCATTTTTCTATCTTTTTGTAACCCATCTGTCGTTCGAAGGATCTTGAATTTGTGGGCATCCTGGTGACTCTGGAGGCCAGTCCATATGTCTTGAGTTTGCGGTACCATGGTTCTCTAACTTTCCCAGTTCTCCCCATCTGTCTTTTCTGTTTACAATCATCCTTTAACCACAAGTGGTTTAAAATAAAATCCATCTTTATTTTCATCACTTTGTAGAGCTTTGTTAAACTCTTTTCTAAATGTTCTCCATTTTTTTCTCTCAACAATTCTTAAACTCGAAATACCTTCCTAATTTTTTATATATATTACCATTCTATACCCAGGCATCAATCTACTTATTCACCCACTACAATTTTTTGCTCCTGCTTGTTATATAACTATTCACTCATACATCCCTAATCAAATCAGATTGATATTAGAAATTGTACTGTGAAACATATTTTTGGGGTCGCTTTTAAGTCAGTAACTCCTCATTTGGTTCTTTTTTTTTTTCTAGATTTAAATGGACTGTTAGCCAGAGAATATATCTTTGATACTTCAGAGCTCTGATTTATATCATCACATATATGCTATAAACTTTTTAAATTGTGTTTAAACAATACATTAGAACGTTCATATGATGCCTTGCAAAATTATTTTTGCAACTTTAACAGTCACATCACTGCCCCAAATTTTTATGGATTTTATAGGGGTACGCCAACACAAAGTGTTGCTAAATTGGGAAATTAATGAAAAATGATGCATGATTTTCAAAATGTGTTACAGATAAAAGCCCCCTTGATTGAAGACTTTGTAAACCCAGTCTTTGCTTATTTTTCTTTTGCAAAAAAGATCAAGCTCAGATAGTATTCCAGCCAAGGGTCATTCAACATGGATTTTCATGTTCTTCCTGTGCATGTGTGAGATTTTTCAGGGTACTTCAGCTAACTCTCACAGTCCAAAAACTTGGGTAGTCCAAGTATGGGCGAGTATGCATGGCTGTTTGTCCTGTGTGTCTCTGTGTTGCCCTGTGATGGATTGGCAACCTCTCCAGGTCGTTGCCTCCATCTTACTTAATGAACTCTGGAGATAAGCATCAGCCCCCCCCACGACCACGCAAGGTTAAGCGGTTATATTGGAGTGGTCTTGGCCAGCTTATTTACTTCTGTTTTGTTCTCTAGGTGGTCTTTGCTCACATAAACGTTATATTAAAGTGGCCATATATTTAATATGTTTATGAATAATTGTCTTAGGAACTATTATTCTCTATCATTTCAGCGCTGCTTTTGCTAAGGAGTCGGAAGTGCTGACGGGGAACCTGGGAGATAAGTTAATCCCCCAGAACGAGATCCTGCGAGACGTCAGCGACCTCAAGGCTCTGGCCAACCTTCATGAGAGCATGGAGTGGCTCGCTGGTCGCCTTAGGATGTTCTTCACCAACCTACCTCAGATGTCCAGTGAGTACATCTATTAACAGTTGAACTTGAATCTGTTGTGATTTGTTGATAAATGTAACTTATGCACTAAATCTAATATTTACGAAACTAACTCAAATATGCAATACTTTCCTCACTTATGTCAGATACAATAACGCCAATGCAGACATCTGTTGTTGTTTGCTCCTTCTGCAGCAAACTCAGTATTATTTTTTGAACAATAAGAGTTTGACTTATTAAATGCAAACATTCTCTTACTTTTGTAGTTATTTACTTTCCCCTTTGACTCATTATAGGGTTTATTCAGTGAATGGCAGCAGTTAGGATAATCCAGAGTTTACACTATGTAGATAATGACTCAGTCATGCAGTTTAGCTGAGGTTTAGGTTTTTTTTTATACATTATTTAATAGTTTCCAGAAAGATGTTGTTAGATTAAATACAGCACCTGAATGTGGATAAAGATTTTTCTCGTCTACACATGCGGTGTCTGTTGCAACACCTCTCACCCGTTCCTCATTACGTTCTCGTTTGAGTGTATGAAAAACACTCATTACCATCTTCACTGGAGTTGTCAAAGAGCCCTTAAAACACACAGACATGCACGCAACTCCTATTATCCTTGGTTCTGCTTGTCTTCGAGTGTATCGCCTAATCAGGACTCTTACATTCACTCAGAGCTGAGTCATCCCCTAATGTATCATTAATCCTGCTGTATCTCCCTTTCTGTGTTTATCCCCAACCTGTAGCATTTATGTTGCTCTTGTTCATCACTTATGCTTAGTTTTTGTTGTTATTTACTTAAATTTCATTGAACATTAAAAAAAATTCCCCTGCAAGGTAAATAAAACAAAATTGATCCGTTTAAAGGGTGTATTACTGTTGAACCCTATTCAGAGACTAGATTCATAGCAGTTATGACTTCCTCCTTGCTATAAGATTAATGGAATCAACTAAATGTGCCATTTCTTAAAAAAGCATGCACATTGAACACTTATTTTCCTTTTCAGGGTTTGATTATACAGTACATTCAGTATGGCAAAAATTATTTTCTTGACATACTTTTTACTGCTGTTTAAGAAATTAGATGTTGCCCAGTTGCAAATGGTTTAAAATGTTGCAATTTTTTATACACCAATAAGAGAGTTTATTCTGGCACTAGTGACAGGCAAATCCCAGTTTTCAGATTTTTATCTCACAAAGTCTCCAACCAGTAGATCGTAAGGTTTTATGTTTCAAATAGTGAACCTATGTTATCATGTTTCTGGTTTTGTAGAAGCGTTTGACTGAGCAAAGACCTCCCTCAAGGTGTTCATGCCAAATCTTTTAATGGTACTTGTCACTGTCTCCCCATCTCTAGTTTGAAGTTGTACTTGTTTTTAGCTCACCAGAACGCAACTACATTATTCCTTCCTCAGATTATTTAAAACACAGTTTGAGATTTATGAAACTTCGTATTTTAAATGCGCATAAAAAGAGCATTTTCAATTAATTCTTGGGTTTGTACAACTTCATATAATTTTTTTCACTCATTATTTACATTGTTTTTATATACTTTATGTTTCTAATAAATAATACAGTAAAAACCTGAATTAGCTTTGTTGGAGTGTGGGGTTGCAGAAAGAGGGTGTCGCCCAGGGCACCATTTATTCAATGACAGCCACTGACTACTTGTAAATTCTTAATTTTGTTCTCACAGTGAAAGGATCCTAAAAGTAGAGGTTGCTTTATTTTTCTACTTAGCAGGTATACACCATCTACACAGAAAATAAGCCTTAGGAGAGAGGTTCTCTGTCAATCAATAAAGTGTAAGGCTAATTAGGTCTTCCCAAAGTCAGTGCCCTTTCTTTAGCCTTTAGATCCATAATTTGAAGTGGTGCTCAAACTAATTTAGGAGCATAGATCCAACTCTAGACCCACCTTTCTGAAAAAATGTGATGTTTTGCTCAGATATTTCTTGGTAAAATTTTTATTTTGAACTTGTTCTACTCTGTAATCATCCAAGCCCTGAAACTGCCTTTTTCAATTGATAAGAGTTGGCCTAAAAGGAAAAAAAAAAAATGTCGATAACCACTTAAAAATCATGATGTTATAACTTAAGGAGGATGTGTGATCTGCTCCTGTAGGCTAAGATAAGAACATGTCTGCAAGAGGCACAGACTAGATTGGAGGAAAAATTATATTAAAAAAAAAAACTCCACATCTGATAAGACTGCAGATGGTTGTCAAAATTTGGCTTCAACAGCTAAAATCATTGGTACCAACTTGCCATGTGCCAGCAGACCAGGCTGTCCATAGTGTTATGACAGTGAAGGTTCTTGGCACTCTTTAATGCTTTTTTTAACACTAATTAATGTCATCGTGCAAAAGCTATAAACAGTTTTTTTCAGATACACTAACTCAGAATGAGTTTGACCAATATGATCGACCTATTTTATTATAGATAGTGGTTTTGTTAATCATTTAGAATGCTCACCTCTGTAGTGAATGGGTTACACTATACAGTGGGGCAAAAAAGTATTCAGCGGCCACCGATTGTGCAAGTTGTCCCCATTTAAAAAGATAAGAGAGGTCTGTAATTTTTATCATAGGTACACGTCAACTGTAAGAGACAGAATTTAAATAAAAAAGTTCCAGGATATTACATTGTATGCATTTTAAATAATTTATTATTACAATAATGCAGCAAAAAAGTTCTAGACTTCACAGACCTGTTACTCCTTATTTAAGAAGCTCTTCTATCCTCCACTCATTACCTGTATTAATGGCACCTGTTTGAACTTATCTGTATAAAAGACACCTGTCCAGACCTTCAGTCTGACTCCAATCTCCACCATGGCCAAGACCAGAGAGCTGTCCAAGGACACCAGGGACAAGATTGTACACCTGCACAAAACTGGGATGAGTCAATTAACAATGGGCAAGCAGCTTGGTGAGAAGAGATCAACTGTTGGAGCAATTATTAGAAAATGGATGACTGACAATCTACCTTTACCTAGGGCTCAATGCAAGATCTCACTTCGTGGGGTACACATGATCTTGAGAACGGAGAGGGAACAGCCCAGAACTACATGAGGGGCACTGGTCAATGACCTGAAGAGAGCTGGGACCACAACAACAAAGGGCACTATTAATAACACACTTCGTCGTCATGGATTAAAATCCTGCAGTCCCTCTGCTTACGCTCAGGCCTATTTAAAGTTTGCCAGAGACCATCTGGATGATCCAGAGGAGGATTGAGAGAATGTCATGTGGTCATATTAGACCAAAATAGAAATCTTTGGTATAAACGCCACTCGCTGTGTTTGGAGCAGGTAGAATGCTGAGTTGCATTCCAAGAACACCATACCCACTGTGAAGCATGGGGGTGGAAATATTATGCTTTGGAACTTCTTTTCTGCAAAGGCTACAGGAAGACTGATCTGTATTAAGGAAAGGATGGCTTGGGCCATGTATGATGAGAGTTTGGATAAAACCCTCCTTCCATCAGTGAGAGCAATGAAGATAAAACGTGGCTGGATCTTAAAGAATGACAATGATCCCAAAAACACCGCCCAGGCAACGAAAGAGTGGCTACGTAGAAAGCATTTCATGGTTCTGGATTGGCATAGCCAGTCTCCAGACCTCAATCCAAGAGAGAATCTGTGGAGGAAGTTGAGAGTCCGTGTTGCGACAGCCCCAAAACATCACAGCTCTAGAGAAGACCTGGATAGAAGAATGGACCAAAATACCACTTACACTGTGTGCCAACCTGGTGAAGTCCTACAGGAAACATTTGATCTCTGACTTTGCCAATCAATGTTACATTACAAAGTAAAAGGGGGAACTTTTGTTATTGACCAAATACTTATTTTCTGCACCTTTTTATCCAAAAAATTATAAAAAAATCACACAAAGTGATATTGTTGTGGGAATATTCCAATATAATTAGGATTTAATTACATATTTTCTGTCTAGTGAATGTATGTAGGGCAAGATGACAAGTTAGGGGAAGCAAGCTTATTGTTCCAGCGTAATGTTCCTGATAAAGATATGTCAGATCACCAGAGAGACAGACGCCGGGGCAGCAAGATATCTACGGACAGTCTGACCTGGAATGTGCTGGTTCATGCTTTTCTATCAGACTGGCATGAACCAGCACTCCAGGAGCTGGACATGAAGATTGGAGGAGACGTGCTGGAGAGATAAACAGTGATAGCTGAATATTACTTAAGCTGTTAGATCAGGAAGGTAGGGTAGGGAATTAATGGCAACCCTGTTCCCTCCATGTTTCTGGCCAGACATGTTTGAATTAAATACTTAAACGCCTTTTGGGACTCAGTCTTCTTTTATTTTGGAACTCTGAAGTATTTTTGACCATAGAAATATCTTGGAATTTTTTTAACATTCTGTTTCCTACAGTTGATGCGTACCTATGATAAAAATTACAGTCCTCTCATTAGTCCTCTCTCATCATTTTAAATGGGGACAACTTTCTCTATCAGTGGCTGCTAAATACTTTTTTGACCCACTGTATGTGAAAAGTTTTTTTTGTTTTTTTTTTTGGTTCACTGCCATATCAAGGTGTGGTGTCAGAGAGAGTGGTAAATTATGCACCTTTCTGAGAGGCGTAAAGAGGCCTTCAACCTTTATCAGCCTTTGTCACAACTCCCTGGCTTCAGACTTGTGATTGCTCATTGAACTTGCACTATTTTGCCGCTCCATATCGCAACTTTTCTTCTAGAAATGAAATAATTAAATATGAAATATTCTTATTTGGGTTTGACTTTGTCACCACCGTATCTCTCTTCATTCACTTCCCTTCCCTCTCGCCCTGACGGCAGCTTTCTTCGTCTTCTCACAGATAAGAATTCAATAAAAGTGCGGGAAACGGACGTGACATAATTATCATTAATTCCTGCGGGTGGCACTAATGGGAAGGATAGGGCAGTAACTTATCATGCTGGGACAGCCTCCTTATTGTTCATTATTTAGTGTTTGGTGAGCTGATGGCGGACTACATGTGCGTGGGTTTGCTGGGCGATGTGTGCTTGTGTGTACACAGCCGTGCGCTGTGTGAGATGGGACAAGGCTACGGCAGGGGAAAAAAGTGCCCACCTTATCTCATCCTCCAACCCGCCACCCCCGCATAGCTCACGTCTATTTCTCTCCAAATTGGATTTTATATTACAAAAGCAGTCAGGTATGAACAAGTCATTTTCCTCTCCTCTCCTTGTTTTGCGGTTTTCTTTCTTTCTTTCCAAATTTCCACTTCTCTTGCTTCATTCTCCTTTCATTCCTTTTATTCTCTCCTCCTCCATCCTTTTGCCACATTCTCCAGCAGGAGATCTTTCTTCTTTTCACTGAAAATGAAAGTTGTTTTTTTTCTTGAATTTGGCCACAGCTGTGTGATCCGTGAGATTAACATTGGAATATCACAATAAGTTTGACAGCTTCCACTTTCTCAATAATAAATCAGTTTTTTATGTGCATATGCAAAATGAAACAACGTTTGAATTTTCTCTCTGAGATCGTTATAGATGTCTCAAAAGCAAAGAATCTGCATGTGTGTGATTGGTAATGTGTGCATGGATGTTGGTGATTATCTGTCTTGGTGGGCAGCAGACAAGGATCTCATCTGTCTGGTTGTAGTACTGGTCTCCTCCAATCTGCTCCAACAATATTTATTGAAGAACACAAAGGCCTGGAAGGCAACATCACCATGGCAGCCATTCATGTTACATTGCCTTGCAGGAGTATTATTATCTAGATTATTTTACAATTACAATTACAACAAGCCTCAAATGATGCGTAGTTTTGAAACACTTTTTACAAAGGACAATTTAACAGGAGTGGCCCCCTTTACCCTATACCTCAATTCAAATTCAAAAATACTTTATTGATCCCAGAGGGACATTAAGTGTTGGTATAGCTCATATGATTAATTCTTTAAGGAGTTGTTGTAGATGATGATGGCTGTGGGCAGGAAGGATTTCCTGTAGCGGTCTGTATTGCAGCGAAACTGAAGAAGCCTCCGACTGAAGACGCTCTGTTGTTGTATGACTATCTCATTAAGAGGATGTTCAGGGTTGTCCATAATTTTTTTTTATTTTATGAAGAATCCTTCTTTGCATTATCATCTCCAGAGTTTCCACAGTTGTCCCAAGAACAGAACCAGCCTTCTTTATCAGGTTGTTTAGCCTATTTAAATCCCTGGCTCTGATGCTGCTACCCCAACAGATGACGGCTGAAGAGATTACACAGGGCAACCCAGTGTAATCAGAAGTCACTGAATTAGTGAATGGAATACAACTTTGTATAAGTTACTCTTGGTATAAATGCAGCTGTTCTGTGTAGTTTGTAAAAGAACGTCAGTGAACAGACAGCATCAAGAAGACCAAGGAACACAGCAGACGGGTCAAGGATGATGTTTTGGGGACGTGTAAAGCAGGGTTGGGTTATAAAACAATATCCCAAGTTTGGATACCTCTCAAAGCACTGTTCAGTCCATCATCTGTGAATAGAGAGAGTATTATGAAATTGCAAACTAGAGCTGAAGATCTTAACCCGACCCCATCGGGACCCGACGGGTCGGGCCGGGTTCGTGCTTAATTTCTATCATTGTTCACGGGGTCGGGGCGGGCTCGGGTTTTAGCGGTCATCTGATCATCTCATTAGCACGAACTAATGGTGTTAATAAAATTCCCGAAAATGTCCAGGTTTTGCTCAGTTTTACAGACCAAGAATATTTATAATAAAGCGCTGCACTGGGCCACTAATATTATTCCGATCTACCTGTCAAGATGTTGCATGCACACTGCATACGTCATGATGTGAAAGACCCAGGCGTCAGGCCACTCCTTCTCTCAGATCAAATTGGAAAACATGCTCTGACTGCTGCACTGCGCACTCTCAGACAGAAAATGCTGAAGTGTAAATGCTCTATCACCAGACATCCCAAGTCTCAAGTTGCAGAAGTCTCCTGCATTTATGTAGCAGCTCCCTGATGGCCACAAGTCAGATGAAATCTCCTGAAATCTAGAGCAAGTGGTCAAGAGCGCACACAGAAACGCACGCAGGCGAGACAGACTTTTACGCAAAAGAAGCGGTTAAAGCTGAGGATCTTACTATTCTCTCAGCCACTGCCAACTCCTCTTTTTGTGTTTTCAGACTATGGTCACCCTATAAAAAGTAAAATGTCCACTAAATTGAAAACCTGGCGGTCACGTTGTCCGGTGCCATTTTTTTGTAGCGGAAACCCTGATGTGTAACTTTTGAATAATGTCGGGGTGTAATAGGGTTCAGGCTTTAATAAGCTGTCAATCAAAATATACTCTTCGAGCTCGGGCTGAATTCTCTCGGGCTTGGGCTGGGTCGGGCCCAACTTTTAATGCCTGATTACAGCTCTTAGCAAACCTACCCAGACATGGCTGCCTACCTAAAAGGCATATGGTAACTCTAGAATAGCCTCGGAGATCCACATGCTCAGGGACATGTTGGGACATGATTTTGACGGGACTACTATTAATTGTGCACTCTACATCTGACGTTTATGAAAGAACTGCAAGAAGAAATCCATTGTTCAAACGAAGCAATGAGAAGTTATGCTCGCTGTTTGCCAGAAGCTATATAGGAGCACAATGAACAAATTTATGGTGGTCTGGTCACTATTTAATTCAAATACAACACTACATATCAACCTGAAAACCCATTACCATTATGAAACAGGGTAAATAGAGCATGATGCTGTGCTTATTTTATTGAGCAGAAGTGGGAACAGGGAACCTGATCAGAGTTGATTGGAAGATGGATGGTGCTACTTAGAGGGCTATCCTGGAAGAAAACTTATAGGCTCCAAAAGACTTGAGACAATGGTGGAGGTTCTCCTTCCAGTCGGACAAAGATTCCAAACAGTCAGATCTGCAGTGAAGTGTTTCAGATCAAAGGGTAAATATCCAGTCAAATTCCAGACCTATAAAGACTCCAAAGAATTGATCTCCACAGATACCCTCCATCCAATCTGACTGAGCTTCAGCTGCTTTGGAAAGAACAATCACTAAACAACTATTTTCATTTTTTTTTTTTTTTTTTTTACGTGTCCTGTTTGGCAGTGTGGAGCTCAGAATTGGTGTCTGAGTACCAAGTAGAAGCCCAACAGATTTACTTTCACAAGCGGAGCAGTACAGCTTTTGCTATAGTACTCCACTTGATATATGTGTGAAAAATCTTTATTATGAATTGTTGGGGTTTTTATTTCCTGATGTTATGGACACGGAAAATTAAGGAGAAGAAAGAAAGAAGATGAAGAAGAGAGGTAGGAAACAAAATGTCATGAGAGAGGGTGAGTTGAAAATACAAGAGAGGAAGGGGAACAAAGAAAACACAGGAAAACATTGAAGTCTGCCTCCATACCCACAGGACGGCAGAGAGAGGGGGAAAAACAAAACACGAAAAAGGAACATCGACAAAACAAAACAAACATTGTGAACTTAAGAATTACACAACCACATCACACAAAAATAGATATAAAAATACAACAACAATGTCACAGAAAAACTCATGGTACAGATTAATCAAGCTCTAGTAATGATAACCTCAGCCCAAGAATATATCCTTAAACACCAGAGACCCCACATCTATGTGTGTGTGTTAGCATGCTGGTGCATATAAGGTTTCTCCATAAGAGTGTTCGATAGTTGGTGTGAGAAGACATCAATCCGTCCCCCAGGAATCGATGCAGACATGAAGGAGATCGGAGCAAAGACGTCCAAAGGACCGCCAGAGCCCCAGGCGGACCCGGCCGGGGCCGACCGCATCCCCCAAGAGAGGAGCAAAGGAGAACCCCAGCGGAACATCCAGCGGCCACTATGCAGGGGCCCGGGGGGCAGCAGTGACGAGCCCACGGGCTCCGCCGGCAACCGGCTGCGCCAGGGCGGGCCGGTCAACGGACCGGGGGAGCCGGGGCCCAGGGGCACCCCAACCCCCAGCAGGGACCCGACAAGGGACCGGCCGACGAGGGGCCCCCGGCACTGCAGGGGCCGCGGCCGGCCGCCACGCAATGCCTCCGCCCTAGGCCAATCCCCACCGCCAACATCCCAGCGCACCACCAATAGCCGCAGGGGACGGACAGCATCCCCAGGCCGGGCTCAGTCAGCATCTGGACGCCAAGTTGTACCAGCTCCCGGGTCCTGATCCCGCGCAACGCAGGGCGCCGAGACCAGGCCTCAAACAACTATTTTCATAAATGCGCAAAGCTGGTAGAGACGTACCACAAAACACTTGCAGACAACAGGTGGTTCTACAAAGTCTTGTCTCAGAGGGGCAAATTAGACATACACACTATCATCTTCTGATTTTTATTGTAAATTATTTTAAACAATGTATCCATTTTCTTTTTTGTCACAATTATTTGCTAGTTCCTTATGAAATACATTAAAGTTTTGGGTTGCAACATGAGTAATTGTGACAAGATCAAGAGATATTAAAGACATTTGCAGCGTATTTGTTTTGCTCTATATGTGTTTGAATTGAAGGCCTTTTTTGCCCATCAACACTTTTTAAGCACATGTATTAGTGCTGTCTGGCGGATTATCGTTAGGTGGGCATGGAAACAGACCTTCAGTTTAGCCTTCTGGGTTTCAACCATGTAGAGTTGTGATGTTCTCTTAGGAATAATTCATTTCAACCATAGCAAGCACATTGCTTTCTCCTTTATCTGTGCTCTTCATGACTTTATTTGACAGGGAAGTTACTGAAGATCTATGTTCTGTGTTCTATTAAGTGTGGAGGCCAGGAGAACTAGTTAAAGTTTGAGATGATGGTCTTGCATTTATATCATCCATTCTTTGTCTCTGTTCACTCAGTAGCTTTGTCAGATGTGCTTTGTCATGTTTTGTGTATGCCTCTTGTTTTACTGCTGTTTTTACATTATATGCTTTGTAATGCTTTGATGTACCTGTGTGTGCTTCATGCTTTATTGTTGTTTTTACCTTATATGCTTTGTCTGTGTTTTACTGCAGTTTTATTTTAACACTTAATCATGTAAAGCACTTTGAATTACCTTGTTGTTGAAAGTGTGCTATACAAATAAAATTGCCTTGCCTTGCCTTACCTTACCTTGAATGTGAACAAAACAAAAGAGATGATTGTAGATTTCAGAAGAAACAGGGATAAGTCAAACACTGTTTCCATCATGGGAGATGAAGTGGAGGTGGTTGAGGAGTATAAATACCTCGGAGTTCACATTGACAACAGACTGGACTGGAAACTGAACAGTGAAGCGGTCTACAAGAAGGGACAGAGCAGACTGTACTTCTTGAGGAAGCTTTGGTCCTTTAAGGTTTGCAGCAAGATGCTGCATATCTTCTACATGTCTGTCGTGGAGAGTGCAATCCCTTCAGCCATCATCTATTGGGGTGGCAGCATCAGAGCCAGGGACTTAAGAAGGCTGGTTCTGTTCTTGGCACTACTGTGGAACCACTGGAGATGAGGATGCAAAGAAAGATTCTTCATAAAAGCAAATCATAAAAAAAGTATGGACAACCCTGAGCATCCTCTTCGTGAGACTATCCTACAACAACAGTGTGTCTTCAGTCGGATGCTTCTTCAATTCTTCTGCAACACAGACCGCTACAGGTAATCCTTCTCGACCACTGCCATCATGATCTACAACAATTCCTTAAAGAATTAATTGTATGAGCTACAACAACACTTAATTTCCCTCTATCAATGAAGTATTTTTGAATTTTGAATTGAATCAATTCTTTCCTGTTGCTAAGAATCATTCAGTAATATTAATCATCTAGACGCCGAAGGAGAGGAAAGCGAGCTGGCGCGCTCGTGCATCTGAGGAGACGCGGACTGCTCTACCTGGGATCTTCCTCTCCAACGTACACTCACTCCGGAATAAAATGGACAAACTGGCCCTGATGAGAAGCATGAACAGAGACTTTGCCTCATCTTGTGTCTTATGTTTTACGGAGTCGTGGCTCTGTGAGGACGTCACGGACTGCGCACTCCAGCTGGAGGGCTTTCATCTGCTCCGCGTGGACCGGCAGGCCACTCTCTCCAGTAAGACTACAGGTGGAGGCGTCTGCTTCTACATTAATAGTGGCTGGTGTACAGATGTGACAGTGATTGCTCAGCACTGCTCTCCCTCTCTGAAATATCTTTTCATTCACTGCAAACCGTTTTATTCTCCGCGGGAGTTCGCTTCATTCATTCTGGCCGTTGTTTACATCCCGCCAGACGTGGACGTGCGCGCAGCTCAGTGCGCCCTCGCGGAACAGATACTGCACATGGAGCGGATTTATCCGGACTCTCTGATTATTGCTCTTGGAGACTTTAATAAAGCCAATCTGAGAGACGAACTTCCCAAATATAAACAATATATTAAATGCCCAACCTGAGAGGAGAGGACACTGGATCACTGTTACAGCACGGTAAGCGGGGCCTATCACGCAGTGCCCCGCGCTGCACTCGGACTTTCGGATCACATGATGATCCATCTGATCCCCGCGTACAGACAGAGGCTGAAGCTCTCCAAACCTGTCGTGAGGACTGAAAAACTGTGGAGCAACGGCGCTGTGGAGGAGCTTCGCACGTGTTTAGTAACTACAGACTGGGACACAATGAGGGCTGCTTCTAACAGCTTGGATGAGTTTACGGATACTGTCACCTCCTATATACACTTCTGCGAGGACAACATTGTGCCATCACGCACCAGGGTGAGTTATAATAATGACAAACCCTGGTTTACTCCTAAACTCAAACAGCTGTGGCTAGAAAAGAGAAAGGCATTCAGAAGCGGAGACAGGGACTGCTACAGAGAGGCCAAGTACAGGTTCAGAAAAGAAGTGAACACTGCTAAACACCTGCACTCTGAGAATATTCAGTAGCAGATCTCAGAGAACGACTTGACCTCTGTGTGGAAAAGTTTTAGGATCATTACCAACTACAAGCCTAAAACTCCCCACTCCACTGATGACTTGCTGTTGGCCAACACCCTCAACGACTTTTACTGCCGTTTTGACCACCCACCAATTAGCCCTCACACCTCCACTAGTCCCAACAATAGAGAGACTTTGGACACTCATCCCCCCACCCCCACCACAGAGCAATTAACACCATCAAAGACTTCACCCACAGCAACCCCCTCCTCACCCCTCACCTATGACGAACTCACATCAACTCCAACTAAAACCCTTCATATTCATGAAGCAGATGTGAGGAAACAGTTTAAGAGCCTAAATGCTAGAAAAGCTCCCGGCCCAGACGGTGTGTCTCCTGCCACTCTCAGACACTGTGCAAATGAGCTGGCCCCAGTGTTCTCTGGCATTTTCAACTCCTCACTGCAGGCATGTCATGTGCCTGCCTGCTTCAAGACCTCCACCATAGTCCCTGTCCCCAAGAAGCCAAGGATCACTGGACTTAAGGACTACAGACTTGTGGCTCTGACATCTGTGATCATGAAGTCATTTGAGCGCCTGGTTCTGTCCTATCTCAAGACCCTCACGGCCCCCATCCTGGACCCTCTGCAGTTTGCCTACAGAGCCAACAGCTCTGTAGATGATGCCATCAACATAGCTCTTCACTTCATCCTGCAGCATATGGACTTCCCGGGAACATACGCCAGGATCCTGTTTGTGGACTTCAGCTCTGCCTTCAACACCATCCTCCCAGACCTTCTCCGAGGCAAGCTATCCCAGATGAACGTGCCTAATCCCATCTGCAGGTGGATCCTGACAGACAGGAAGCAGCATGTGAGGCTGGGGAAGAATGTCTCGGACTCTCGGACCATCAGCACCGGCTCCCCTCAGGGCTGTGTTCTTTCTCCTCTGCTCTTCTCCCTGTACACCAACTGCTGCACCTCCAACCGCCAGTCTGTCAAACTAATTAAGTTTGCAGATGACACCACCGTTATTGGACTCATCTCGGACAGGGATGAGTCTGCCTACAGGATGGAGGCTGAACGTCTGGTGTCCTGGTGCAGCCGCAACAACCTTGTGCTGAACGCCCAGAAGACAGTGGAGATTATTGTGGACTTTAGGAAGCACACAGGCTCACTCCCCCCCATCGTCCTGACTGACACCCCCATCACCACTGTGGACTCATTCCGCTTCCTGGGCACCACCATCACCCAGGACCTCAAGTGGGAGCCCACCTTCACCTCGGTCATAAAGAAGGCCCAGCACAGGATGTACTTCTTGAGGCAGCTGAAGAAATTCAACCTGCCAACACGGATGATGATGCAGTTCTACACTGCAATCATCGAGTCCATCCTCACCTCCTCCATCACCGTGTGGTATGCTGGAGCTACCATAAGGGACAAACAGAGACTGCAGCGTGTGGTGCACTCTGCTGAGAAGGTGATTGGCTGCAGACTCTCATCTCTGCAGGAGCTGTACACCTCCAGGACACTTGGGCGTGCAGGTCGGATCACAGCCTACCCTTCTCACCCTGGACACAGACTGTTTGACCTGCTCCCCTCAGGTAGGAGGCTCCGGTCCATTCGGACCAGAACCTCTCGCCATGAGAACAGTTTCTTCCCCTCTGCTGTTGGACTCATGAACAATAACCGTAAGACTGTTCCCACCACCCACTCAGTTACATGACCCATATTGTGGTTTTTTGCACCTGTCTGATTTGCACCGATCGTTACCTGCACTCATGTATATAACAATCTGTTTAGCATATTATTTTTTATTTAAGTGTTTGTCTGTTTGTTCTTGTATGTTTGCACAAAGTACCGCAGCAATTTTCTAATGTTGAAAACCTACCCAACATTTGGCAATAAAAGCCCTTTCTGATTCTGATTTCTGATTCTAATTGCCAGTTTTTATCCCTCTACTGTTCTGTTCTGTTTCCCTAGATAGAATTTCATAGTTTAGTTGCAGATGTTCTTCATCCACCAGAGGCAGAAAAATTAAATAATGAATCTTATCTTCCCATATTTCCAAGTCAGTCATTTAGAAACCATTCATCATTGAACCCCTGCAAGACGTTGCCTCTTGTTTTTTTGTTTGCACCATGTTTTCTGTTGTAAAGAGGAATGAGTCCTGTACAATTGCAGCTATTAGCATCTCCAATCTTTCGTGTCTGATTGTTTTCTTTATTTTCACAAGACCGTGCTGAAACACCTTTCTGTAATACAGCACAGGTAGTGTAAAGTTATACATATAACATTACGTGTCCCTTTCTGTGTGCATGTTCTGTGAAGATTCTGTGACTGATCTTCTTTAAAGTCTCCCATCCTCATCTTCTGCAGATGGCAAGCAACAGACATTTGCCTTAGATGAAATTCTGAAATAATTGGATAAACGCTGAACACAAGCACACTTGCACATATGCATGCCACTTGGATGTGTGAAAAGATACAGGATATTCACATACATATTCTCATGTTAAACTATGCATATAAAAACAAGTCATAACTAAGATACTTGCAATTTGGTTATAGGGAACTGAACAAGCAGAAAAAAAGAGCAGAATAGTTGTCAGTCAGGACCAATGAGTTGTCTCCTTTTGCCCGTCTGTCCATGACTCTAATGGTGCCCCCCATGCTGCGACACGTCCCTCGCATCATCAAAGCTGCATGGGCCTGCAGCAGCAGGAAATGGAGTGTTTTTTTATGTGTGTGTGTTTGTGCTGGTGTGTTTCATGGATACCCCCTGGAGAGACCTCCAGCTGTGTGTGCCACAGTAATCCCTTTTCTTCCCTCTGTCAGAGTGACTGATTGTAATGCACATGAGGGGAAACAGGCCTTCGAGTCACTTTCATGCATATGCCCATGTGCATATACATTGACACTTTACTGTTAGAACTTGTTACACATCCCTCCCACAGATACAACCACAAGCCATGAGACGGTAAAAGACAAACTGAGCCCCAAAGAGTTCACTATGTCGTTTTCCTTACTGTTTCTGTGAAATGTTATTTAAACCTAGTTTATGCTTCTCCATCAGCAAGTTTGCACCCACATGCACACGTACTGATGGAGACGTTTTCCTTTTATACTTCTCTGTTGGTGTGTCAGTGTTGCAAAGCAATTCCCCACCAGGACAGCAGGGGTGTAAACGTTTTATGGAGAGTCTGCCTAACATTGCAGTGACGTCTCCGGTCGACAACGGATTATTTACTTCAGCTTGTAAACGCAATTCCACTCAAGGAGCAATGGCTGACAAAAAGTGAGTTTTGATTGAGCTGGGAAGCTCATTACTAGAAATGCAGCTCATTGAATACTCTAGATATGCATATTAAATAAGCTGGTCTTGCAATATAAAGCGTCTAGTGCCCAAAAAGCTGCCTTGAGTACTAATTACATCGACTATTGCACACCGTTCTGGTGAAATGATCTGGGACTGATGTTGGGCTGACCAATCACAGACGTGCGCTCTCCATTGCGATCAACTGATTGTTACAAAATTGGGCTCTACTCCGTGTGACAGAGAGCCCTGGCATCGACAGATTAAGTATAAACTAGGCTTTACTCCCCAAAATAAAGTACACCTTTTATACCAGGATCAGACTTATAACGTCAGCAAACACATGTAACCTATCCTTGCCTCTAATGGACGCAGTGCTGGTGAAAAGCTTACATGTACACTCTTCCTGGGCAGGATAATGGTGCTTTAAGGATGTTTTTGGGCTGGTTTTTTTTCCCAAGGTTCAGTGTTAATACAGAAAACTTGAGGGAGGTGGGTAGGTAAGGCAAGGCAATTTTATTAGAAACTGAGAGCTGCTTCTCCATGATTGGTTCTAATTCTAGGGATGATTAGTAGACTAGAGTTGGAAGACCTGAGTGGTCTGGGGGTTTGGTATAGCGGCAACAAGTCTTCAACATACTTTGGTCCTAAGCCATTCAATGATTTATAAACTAATAAAAGTATTTTGAAATCTATTCTCTGAGCTACACGGAGCCACTGTAAGGACTTTAGAACTGGGGTTCCTAGTTCTAGTGAGGATGCGAGCAGCAGTGTTCTGGATCAGCTGCAGTTGTCTGATTTGCTTTTTAGACAGACCTGTAATAATCAGCCCTACTAAAGATAAACGCATGGATGAGTTTTTCTAGGTCCCATTGCGACATCAGTCCTTTAATCCTAGAAATGTTCTTCAGGTGATAGAAGGTTGACCTTGTTATTGCTTTTATGAGAGCCTGGAGGTTCAGGTCTGAGTCCATTACTACACCTAAATTTCGGGCGTGATCAGTAGTTTCTAGCTGTATGAATTGAAGCGGTGTGTTGACTCTTGATTGTTCTTACTAAGGTCCAAAATAATGACTTCAGTTTTATTTCGGTTCAGCTTGAAACGATAATGGCACATCCATCCATTGATTTGCTTAATGCATTTACTTAGGGTGGATGGGTTCAAAGTCACCTATTGACATTGGAATATAAAGCTAAGTATCATATGCATAGTTATGGTAACTAATTTTATTGGTTGTTATAATCTGGGCTAGCGGGAGCATATAGATATTAAATAGTAGTGGCCCCAGGATGGAGCTCTGGGGCCACCTCACCTGTGATTTCTGTCTGTTCGGATGAAGAATTGCCTGTTGACACAAAGACGTTCCTGTTCTTTAGATAAGACTCAAACCAGCCAAGTACTGTACCAGAGAGTCCGACCCAGCTCTCCAGTTGTTTCAATAATATATCATGATCAACAGTGTCAAATGGTGCTCTGTGGTTCCACCACAGTCTGTATTTATGAGGATGTCATTGAAAACTTTGGCAAGGGCAGTTTCAGTGCTTTTTGAGCACAGTAACCAGACTGAAAATTATCTAAACAGTTATTCATTGTTAGGAAGCTATTTACCTGTTGAAACATTGCTTTTTCAATAACTTTGCTGATGAATGGAAGATTAGAGATTGGCCTGTAGTTCTGCATTAATGTGTTGTCCAGGTTGTTGTTCTTAAGCAGTGGTTTAACACCTGCTGTGTTTAGAGCCTGGGGGAGGGATGAGTTTACTTCTTGAATCAGATCAGGCCCAATGACAGGGAACATTTTCTTTAAAAGAATGTGGGTAAGATAAGGTCACAAGAGGAGGAGCTTAATTGGTTAATAATTTCTTCAATTTTTTGTTTTTTTGTTTAGTTTTTGAAATTTAGACATGTTCTCTACATTGGTGTTGAATGGGAATGACAGTGGTAATGGGTTTGGTACTGGTGTACAGATTGACCCTATTAGGAATATATTGTACAACTTCTCAATTACACACAGATTCAAAACTACATACACTCAAATATGTTATATGTCAAAAAGGATATATGCACTTGTGCGAAATGAACCTCAAACACCCTTTTTTGTAGAAATCAATCTTCAACCATGATTCTAGTGTTATTGGTAGAAGTGCTAGACCTTATTTATAAATGTTGGTTTCCTTTCAAAAGACTTTGTTTTTTCACATATTGCAGAAATTGTGAATAGGATTAAGGTTGCAGTCATTGTAACTGCTTCATGTCAGACTGCCTAATCCATTCCAGAATTAGGTTTGACATGTGTTTGAGTTCATTGTCCTGTTGTAAAACCCAGGTGTATCCAAGTATGACCATCCAACAGTTGAGGTGATGTGAAGTTGTATTACTTGGAGGTAGCCCCCTTTCATTATTCATTCAACATTGCACTTCGTTTAGAACACAGCCCCACCGCATGATGCTACTGCCACCATGCATAAATGTTTGTACATTGCGCTTTGGTTTGACAGCCTCACCTTGACTGCTCCAAACATACTTCTTCTCCCTGTGGCACATAACTTAAACTTTCTCTCCATTGAAAACTTTTCTTCAGAAGGCATGTTGCTTGTTCATGTGGCCATACAAGCTTAAAGGTGTCCATTTTGAAACATGGTTTTAGTTCTTAAGCACCATCCCCTCACTTCATTTCAATGTACATATTGCCTCTCTGTGTACAGGGAAACTGATTTCCAGTTCAAGTAGGTTCAAGCCTGGGTGGTTCCTTGGTTTTCTGCACATTCCAAATAATTTCCTTTCTTCCGAGGGCCACAGACAGTAAACTGGGGTCAGATTGACCATTAATAGATATAATCAAATCCATGGTAAATTCATAGTTGTACACCCAAAATGTAATCCTTTCAGTCCTGCATTGAACCTGCATACTGTATTATTGTTGCTCTCTGGAAAAAAAAAACCCAGTTCAAATGCATCATTACAGGCCAAGAATGTCGAGATACATGCCTGTGTTTAGTGGATGTAAACATATTACAAGCATTGTAGCAGTACCTGTCAGTTGGCAAAGATGATCTAATGTGGGAAAAACATATCCATCCTCTGCATTATTGCGACTGAATTAGGTCCTTTGCAGAAAGAAACAGATCACTACCAGTGGACAGAAGAGCGCTGGGCTGTCCTAGTTGATTTTTAGTTTTATAAATGTGCTTACAAATAACTTTCCATTATTACTTAGTTTTTTTTTTTTGTTTGAGTAAAAAGGTATTGTCACTATGTTTATCTTAGACACCTTCAGCCTTATATAATCAAATTAAGTCAATTAATGTTGTAACATCTTACCACCTCGAGAAATTATTGTGATTTTTTATTTATTTAGACTGTTTTGATTTGGCTTATCTAGTTGGATTATTGATGGTAATTTTTATTTCAACGTTCGCACTTTGTACTGAATAATCGGGTGTATTTTATATGTTTAAACAAACTAGATGCCTGTCTAGGTTCAGTTAGATTTTTGACACAAAGTGCTTCACTGCCTCTACCTGCACCAAGTAATCAAACAAGACTGACACTGCACCATTGTGTCTTCCCACACAATGCACATACACATTATCAGGTTTACTCAAGGAGACTGTTAATTAGCATGTAAGATTACACTTACAGTTCAAACATACATTACACATTTGTCCACACAGGCCACCACATCACATGTGGGGCTTTAATGAGTAACAATATTCCTGCTTTTTATCTCCCTGTGTCAGATACACAAACTGTAAGAGCAACTGTCACCAATCTGTCACTCACAATGCTGCCTGTGTTTGCTTTGTTGATTGGAAAGGCACAGTATACACCTCACTTCTGTTTTCTTTAGGCCATTGGTTTCTTATCTTGTAAAGATTAATTGAAAGTAACGGTGATAAGGGCAGTGAAATGTATTAAGCACATGCAAATTGGGATTTGGTGTTCTTGGGTTACACTCACCATCCAAAAGCAGCAGAATAGTGGACTTAATCTTTGAAAAGAAAACCCTGTCATGTAAAAGGGAAGAAACATTTTGGTATTATGTTTTTTCCTAAGTTTGGTTTGTAGATGTACAGCGAACCAAGTGGTATTTTATGTTTTCCTTAGCTCTTTGTTCACTGTTATACACACATTAAATATAATAGTAATACATAGAAAGACTTGATGCCCTAGGACATGAGTTCTATGACTCTTGTGCGGCATGTTCAGTGCATATGTGAACCTTGCTACAGAATTGATGGAACTGTGAGTGAAATATATTAAAAGACAGAGTAACACTTCACGCTATGTTAGGCTCTCTACAGTGATGATGATTTGCTCACCTCGGCATGCTGGATGCTTGAAGCTTGCCCTACTGTTTTTTAATTTAGCCAATATTTATCTGACCACTTGAGCGCACTGATTGTGCACTGGAATTTAAACTTTAGATATGAAAAAATTGGGAAAAGGAATGGGTGAAGTCATGGCTAAAGTAACATACCCAGCCACCCAGTTCAACCCTGGGAATTCCAAAGCTTTATTCCCAATACACACACAGCAATCTGAAGGGTAGCACATAAAAAGACAGTGTGAAAGCTGCCAAACTTTAATGTGTGTTCAATTACCACAATATCTCTGCTTGGTTCAGATGTGAGAATTGAGGTCTAAGATTTCTTAATATATGCTGCAGAGTGGCGCAGTTGGTAGCACTGTTGCCTTGCAGCAAGAAGGTCCTGGGTTCAAATCCCAGCCTGGGGTCTTTCTGCTGCATGGAGTTTGCATGTTCTCCCTGTGCATGCGTGGGTTCTCTCCGGGTACTCCGGCTTCCTACCACAGTCCAAAAACATGAATGTTAGGTGAATTGGTTTCTCTCAATTGGCCTTAGGTATTAGTGTGTGTTTGCATGGTTGTTTGTCCTTTGTGTCTCTGTGTTGCTCTGCGATAGACTGGCAACCTGTCCAGGGTGTGCCCCGCCTCTCGCCCCATGACAGCTGGAGATAGGCACCAGCCCCCCCGCAACCCTGCATAGGAATAACGGGTACAGAAAATGGATGGATGGATTTCTTAATATAGTTCAGGAGGGTCCTAACAGGGGTCGACCCTTACTTTTTAAGCTTGGGGTGTACCAGCATCAAGGTATACCAATGTTTGATGAGGATAACTGTTTCAAAACGTCTAAATATTGGCCAGGACTGTCCTGCCTGGGTTAAGGAGCAAGATTAAAGTAAATGTTGGTTTTAATTTGGAAATCAGGGATCCAGAGTCCTGAGTAAGAGTGGAGAGGCACAGACACCAAGGTGATGGTGGTCCATAGTGAAGCTACCACAGTTGGTAATGGTTTGCAGAACTATGCCATCAGGGTTGGTCAGCTGGGTTTTAACAAGTCCAAGTCAGCACAGCCGTCTGGGAGGATATTTAAAAATACTCTATGCTTCCCTTTGCTGACAAATTTGAGGGATATGCTGATTTGTTTTTCCAGCAGGACTTGGCATCTGTCCACACTGCCACAAGTAGCAGTACCTCCTTTAATGTCTAAGGTATCATTGTATTTGATTGAACAGCAAACCGAACTGACCTTATATTTTAATTAAGATGCACCCATGTGTTACTCAACTAAACTCAACTTTATTTCTAAAGCACTTTATACATAACAATGTCGACCAAAGTGCTGAACATTCAAAGTACACATAAAAGCAAAATAACATAAAATCCATAAATAACTTAAGACACAACAGTATGAGTGACTACTTAATTCCAATTAAGACAGAACGGCACAATAATGCGGGCTTTAAGAAGTTTACCATTGCTCTGGTCTTAGCCATACATACATATGTGTGTGTGTGGATGTGTTAGAGTGTGTGTTGATATGTACCAGCCGGCATTCATGTGTGACCTTCGGAAGGGCAGAAAGAATAAGTAGGGAGGTGGCTTTGACTGCGGCACATCGATTCTGGACCCCTGCATTCTCCTGCTCAACAGTCACTCTCTGTTCACACACACATTCCATACACATCCACGCATGCCTCATTGGCCAAATAGACTTACATATGAGTGACGGGACCAATTTCTCTCCTTTTCCTCCTCTTGTTAATTTATGACCATTGATCTACACTGAGCTGAATTTATATATACTCGTTGTGCTCTCAGACTCTCTCACGTTCACACAAGCACAATCGGCTCTTTTGTGTCGCTTACAATGCGGTACACTGACACATGCTCCTGCTGCCTCAGCACAAGTTGTGTGAAGAAAGTGTGGGAACATGCTGAAGGACTCAGCAAATGTGTGAAGTTGAACTATTGGTGCTGCTACACACTTGTGGAAATGAGCTGGGGTCATTTACATTTATACCATGATAAAGAGTAAAGGATATTACAGTAAAGATAATCATGTTCTCGCCCCCCCCCCCCCTTTTTTTTTTTTTGAGTGACAAAACCTCAAGAGTATTAAGGAAGTCTGATTACTTGTACTTTGTTGTTTGTTTGCACCCAGGTGCCTCTCCGTCCACTGCAGACAGCCAGGTGCTTGGTGAGAGTGAACGTAGCAGGGAGCAGATTCTGCAAACTCTGAGTGATCTGTCTCGGGGCTTCCAGGACATTGCTGACCGTTGCCTGCTAGTGTTACATCTGGAGGTCAGGTATGAAAAAGAAACTGAGGAATGGGAAAGTTTATTATTGTATTTTATCCTGTTATTGTATTTTAGTTTCTGTCAAAGGTTCATTTACACTCAACAGTTTCCCATTAATTTTTGCCTTTTAGTGATTCATTGGCGTCATTCTTTGCCCTTTTAGGAATGATTACACACCTAACAACCTGAAAAACAAGAACTAGCAGTACAAGTTGTAATTCAGTGTGGATTTTCACAAATCCCAATATAGTATATGCAAACACCTAAAAATGCAATGTAAAATGCATGTTTTTTATAACTATCATTGGACTTCTGGAATAATTCCGGCTAATTAATTCTCCACACATTTAATCAGTTTGGTATAGCTTGTTGAAATTGATGTTTCCTCACAAGTACCCCTCTTTTAAGTCTACTCCACCAATATTCATTATGGTTTATGTTGATGCATTTGCAGAAGCTTAATGTTTTAATGTCTTAACCAATTTTGGGTATCCAGGTTCCAACAATCTTGCTGTTGTTTGGGTTGAAGCTGAAGAATTTTTATACAGTCCTCTGTTTTTAATTATTCTATCCACTTTTTGCAATGGACCTTTACCGGTGGCAGTAATACAGATCCAACAGGATGTTGCTACCACCAGCATGCTTGACAGTTGGCACTGTGTTCTTTAACATCCTTTCATCCTAGGATTACGGTTTGGGTCAGATGTTTTAAACTTGGACAAATATTGGATGTTCCAAGGGATCCCAAACATGCATCAGAACTTGTTTTGGAAGGGATAAAACAGGTTGACATAACGCTTCTGCAATAGCTGTTTCCTTACCCTTTCCTCTATCCTTTCTGATTCTTTATGTAGTATGGCTAAAAGTTTGGTTTGTGCCAGTTTAAATGAACTCCACCAATTCTGGTAAGACAGTTGTCAAATATCCAGCCAGAATGTGTTCTAACTAACTTTTTCATTTGACATAATATTCAATTTAAAAAGGCCATTATTTTACTTTACAGATATGTTATTAAATCTTTAAATACAATGTTATTTGCTATATATAGTATACATAGCAGCTTGACTTGAATCATAATCTAAAACGGATTTATTACATTCTAAGTAGCTGGTTTGTTTAAGAGGTTAAGAGGTTTCAATACCAACCATCTCTATTTCTTGTTAGAAGCATGATATGCAACAAAACAACCACTCTCTGTTTTGTCTTCTGTCCCATAATGGCAGCCAAACATCCTCATAAGCTTTCACTCATGGACATCCCTATTGCACTTAGGAATGTCACCTGACCTATCAAATATTGCAACACAGCCTTTATACAGTTATGAGCGAAAATTAAGACACCCCATTAAATGTTTACATGTTTACCTCTGATCATATTTTTGTTATTCATCTGGAAAAGAACATGATTTAATTAAAGGTAAATGACAAAAAGGAGCCATGTTTCAGTTGTTAAAAAATGTCAACTAAACACTTGAGTTTGTCGGTGTTATATTATTTTTTTTTCCACATGACTACATGGGCTGCCTATTTATATCTGCAAGAATATACAGCATTGATATAAATCTGTTTTGTCACCCTGTTTTAAACAGCAGCACAGAGAGCGTGCTATCAAATTCAGTGTGCAAAAATAATTTGTCCTCATAAAAATGCTCCAGTTCAGAACTGCATTGCCTGCAGTATGTGTTTTGAATGTCAATGTCTAAGTTAATTTACCACACCATATACTTTTTCACTCCCCTACAACCACTAATAGTCCTCCATCATCCCTCTCTATTTCCATCCCTCCCTGTAGTCCATTGTATAGCTTATGCAATATTGTTGATGATTTCAGTTGAAAACCCTCCCTGAGGCTGATATCTAGCTATATGCTACACTCCATTGACTCTCCCCATCTAGCGAATTTCCCCAGATAGTGGTACCAGCTAAATGAAGCCATGAGGAAGAAAGAAGAAGGCAAGGAAGGGAGAGAAAAGGGTAGAGAGATGAGTGGGGTTAAAGTGGTGGTGGGGGTTAACGAAAGGATCTACAGTAGCTTAGTGGGAGAAATGATTGAATTGAGAGGGAGGGATGGGAGATGGAGGTATTCATGGCTTTTGCCGTAAGGGGAGAAGACATTCACCCATATCATTTTTATATTTGTCCACCCTGGGCACTGTGATTAAGGAGTTTAAAATGTATTTACTTTGGAAGTCAAGACATCTCTTTATGGAGCTAAATGACCACGAACAAAAAAGGTTTGTATAAAGTTAACATAGAAATGCATTTTGCAAAGAATATATTTGTTGAGCAGAATTAAATCTAACTATGTTTTGGGCAAGGAAAATATGGCTTGTTCAGGTTTATATCATATGACCACCAGTGGGGATTACACTTCTCAGCATCCTTCAGAAACGTTGCTCTGGAGTCTTCAAAAGACAACCCTCACCGATGGTTGGACCTTGGATTTAGGAGGACCAATGTGACTTTTGTCCTGCTGGGGGAACTGTAGAGCAGATATTTACCATTATGGAGTTACTGAGGGGTTCATCAAGTCAGAAATGTACCCCAGAAAAATGGCCTAGTATGGATGTAGCAACATTTCATTTAACAGAAACTTTTGGATGGAGTTTTGTGAAGGAAGTAGTGGTGGGTGAAATGAAAGGTATAAGGTAGAAATTATATAAATTTAGCCAAAGGTAGAGATTTTGAGAATACCTCCCTTCCGCAATGGCGCATTTGATGATATCATCAAGCTGTCATCAAGGAGGATAAATACTGATGTTCAGTGTTCATCTTTACACTATGTATTGCAAGTTTAAAATTTTTTGTTTTCCATTTAACAGAAAAAAATCCTGTTGAACTTGAAGCACTTTTAATTCAAATATGTGCAGGCTCTGCTGCAATTTATCTGGAAAGTGAGAGTGTTCATAAGTTGTCATTTTGACATATACATATACATACGAGACCGCAGCAGTTGGAAGAGTTACTCTCTGGTCCTAGGTTTTCTAGCCATGTCCCACTTCTGATTTTACGGTGCAGTCCAAGAACTTCCTGGAGAGTCTATATCTCTTCTGATCTAGGGAACGCCTTGGATCCTCTATTATAAGGTGGAGATCATCACTGGGGTTAGGGAGGTCTGAGTTTCTCCTTTGGACCTTTTAGTCCTGTGACCCAGTCTCTGATAATTAAGAGACAATGTATATACATATGGATATACATTTTTTCAGTTGGCTTAAGACTGTACGGAGTTCTGTTCTTCAGGGGAAAAACACAGTATGTTTAGCTCAGCCATAACTGTTTTGTTAAGGCCTTTTTTTTGCTGAGCCACCAACAAAGATTCTTTCCGCAAGATGTACCAAATGATTTTTCTCCAGTGTGGGGGTGAACCAAAGGATAGGTAATCACATATCCTTCAGGGCATTGCTTTGCAGGGAATGTCACTTGCAAATGACCAATTAGAAATCAATTTGAGGCAATCGTCCAATTATTTTGAGCCCCCTGACAAAATATGTCAAGGAGCTGTAGTTTCTACACCTACATTCTATTTCTCTTTTAAGCTACATCACCCTGAAGGCTCTGGAAAAATGTTTTTCAAGTTTGAATTTATGTTGGTATTAAAAAATGTGTTTACATAACAATATTGAAAGTTTAGTCTTTATTTACATGATGTTTTAGCTTTTCTTTCAACACCCCTAAGGAAAATGTTGCATATTCAGTGTGGTGTTCTCCAGCACTCTCTCTAGCTTAACGATATCCAGCAGTGATGTAGTTGAATAAGTGGATTTATTCTGAATACTTATGAAACCAAAGAATTTTGTATAAATTATAGGGTTTAAAAGCAGTAGACAGTTCACATTATAACTACTTAATACTTTGATTTAAAAGACTAATATAATACCAGCAGGTGACTGAAACTTTCTTGAGGGATATAATTATAAATGATAGTTTGAGGAACGGTGTTCATTTAATGATGAATTGATTCAGTTTAAAGCTTTACAGTTTAATATGCTTTATGATTTCTCTCCTTTCTTTTTTTTTTACTCCCTTCCCCTGTTGTACTTCAGGGTGCATTGTTTCCATTACCTGATCCCCCTGACTAAGCAGGGGAACTATGCCATTGTGGCCAATGTGGAAAGTATGGATTACGACCCACTGGTGGTCAAACTGAACAAGGACATCTCAGCCATAGAAGAAGCCATGGGAGCTGCCTTGCAGCAGCACAAGTTCCAATATATATTTGAAGGTAAGCTTGACCCTAGTAGAACTTTCAAAAGGGGCTATTTATTCCTTTAATTCATGTTTCCTATGTAGTCGGGAAAAGTATGAAGTTTTAAGTAGTTTCCAAATCTGGGAAAATATGATGAAAGGAAATGGCCTGTGGAAAAATATTTAGATTTCCAAACTTATTAATCATTTATAATTTTAAAGTTGATTTTTCAAGGACAGAAAACCCTATAAAATTGAGTTTAGAAAAGTATTGACTTAGGAATTCTGAGTTTGTCTAACATCTTTGAGCATACTTGAAATGTTTTGTTGTACTTTGGTGGACGGTCCCCTATCTTCGTCCAAGGAAGTCTTTTCTTGTGTTTTATTTTTTTCAGGTCTTGGTCATCTAATTTCCTGCATTCTAATCAATGGAGCTCAGTACTTTAAGAGGATCAGCGAGTCTGGCATCAAAAAGATGTGTAGAAACATATTTGTCCTTCAACAGAACCTCACGAACATCACCATGTCCAGGGAGGCTGACCTTGACTTTGCCAGGTCATTCTCTTTCTTTTTATCCTTTTTTTTTAGGATATGTTTTAAAAGAATAGAAAAATTGCTTATGTCTTTCCGTGTTAAGGACTGTGACAGCTATTGCAGAGTTGCAGTTGTACACTATAAGCACTCCCGGACAGATATGAGGGGGTGTTTGAGATCTTGGACATGGGTAATACTCAATTTCTTTATTTGCAGAGATTTTGGAGATGCTTACATTTTTAAACTCATACAGTCTCACTTGCTGTTATTTAATTACTGTAAAATACTTATAATAATTGTCTATGTTTTTGTTAGAATATATGCAATTAGGTGGGGTTTTGGGTTGGAATTTCTTCTGAAATTTCACGATATAAATATACCAAATGAACAGTGAAAGTACAACTTCTGTGCAGACCTAGCGAGATATACTAGAATATTCATATTTTTTCAAAGGTCAGAAAGAAACAATATCAGTGCCCGACAGAGGTTCAAGCAGATTTTCACCAACACTGTGTTTGGTGTCCAAGTGGTTATTTGTGAATCTGTCATTGATGTGAGGGAAAGTGTCATGGAAAACAAGATAAGATAAGAGTACTCAGGTTAGGGAAGATTCACATCAATTTTGAACAGTGTTTCGGAAGAGATGTAGAAAAGGTTGGACGGATAAAGTTTGTTGAAATGAACACAAGAAACCGTCTGTAGGGATAATTGCAGAAAGATAAGTATTTAAAGATAAAAGTTAAGGAGTGAAAACTAAATATTAATTTTAAAATTAACAGCCTGAATTGCATCATGACATATTGTAGGGTTAATTAGCTTCTTTTACCATCTCTTAAAATGTGTCATATTTTTTAGTGCTTTGGTGATTGTGTGCCAGCAGAATTTGGACATTATTATTTATGGACTTTGGTATATATCCAGTAGAGAAAACAAACTAAAGAGAGAAAGTGTAATGACCTGGACTCTTCTGGACTGTACCGGATGTGGAGGTGATTAGCATGTCATTTCTTCCTCCTGTCAGCTTTGATTACGGTGAAATGGGGGTGATGGCTTTTTGTGTCTTTTCTCTCTTTCGCCCACTCTCCCTGATTACGAGGCGTGGGCGGTGTCGACGTGTTGATTGGGAATTGCAAAGCTCATTGTTTAGACATTCATGGTTTTTCGGATTGGCCGGCCTCCGGCTCCTAGATACAGACTCTCACAAACGCACACAAAATCCCCACATACACGCACCGGTAATGTAGCCCTCACACCCTCTCATGCAAAGACATTCAGAACAGCCAATTAGCACACACGCACACACACACACATATATATATATATGGTCCTGAATCCTGCATCCCTGCAAGAGTGGAGAAAAAAAATCTGATATATTCAAAATATCAGTTTTTCAGAGTTCATTATTTATTGCCCTCAGAAAGATTTCCAAGGGCATTTGCAAGAGAAACAGTCCAACATCATCAATGTTCTCAAATTCATCTTGAGATTGAAACCAGACCTGCTTGGAGTCATAGTTGCAGCACAGCTTAACCCTATGCTCACCTGACCAAAGCCTATGGCTCCGGTTAAAGTGCAAGTAGAGTTCAGCAAACTCCACATATTCACGTATGCGATGGTACATTTTTTTGTTTTTCCTGCAATGCCTCCCAAACAACAGGTCTACATGAAGATGCTGCTTGTTCTGGAAGCTTTTTTCTTGTTAGATTAGATAAAGTTCTCAGGGTATTAATATGTGTCATCTTTTCATATTGACTGAATAATAAGTAATTTAATGTAGGACTCTGTATGTAAGAGATTTGTGACCGAGTGTTTAATCTGGTGTTGTAAAGTATTACAGTTTTAGAGTAAAGGCGTTAAGAAAGGCAGCTTTGGTTAACCAGAATCCGGAGTGACAAAGTCTGTAGCAATGAGACTGGAAGAAGTGCATTTGTTATTACCTCCCCTGGAAAGAATTGATGGCAAATAATCAAAGGAAGAAATCACAGCAGGATGTCTGCTTTACAGACCGGCTGCAGAAGTTTCCTCGTTTAACCATGCACCTGTTTCTGGTCCTCTGTGTGTCCTTGATCATTTGTTCTTTGTGTTTTGGCTGCAACCGTGTGGACAAGTGCTGCACAAGAGCACCATAACAGCCAATGATCTGAGTTAGAACTACAGTAAGGCCCAGTTGTCAGCACTGCAGAACAAATGAAGACATGCACACACACAGACACGGACACACACAATACTTTTTCCCTTTCTCATTGAGTGAAAAAATGCTGGGGAAACAGTGTCATCTTGTGGTTACATCCTTGCTTGCATGCTGTAAAAAAAATCTGTGAAAACTTACAGTTCATCCAGGGGTAAATGTTACACCTGCTGATATACCCTGAGTGTGTTTTTGTGGATGTGTATGTGTGAGTAAGTGTATTTGTATCATCCCAAAGCAGTTTCATGTCGCTCAGTCAGAAGTTTGGCAGCAGCATAAGCTTGTATGTCAAGGTCAAACACACATAAACATGCCATCAGAGAAACACACACACTCTAACCATCTGCTCAGACACAGGATTGGTTTTGCAAAACTGTGTGTCACCGCAAAGTCATCTCTGAGTGTGTATGTGTGTTTTTGTTTATTGACGGCGCACTCAACCTTATCACTCCACTGATCACCTCTTATTGTCCGCTGTAGCCACCCCTCCCTCTCTCTTTCTGCCAGTTTATGCTGATGGGTTTTGTTTTGTTTCTTTAATCAAGAGGAGCTGAGATAAGTTGAACATGGAAAGTTGGTGGTAAGTCCTTTATCTGGAAAAAAACACGAGAAGTCTCAGTGGTTTCACATGATGGCTACATTTTCTCAAGAGACCACAGATGCACAAAAAACTTTCATCACTTTGTCCTTGCATGTAAATATGTACATGTGTACAACAAGAGTGTATTATAACATTCCTGATTTACAGTTGAAAGACTGAAATATTTAAAACAGGTTAATTATTTGATTTTAATCTGAGTCCAGTTACAAAGAGGCCTGATTTATGTTAAAATGAAGGTTTGCCTCATGCTGTATTTCAGTAATTTAGATTGCAAATAGTTGATTGTATTTCAGGGTTGATACACATACAATGACACAAATCTGAAAAAGTATAAAATGGGATTTAAATATTTTCCAGGTCTGAAACAGAGGACAAATATTTGGGTTTTCAGGCTTTATTGCCTCTCTCATTGTTTAAAACATTCATCTATCCCGCCATCCAAGTCAGCTTACTGATCAGCTGTTTGTTCAGCAGTCACCTTTCTTCTGTTTTGTTGTTGTTGTAAAAACAACCCTAAAGCTGGCCACCTACAAGCCAAAAATGGCAAGTTGTCATGAAAACTTAAAACGGAAATCTAAGTATGTTTTTCAGACACAGTCTGAAGCACCATTACAAATTCCCAGAAAGTTAAGCTCTGAGCCGACCAGTGACCTATGTATGCAAGTTGGAGAGTTGTCATAATAAACAACAAATCTGCACCAGCCTAGCCAACCAGTTAGCCTAAGCACTGATCTGACAGTCTCATTGTAGATATACCCCAGGGTTCATCCCATCTCAACCACCTGTCTGGCTCCAGTGTGCACGTCTGTAATGCACAATAAGGTGTTGTTCTCTGTATTACCCCCCCCCCCCCCCCTGTCTAAACTGTCTCTGGCTTTGAGCTTATGTGTGTCAAGGTTAGAGTGTGGTGTGTCCTCAGAGATTGTAGTTATAAGTACAGTTGACGCCCATGTCAGGAGGCAGTGGGTGTCAACAGATAAAAGTGTGTGTATTTAGGCCGGGTTGCAGTACACCGTCACTTCTGTCTCCCTCCTTGTCACCTTGTGTTTCTTGCTTTATCTCTCTCCTTCCTCTTTTTTCCCCCTCCCTGTCTTTTTCTTGTTTTTGCTATAGTCCAATCAACTTCACCGCCTCGCCTCAATTGAAATTCTCCTCCTCTCCGTCTACCTGCACCCTCTCTCCTCTGCTGCTCTTGTTTTCTGTGTGCATGCGCAAGACGACGCGTGATAAGGCTGTTTTTTGTTGATGGAGCCTGTCTCCATGCGTTTTGGTTTCTATATACACACCTCACAGCATGATGGCACTCGCCTTTGCTGATGAAGCCAGTCAGAGTTTGTGTGCGTTCGTGCGCATGTTTGTGCCGATGCAGCATGATGAGACTGGTCTTTGCTAATGAAGCTTCACCCTGAGTTTCTGCAGACCTTTCCTCATTACTAGAGGAGAGACAAATGCACTGCTCTGGAGATGGAGACAGAAGGAGGGAAGGGAGGTATCACACTCAGGTTCAAATAGCCAACAGGATGTTAAAACTGAGATTACATGTTCACAAAGCCACCTTTTTCTTGAATTTGACATTTCTATTTAGCAGTAATATACCACTACCTTCCTTAGCTAGTAATTATAAAGATTTTTTAAAAGTCTTATGAATAATTTCTTTGATTCAAATTTACTAGCAGACATACATGAATGAATAAACCCCTTAGACACAGCATTACACCTGATAAAAATACAGTTAGTCTGCATCTTAGGTTGAGCGTGACAGAATCCGGTCTCCAGTTGTCATAGTAACACGTGTTTTCCAGCATGCAAGTCTTTCAGCTTCACTACAGTCAGATATTACCGTTGTCAGAACAGAGAGGAAGGTTAATTAGAGTAAACTATATGAGAAGCGAAATTTACCTGGCTACCTGACCAAGGGCAAAACAGCCTGCTGGACAGTTAACTTAAAGGGAAAATAAGTCAGTGTAAATAACTGCACAGGTTTCAGAAAATATCTGGTATCCTTAGTTATTTATGTACTCGCCAAAAAGTTTAGTGATGTTAGAATCAAAGCCAACCTCTGTCATACCTGTGTGGGTGTGTTTAACAGCAAATCATGTTAATATTCACGTTAATATATGAGTAACGTCACTGATCAGCGCCGAAAGGCACCCACAGCAGTAGAGAATAACAAGAGAATGACATGGAAGAAGTTTGCTATGTTGATATAAACTTCTTCACCAGCAATGCTTTAATTCACATAGCCGGTTGTTTGGCGACGTTTGGCTCATTTCCCCCTGAATAGCGCTTTTCGAAGTAGCTAAAAATAGATCTTGACGTAACATCGCAATGCATTCTAGGAAGTAGCACTAGACAAACAAGTGTGCATTTTACATGGGTGCCTATTATATGTCTGAGTTGCTCCGATCGTCACAAAGTTGTAGTTTCCTCTCCTGAAGACATTAAAACAGGAATGAACTAAGCACTGCTGTTGGAGGTTGTTCAAATTGGACTCTAGACACCCAGATCGGATGTTGGAGAAAGTTATGAGAAACAAATAATAAAATTAAAAAAGAGATGCCATAATAAATGTATAAAACGCAATAATTCTAGACAAAAGGGTACAAAAAACACAAACTACATGTATATGTCAAATGAAGCTTTTGCCACTTTGAGTAAATCTAAAGCCGCGTTCACACCGGTCAGCGCATCCAGGCGTCAAATCGCTCAAACGGACGAAAGTCGACGCTTTAAAATTAAAACCCAGCTGCTTGCACACTTGTGGTCTACGTCGGCGCGTCGGGGCATCAGCGCGTCACGTCATTACGTCAGCGTGCGGGCGTGGATTTGTCTGTTGCTAGTTGTTTACAACATGGCGGATCTTGTCAAGAGAGTGGCTTGGGCTTTAATTAATGAAGCCACACAACGTTGAAAGTTAAAAGAAATATATTTAACTGCTTACCTGGCACTCCAATATCCTCCGATATCTTCCTCCAAATCAGATCCGATCTCTTCCTGTCTTTGTAAAAAGATGAAGACGGGTCATACAGTTCACGGACATTACATACAGCGACGATCAGTTTGTCCTCCATCTTGAATAAAAAATTTGCCGATTCCCCCATGGAAGGAGTTACTACGTCAGTACAACGAGTCGCTCTGATTGGTTGACGCCGCGCGTCTGCTGCCCGAAAGTTCAATTTTCCCAACTTGAGCAGCAGACGCCCTGACGGACCGTCGGGGCGTCCGGGCATCAGCCGCGCCAACGCGCGCGACTTGCTGCTTGGCAGTTTGACGCCCACTAAATGCGTAGATACCATAGACTTGCATGTAATCTAGCTGCCCTGCTGCCTGGACGCGCTGACCGGTGTGAACGCGGCTTTTAAGCGTTTATAATTTGTAACTTTGTGGAGCGTTTATAATTTGTAACTTTGTGGACCAACCGCTGTCGGGCGTTGTCACGGTAACGGTTGTAACAGGTGTTTGGCTAGCAAGTTCTTTATTTTTCAGTTCATGCCATTTCCCACCATCCACTCCAGGATACACCTCTATGTTTATTGCAATACATTTCCGCACCTTTTTAATAGCCTCGTAGTGAAAAATTCTTACTTTGACCGTGACATTCGAGCCAGTGCTTCAGTTCTGGCAATTGGTCTTTGTTAGACACGTGACCTGCGTAGCAACCACTACCCCGAGGTGCCATCTTGAGTGTAAGCGTCTCGCGTTGCTAGGGGAAGCTGCATTAGATATACTGAAGAAGCCGAAGTTGAAAAAGGACACTGGAGTCTCACACATGGATAAAAAGAAGAAGGAGGAACTCATTCCTTACAGGGATAAACTTGTAAAGGAGGCTAGGGATAGATATAATCAGAATTTGTCTACAATCAACAATGTAGATTCATACGAGCTCAAAGGAAACGAATGGAGCTCAGACGTTTCATAACTGCCTCCAACTACCGCATTGGACATCACAAACTATCTTGTGTTTGGGATCAGCGCATACACATGCAAACAGTTCAAAAATTACAACTCGCTGGAGTCATTCTCGCATTTTCTGTCCAAAATGACTTTTCCAAGCGGGAAACCGAAAGAAACTTATATGGTTGTAAAGTTTTTGTTTCCTGGTATTGGGTGACCTGTTGTGGCAGTCCTTCACGGAACACAAGTGAACCATTTTGTCCAGGTTTATGCACTCCACACACACAACGATTGCTACTTCCGTTGTTGTGTACACTCAACCATCCCATCATGCAACGCACCTACAGCACCCGATATATCATCTGACAAAGACCGATCGATAATTAGCAGCGTAACCATCAAGAAAAGCCCCTGGTACTGTATGACTTTCTCCCTCAAAACAACCTCCTCCATTTTATATTTGCTCAATTGTGAGATGCATTTAAATTTTACATATAATTTCTGCCTTCACCTCGCTTTCCAAGCGCTATGTGTTTTTTTTTTAAATCTTCGATTAGTAAATACGGTTTGTTTGTCTAGCATTATCACCCAAACGGCCTGAGTTAACCCCAGCTCCCCCCAGCAACTCTACCGGGCCATATCTGAGTACATACCCCAAGGCTGGTACTCGTTTGGTACCTGAAATGGCCCCAAAAATGACCCTATTGGGCTGGCACGGAGGCCTGGAGATAGACTCATCCCTTGAAGTTCCTGTACAAATACCCTGAAATTCTGAGGCCCAAGTTTAGTGTTCCACTGAAAACATCATTTTTCTGCAACATTTGTCTGTGATCTCGGCTGCCTAGTGTTTATTTTTTTATGCTCTTCTTATTTTTATTTTCTTTACATAGTTTCTGACTTTAAACATTGAGCTTAATATAATGAACGTGTGTGCTGCTCTGATATGATAGGTGAGATAAAAATGAGAGGAACAAAATAAAAGGTCTTGTTAAATATGCCAGGAGGTATTTGTTACAGCATCAACAAGCCTTGGTTCCAGCTGATAGTCAGGTTGATCCACGTGCTTGCTTTTTTTTCTACCTCTCCTCATCTTTCTCCTTCTAACTAATGTGTTTTTCCAAACGTGCTGACAGAGGCAGCCTGTAATGGCTTTAATATTGTATACGCTACAAATGAGGGTAAATGAATTGTGCTGAATCTCATTTTTCTTCCACTTTTCTATTCTCCCCGCCGCTTCTCTCTTGTTCCATTGTCATGTGTCCGTCTCACATTGCCGTCGCATCATAAATTTATTTAATATTCTTTGCATATGAGTAGAGGTAGGAGAAGGCTAATTAGAATTTAATGGAATGCACATATACAAAGAAGCTGATTACTAAATCAAAACAGTTATAGATTGGACTTGTGGAGGAAGCAGGTGGAAATTGGCTAAAATTACTGTGTGCGGTTTTCATGTGTGGGTGAAGGAGGAGTGTGCACAGAGGGAGGCTGAGGGCTGTAAAGACCCTAAAGAGGAGGGCAATCAAAACAATTCACTGTGGTGCTGTTTGAAAAATAAGGCTTGTTTCTTTAACCAGTTGCTACTCTACCAAAGGGGAAAAGTGAGTGTGTGTGTGTGATATAGTGTGTAACCCACAAGGGCTTCTTTCTTGATGGTGGGGTGGGGAGAGATTTTAATCTTATTAACAGCCTTTCCCTGTTCGGCAAATAGCTTTCCAACTGCTTGGGTAATGAACTGTTTGAAAGTGTTTTCAGTACACGCTAACATATATCACTCAGACACATTGATAGATCGACTAACATGCACACGCAAACACGGGTTTTGCTTTCCGGACCAGGCTCCCCCTCCTCTAACAGCTGAACAAAGCTCAGATTGCCAGCAGTCCCCACAGCTCAGACACCCATACAAACGCACACGCTCTTAACAGACAGCTGACGGTTTACCACGCCTTCTTCCTGTGGATGCTGCTGTTGTCATATGACATTTTACAGAAAGAACTATAATGTACACAAGGGATTCAATGCCCCCTTATCAGTTCTAAATAAGCATAATTAGATCCCTTTTCCCAGTTACAAAGTTAATTAATGCCACAATTACACTAGAAAGTCAACTATTCAGCTGGGGTTTTTATTCATTAAATCTCACTTGGTGTTGCAGAATTTTAGCATTTCATTCAGATCTTAAACAACAAAGCAGGCCCGTTCCATCACACTACCGTCACCATGTTTGACTATAGTTTTTTTTTCTTTTCTTTTTTTCAAACGCTGTTAACTTCACTCCAGATTTAACCGGATATACACCCTGCAAAAAAGTTTCCCTTTTGTCTCGCAGTATACAGAATATTGTCTCATAAAGCAAAGCGATCTTCAAGATGTGTTTTTAGCAAAAATGAGATAGGCCTTTGTTTTTTTTCGGTTAGCAGTTATTTTTGCATGGAAATTGGAGAGTTACTGTTATTCTGAAACATGAACCGTGACCTGAACTAGGGCTCATTCACACCTGCCCCGTTTAGTCCGCTTTAATCAAACTCTAATTAGTTTGCCCAGAAAGGCTGATTCATATGGGGAGGTGTGAATGTGCACTCAAACTCTGATGCAGACTAAAACAGAGAACTCTGGTCCGCCTAAAAACCTAGGTCTCTCTCACTTCAGTTGAACTCTGGTGCGGTTCGATTGCATATGTGAATGCCAAGAAGGCTGGGGGCGGTCCAAAAGCAGGAAGTGGAATATAGCGCTGGGCATTCCAGGTAAATAAAACCGAAACAACAATTCAACAATAACTCTGTTCTTTGCTTATGCTGAGCCCATTGCTGCAACGTTTTTGTCTGCCACATTTGCCAAAGGCAACAGAGCAGTCCTAAAACCTCTAAAATCTGACGCCACACCATATTTGTTTTTATTTCACAGAACAGGAAGTCTTTCTGTGTTGAGTGCTTTTTGGTGCAGCGCCACCACAGGCGAGGAGGTAAACATGTTGCCTAAGCGCTTTGGTTCATTTGACAAAATCCAGTGCGAGTGTAATCCTGACTCCTGGATGAGTCATTAATGCACTTTTGGAATAATTCTGGTAGCCTGGTGACTTCTGGGAATGTTCACCACTTTTCCATGTTTTCTCCATTTTGGATAATGGCTCTGTTTGATTTACTGAAGTCCCAAAGCTTTAGAAATGGCTTTGGGAATATTGACAGATGTCAAGGACTTTACAGGATCTGGACGTTTTTTAAACCGGGGCACATTTAGTTCCTCATACATAAATTATCCCCCCCGACTGAATGATTATTACTCCTTCACCAGACAGGATTTGAAAGCTCAAAAAGAAAAAATAGGTCAAATTTTCTATGATACATTCAGTGCACCTATAATCTTCTAATGTTCTGAGGTAATAATACTAGAAAAGCTTAACTTTGAGTCTTCTTCTCTCAGTAATACCTTCTACAATGAGGACAAAAGATTGGATTTTTGAGTTAGCAACCAGCTTTAAGCAGTGAGGGCCAATCAATCTGTAAATCTGCAGATTCTGGCCAAATTCTCTGTGCGGGTCTACTTTTGACTTTTGAGGAGTCATACAACTGGAATACTGGAGTGCATTTTAAACTACAGAGACTAAATTAAATTTATGATTGGTTTTACTGTGAAATGAGACCCCTTATTGTTGCTGTCTCGTCCCAACTTCAGCAATACTCAATCATTTTAACAGCTTTTTTCATAAAATGAATTGAAGGATGAAAAAAATGAACAAAGCCTTGAAGAGGAATGAAGAGCAGGATGGAGGGTGAGACAGAATGCAAATGCTTTGGTGATCAAGGGCGTCACTCCTCAAGGGAAGGCCAAAAAACAGATATTATGCACCTCTGTTCCTCATTTATCTCTAAAGTGATCTGACGTTTATTCTATGGCTCTACTTTATTCTGTCTTCCCCCTAATAACTCCTCAATTTTTTTCAGTCTTGTAATTTTAAACTTTAAAAATGGTATCATATAAAAGACAAACACAGGAGAAAAGCTCTATAAGTGGTCATTAACGCCTTGTTAGCAATGAAGATGAGCGCTACGAAAAAGAGGAATGAGCCAGGGTTGGGTTGTAGCCTAAAGTAATGCGGTGAAGCTATTTCTTCTCTTTTTAGTCATAATGAATTTCATATTTAACACCAAGGCAAGGCAAGGTAATTTTATTTATATAGCACACTTTCAACAACAAGGTAATTCACGGTGCTTTACATGATTAAGAGGTAAAATAAAAATAGCAGTAAAACACAGACAAAGCATATAAAGTAAAAACAGCAATAAAGCTTGAAAAAGGAAGAGTTTAAGGTCTTCCTTTTTCAAGATACATTTACATGAACCATTTGGACTCTGTTTCTACGGTCACACAAAATAAAATCATCTGACACAATCGGGTGCGACGTGGCATAGCGGTAAAGCAGCGTCCCATATATGGAGGCTGCAGTCCTTGGCACGGCTGTCCCGGGTTCGACTCCCGACCTCGGAACATTTGCGCCATGTCTTCCCTTGCTTCTCTCTCCCACATTTACTGTCTACCAACTGTTCAATAAAGGCCACTAGAGCCACAAAATTAAAAAAAATAAAACACACCTTTAGAAGAAATGTAAAGCCTTTATTGGGCTTTACAGAGTTACCATTATCAGTCTTCATCATTTTTTTTGCTTTACAAAGCAGCAGGAGTTGCTGTTGTTGGGTGACCAACAGCTGTCCTTGGCCAAGGTGGGTAGTTTATTCTAATAAAGGAAGCCCTTCTTTCTTCTAAGGAGAAAAAAAGCCCAATAGCAGTTTCAGCTGCAGCCCTCTCTGTCATTATTTACACAAATCCAACACGTCAAATCACCCTAATGCCTATTGATTTTCAGATTGGTACAAAAACAAATACAGAATTGAAAATTGATGTTCATAGATTCTCTCTTTATAAACTTAGCACAAGCTATTTTGCAAAAATGGATGGGCAAAAATTCCAGTCTCTGCAGGTCCAAAGCTGGTTGAGATATACTCCAAAAAATGTGAAGCTGTCATTGCAGCAAAAGCAAAAAATAAATGAATGAATGCTTCCCAAACATTTTATTAATTGTTTAAAAGAAATTTAAACCCATGTATTGCTTTTCCTTCCTTAACAATTTTGCACCTCTTAGTGTTAGTCTATCACATAAAATGCACTGAAGTTGATTGTTGTAATGTGTCAAAATGTAATAAAACACAATTGGTATAAAAGCTTTTGCAAGGCATTGTAAAAGGTGAGCTGACTTTAAATGTGTAGTGTGCTGTAAACTACGCCTGCTGTCCTCTTCCCCCAAGTTTGCTTCTGCAGCTACTTTGTGGAAGCGTAACATTTAGGCCTTGAGGGCACAAAAAGCTCTATTTTAGTGTTTGCCTGCATGAGCTTCCTCTTTTATACACTCCAGAGTAGTGCTACATGGGAACATGCATTTACTTTCCAAGGTGTTTCCAAGGTGTCAATAATAATTTTACTCTGCTGAATCATAGAATGTTAAAAACTCTACCTTGAAGAATCTTCCAAAAAGAAACATGCAGTTAGTGTAGAAAACAAATCCTGTTTGACATATTTGATCCAATTTGCGTAGAGGCGTGTTGTTCTACGGTGCCTGTTGTTCATTTGTGCAACTGCTTTATCAGTATGTCCTTCATGCATTCTTTCAAATGGTCTGTTGAGCCATTTGGTCTTGATTAAAGAGCTGTTTATTCTACACACAGTCCCATTCCACTTCTGTCCGTCTGGAATATTTCAGAAGAACAGTCTTGGCTATTGGGAGCCTGTATATGTTTTCCCCTTTACCTGTAGCTCACAGCAGCAGCTTCCCCAGGTCCTTGATGTCTGCTTTAAAAAATAAATTAAAAAAGGGTTCGACAGCAACTGTAGTTAGTCTGGCTTTGTTGTCTATGTCTCTTTGATTCGGCCCTGGTAAAGGGAAAACGGACTTGTATTAAGTGTCTGTTTTTCTATATCTCCTCCCTGCATTCCTCTAAAACTTCACTCGCTGTGGCCCTTCTCTTATTTCACTCATCCATAACCTGTTACTTTTTTCTCTCCCTCCTTCCAGGCAGTACTACGAGATGCTGTACAACACTCCGGATGAGCTGCTGAACCTGGTAGTGGACCAGGGCGTTCGCTACACGGAGCTCGAGTACATCAACGCCCTGTCTCTGCTCCACCGCAGTCAAACGGGCGTAGGGGACATGAGCACCCAAAACACCCGTCTCCAGAGGTTGAAGGAGATCATCTGTGAGCAGGCTGCCATCAAACAGGCCACTAAGGACAAAAAGATCACCACAGTGTAGCCAGAAAACAGAGGGGGGATTACATTGCCTAGCATTTTCCGTTCAGATGTTTTATTACTGATCCATGGTATGTCTGAGAGAGAAAAGATTGCTTTAGACATGAGATTGTAAGAATTCGTTTTGAAGTGTGTCTTTTGTGTTTTCTGCCTGATGTGATGAAAAGGTTTGGAGCTGAGAGCTTAAACAGATGTACGTCTTTCCACCTCTTCAAATGGAGATCATACACAAGCTTACGCTGCACTGACTCACTCTAATTGGAAAGTTAGTTGACAGCCAACACCACCTGAAACTTTGCAAGTCTACTTTCTATATCAGGCACCTTGCATTGTCAGTTTCCACTTTTTAAAAGACATAATAAATCCTTGCTGCATCCCGAACCTCCTAACAACCCTCAGCTCTCCACAACAACGGCTCCAGTTAAAATAACACCATCTTGGACATTCACCTGAACTCAGCCACTATCTCATCTCATTTTCCTATTAGAACCCAAACTGCTGCTCTCAATTACACCTCCATCTTTCCTCTCCTGCTAGCCCCTATGGGTTTACTGATTCTGTTTGCTATAGCAGATGCCAGATTAGACTGTCTGAATGAGGCCACATCCTCCGCCTGCTGCCAATTTAGTTTGGTCCCCAATGAGTTCCCTAGCCGAGAATTGTATCATATCTGCAGTTGTCAAGAACCTGTGTCCTGCTCTGCTTTTTCAAGCTTCTGAAGTTAACTTGTGCAGCTGTAGGAGAGTAAATCACAAATGATATTGTTCATGTCTAGTATTCCAGCGTTACATTGTCTTGCAAAAGCATTCACATCCCTTAAACGTTTTTCACTTTTTGTAATGTTACAACATACATTTCTTTTATTGGGGGGTTTTGCTCATATTTCCTTGCAAAATACCTCAAGCGCAGTCAGATTGTATAGATAATATGAGCATATATTTTTAGGATGTTTAGGGTTGTTGTGGTGCTGGAAGGTGAACCTTCACCCCAGTCTCATGTCCTTTACACTAACAGCGTTTCTTCATCCATCTTTCCATCAATGATGACCAAATTCTCTGTCCCTGTTTTGGGAAAACATCCCCAGAGCATAATACTGCCACCACCATGGTTCAGCCTGGGCATTGTTGTTCTGGGTGATGACTTTCCATGTAGTCTAAAAAATTTAATTTAGGTCTCCTCTGAGCACAGCACCTTCCGCTATGTTTTCTGTGTCCCTTTATATGGCTTGTGAGAAATGCTAAACTTGACTTTTTATAGTTTTCTTTCAACAATGGCTTTCTTCTGACCACTCTTCCATAAAGCCCATATTTGTGGAGCACATCACTAATGGTTATGCCAACAGATTCTCCCACCTGATCTAAGGATTGCAACAGCTCCTCCAGAGTTACATTAAATCTTATTAAAAACAATAATGTATGTGGTTGTAACATGAGAAAATGTGAACAATGTTGAATGGGTATAAATACTTTATGTATCAAGATGTGGTTGTTGCAATATATCCACTACATTCATTCTGGTAACTGAAATTATACCTTCTTGTTTAAATCTCTAAAAGTAAAACCAAACACCATAAAGACAATAGAAGATTCCAAGTCGTTTCCCTCTCTGTTTCCAGCTCATTAACTTTGCAGAGAAGTATTTAACAAGTGGAGGAGAGAGAAATGGGAGCCTTGTCAATACGGCGGTCCCACCACAGGTCTCCTTGAAGCCCACAGAGCAATCCATCATAGTGACACATAGTCTGGAATCGATGGGGAAACAACGATGGAGCTGCTGAGTGGTTCGCCTACTCCTCTGTAATGCACACTTGGTGCAAAATCTGGGATGTGCTCATTCATTTGTTCACTTCAGAACTAGTTCTGAAAGGTTATACATGGGGAAACTTTAATACAATATTCTCCAACTGTGTCGTGCCTCTCGCAAACGGTATTAGACGTTCATCACACTGCAAGGCTGATCTTTTTGTCATACAAGTAATTCTAGTTTTTTTTTTACACTAAGCTGTACATCACACTTTTTCTTTTCAATGCATACTATTTTTGTACATGTATTGAACCCTACAATAACATGTTTGTCTTTAACCAGTTTCAAACTCCTGCTTTATATATAATCTCAAATTTGTCTGCTTAAAATTAGCTTCATGTGATTTGTCAGTGCACATAATAAAGATTAAAAATATCTCCTAAATTTGTCCATTTTTGTGTTTTTCAAACATTTTCCTTGCATTGTCATATATTCCCATTGATGCTAATCAAGGACTACCTTTCACATATGACAGTCTATCACCGCTTCAAGCAGTGGAGATGTTTTTGTCCTAGATCTGGAGCTTCCTAGATCCAAAACCAACACTAAAAGATGCACTTAACCTGATGTGCTCATTGTGACATGGCTTTAATCCGTGAAGAGCTTAACAGTGGCATATTGGGAAAAATAAACAGACAGCATATCACCTGAAGGCCTCACTTGTTTACATGAATCAACATGGTGAACTGTTCTTGGCACAGAATATTTACAAATTCTGAATGTCCCCGAGCCCTGGTGAATAATGTCATTGAGTACAGGTGCAAAGTCAAAATGTAAGAAGGCAATCAACTATACTCAAATGTTAATTTACCTGAAATTGTAAGATCTCTAATTTCTTTCAAATTTCATATGTAGCATATGTACATTTAATATTACAATATGTTATATTACATAGTCTTGCCACAAATTCTTAAAGTGTAACTGAACCCCATGAAAAAGCATAACCCCGCCCCCAGACAATATTTGAAAAATTCTACAAATTCTACAAATTGACTGCCTGGCTGGGTTGGACTTTGACTCTCCAATTATGAATATGCTTTGATCTAAACCATTCCTTTGTAGCTCTGGTGGAAGGAAGGTGAGCCTCAGCCTCCACCCAATCTAATGTATTTTGCAGCCTCCATCAGGATTTATTTTTATTTTTTCATAATTTCAACTTAATCTTAATTTAAACTTAATCTTACACTAGGGATTACTTGTAATTTCCCGAAACCGGTGCATCATTTTTTTAACCATATTACAGTTATGTAGTCCATTTAAAAGTTGTTTGTAATGTCACGTGATTTAACGGAAAAATGTTCAATGGGTGTGAATTTTCTCGCCAAACTGTTTCAAAAATATTGACGTAAAAAGAACTACAAGGCCCAAAATGCACTTCACCTGATAATCGGTTGTCATGGTTGCCAACTGACACAAGTTTATATAACTTGAGATCACCTAAGTTGCTAGCTTGAAAGGCAAATTAAACTGTATCTTGGAGCTGTAAATTGCTCCCTTATTACACCTTTCACAGTCAGGTCGACGGTTTTTTTTATTTAGTGACACAATGGAGGAGAAATCACTTGAGCAGCTTTCTGTGACGACTCCGTCAGAGGTGTGCGAGTCCTTGAACGCAGCAGAAACATTAAAATGCGGGGAACCACAGGAAAACAACGAAGTAGAGGTGAAAATGCAAACCCTTTATATTGGTTTGGATACGTCTGAACAGTGCATTAAGCTTTTTTATTTCCTGCACTCGTTTTGTTTTTGCAGCAAAAAAAGTCCGCTAAAAATAGAATCAGCGTGGTGTATTCTTTATGTCATCCTTATTCATGTCGTGTATATTTACCTCGTCATGGGACTGAAAAAGCAGAAAACCTTGAGCTGAAAGCGTGAACTAACTGTACAGCAAGGTCAAAAGGTTGATTGTTTGCAAATTGTTCGTGGTGCATTAACAGCAATTACTGTGTGGAGCATCCATGTTTAAGCAGAATTTTAAATGTGAAGTAGGCTACGAGAAATGGTTGCTCTTTGTGTTGATATGACATGTCCTCTTTTTAAATATATGAAACTATCTTAATATTATACATAACATACATAAGGCTCAAAATAATTAATATCCCAAGCAGATTCAGTTCCAATGTTCTTTTTTTTGAACGAATAACTTGGTTCTGGTTGGAAAAGAAACAGGCATCTCCTAAACAATAATACCCAAGAGTACAATGGACATCATTTTTGGGGAGAGAAATAAGAAAAAATTACTGTTTTACATATATTTTAAGGAAAAAGGAAAAAACAAAAAACTGTTAATAGCCTAATCAAAGAAAAAGTCTTACACTGCTGCCTAAAAACACTTCTAATTCCTCACAAGCTTTTTGCATGTCTCCTCTGCTCTTTTTCACCACCCCTTTTTCACGATGAGCTCCAAGTCTTTAAGGTTGGAAGGCTTCCTTGCCTTCTCCCTAATCGCGGAGACATTTCAAAGGGTTGTAATTATTTCCACTCGGTAAAACATTTTGTTTAACTTAAATTTGATTTTAAACTTAAGTGTAAACTTAAATTGAAATTTTGTTAAACCTTAAAATCTAAATCTGCCATTCATCCGAACAATGCTGAGCCTAACTGCATGGACTAGACCTCATAAAAAATGTTTGTTGATGTTACAATAGGGTGGCGTTTTAACTGAAGAAATGGTGTCTGGAGGTTTATCCCATCTTGGACGTGATCTGACCGGGCAGCAGCACGCTCTATGCAGCCTATCCCTACCTGTGAGATGCATACCTACATTAACACTATTTCCAAACCGATGTAGTGTGCCTTGCAAATATATTAATACCTCTGAACTCTTTACAGTTTGTCATGTTGCCTTTTCAATTTTTTATGGTATGATGTAAACCTTTGATTTGTAACTCTTGCTTGTAACAGTTCAAGGGGTATTATTACTTTTTCAAAGCACTTTACACTAACACAATTTTTAATCCATGATGCGGATTGCAAGCATGTAAAATGTTTGTTTAGCCTAGCAAGGATCACTTGAAGCCTGATTAGCTGATTAACTTTATCCATAAGGGTGTTCTTCTCTGTTCCAGAGTCTAAAGCTCAGAGACATATCTGTGTTATGCAACTATGTCCATCTTGAAAAGTTAGAACTGCCACACAACAACATAAAAGGTAACATTCGTCATTTTTTTCATCTCCTTTCATACATGATGTTTTGCAATACAGCCAAAAGTCAATTTATAATCCTCTAATCTTTCCTGCAGAATAATGTATTGACATATGATGACTAAAAGATGTATTTTAATTTGCAAACATTTTTTCACGACTGCTAGATTTATCGTGCTTGAGCCACATGCCCCACCTTGTCATCTTGGATGTGTCTCACAATGAAATCTCCAACTTCTTTGAATTCCAGCCACTCCAGTATCTACAGGTACGTGACCTTGAGCTGACAGGATAAGACAACCTTTGATTGGTGGCTTGGGTTTCGTTTTCTAGCACCATTCCCTTAAGATAGGCCCGGATTACCATAGCCCATCTGTAGTCCGAAATTGCTTACAAGGCATTGACTGCCCTTCAATGACAGTGAACTTTTGCAAACATCTTCATCAAACTCTCTGCTATCAAGTCAGATTTCACTGAGGATGTTGTATATTCTAAGTTGTGGTAGTTTTTGTTAAAAGTGTAACTCTTTCTTTTGTTTTCCAGGTGGCCAATTTCTCCCATAACCACATAGCAGACATAAAGGACATGGCAGGCTTTTTGTGCCTACGTAAGCTGGATCTGGACTGTATCCTTGCAGTCTTTCACTTTAATGAAGGTGGATGTCAACACATTGCCTCCTGATGTTATACTGCATAGTTTAACAAACTGTCACTTAAATCAGTAATAAAGTCAAATAAATTTATGAAACAACATTAAGAAATTAATGAATTAAAAAAGCAAATTATAATTTTTTCTGTATTTTAATGCTGCACATGAACCCATGTTTTTTCAGAATGGAGTAATGGTTTAAAATATAACTTCAGCAACTTGTAAAG